>CM045762.1:105128919-105652786 GCA_025200525.1 Camellia lanceoleosa | reverse complement strand
TTAATAAACTTGAATCCCAATCGCTTTCATTTTTTTCTGCTCGCTATGGCCTGGGTGGGGTCTGCACTTAGGGGTTCGCTTTGGTTACGATCTTTGGGAGGAGATGTCGTTCTTAGGGAGTCCGATGGAGTTGGATTCGGATCTTTCACCTACGGGTTTCTTTTGGTGGGAGTCACGGGCCAAGTATGAGGGAAGTTTTTAATTCCTGTGAGTGGTCATTACAAGGAAGTCAGAGGTGTAGTCCCGATGGAGTTTTCTGGCCTGGAGAAGGTCATAGCGATGTCCGACTGGAGAAGTCTGTGAAGGTCAGAGCGACGTACCGAGTGCAATGCTGCCTTGGCAAAGGTGATGTGGGTTGTTGGAGTGGTATTTCACTTGTGGAGCGAGGATTTTCTACCTCGTATGTGCTTGGCCAAAGGAGCAGTTACCGTGAAGGCCCCGCGGGAGAAGGTTGGTGGAGGGTCCGGTGTGAGCTGCCGGAGAAGGTATTTTCCGCACAGGAGTTTTCGCCTGTGAGAAGGTCACTGGAGATGGCCGCGCGAGAAGCCGCGAAGCCCTATGGAGTTTGTCCGGTGTGTATGCTGCTCTTGGATGTTGTCGCAGGTCGATGGCGTGAGTGCACGATCTTGGGCAAAGGCGTTAGTTTCTTTTGTTTCTTAAATTTTGGCTGATTAGAAATGAGACGGGGAGCCAGCGCTCGGCGTTGCGAGGCGTGGGTCCTAGGATGGCCTGCAGATTGGACGCAGTCATGGACGCTGAGGGGTTCGGCCGCTGGGTGATTTAGTTTAGTTTTTGTTTTTAGTTTGTTTTAGCAAATTGTGTTTGTGGGTGTTGTTTTGTTTCTTTTAGTTTGTTTCTAGGTGTTGTTGTGGGTTTTCACGCATTGGGGATTCATGTATTTTAATTTTCTAGTTAAGTTCTTCTTAACTCTATAATTCTAAAATAACGAAGGCTTAGGGTTGGTTGTATGGATACGAGTAGCAATGGTAGAGTATTTTATACTACCGAATCTCTCTCAGTACATCCCATCTTCTGTGCCACAATTTCATCTTTGTTTAATGGAAATTTTTCTTAACGATCAAAAAAAAAAAAAAGTATATTATGGTACTTATTTTGGGGTCTTTTGTGTTGTTTAATAAAATGTGAGGGTTTGGGTTTAATTATGAATTGGAATATTTATTTTAGTGTAGAATTAAATTAAATTAGAGTTAGAGTGTCTAATTCCATCTAGATTCTTGTTTCAAATAAAAAGGCTATCTACCAACGTAAACAAAATAAAACCGGAAAATCTAGGATTTTCAAGTGGTAATTCCACATTTAGGAGTCAATTAATCAATGCTAGAGTATTAGAATGATTCCTGTTACCTAAAATCGATTAGGGTTTATGTGGTTTTAGTTGGCACATGCATTTTTGTAATTAATTAAGAAATAGAGAGACTTCAAAGAAATAATTTAAAAGTAAGTGACTTTAAGAAAATAAGATTTTCAGGGCCTTCACAAACCCCTTTGCCTACTCATGATTGAGTTCCGCCACCTCTTCGTCTTTTAACCTTATCCATACACTATCTCCTCACCTTTTGACCCCAACATATAATGTAACCCTTTTCCATTCACCTAAACTTGAAGTCCACATTTCTAGAGAGCATCAATCAGTTTTATAATGGATTAAACTCAATCTCGTGAAAAAACTCAAAAATCTTGTGGTGATAACAGAGACGCTAGTGATAGAAATTAGGGATTTGTCAGGATACGATCCCAGTAGATATATTGTACCGATTGGCCATCCAAAACTCAAGGTTGTTTTACCTGATGTATTCTCCATTAGTGCCATTAGGAAGGATGTACTCGAGCAAGGGTTTGATGACTTGGCCGATTTGGAAAAGGAGTTGGATAATCTCCATTTCTTTGATGAACAAGGCCTGGGAGATGTACAAATTAAATGGTGAAACCTAAACAATTTGGCCAATGTCCACAGAAAGGTAAGCAGTGAGGAAGATTCTGAATTAGAAGAAAATAATGAGAAAGCAAGGAAAATAGCCTAAGCCACTAGAAAAACAAAGGAGAAGGAAAATTAAGGTGAAAGCAGTGAAACTAAAAACAAAGAATAAGCTAGAAGACCCAAAAATAGAGAATGAAAAAAGAAGTTCCAAGAGGAGAAGTTGAGAGGTTAGTCCTGAATCCAAGAGCAATCGACTAACTAGCCCAATAGTTGAAGAATAAATGCAAAGAGCTAGCCAAGCTATGGGCATATTTGAGAAGGAGGAAAATCTTTTAAATTTGGCCAACATCACCATACCAACCAAAAAGAGATGATTGAAAAGTAGGGATCATACATGTCGTAGCAGTGATGATTGTCTATCTATAAATGCAGGAGAATGGTAGGAAGATAATGAGCTACACTTCACCCACGCCAAAGAAGGTCAGAAGCAATGTACTAGATGATACTTGGTATTCTCAAGAGATCGATCATCCGACTAGAAGCAGCTTTTTAAGCCCTCACACCTAGATCAAGGGAAGCTAGCCTGGAAGGATGTGGAGAAAAGGAAAGAAAAGGAAACAAAAGAAGAGAAAGATTTGGTCCTTAAACAAATAAGAAGATCTAAGCTAACATCTCAATTTGGGAATTACTTCGACGCCACGAGAACACTAATAGTATAGCGACCGGTCTTTTTCCCATTTGATTATTGTATTCGACTTATGTTCCGTGGATCCTATTGTCATAGTGTCGCTTGTTATTGTCCTTTGATTCCTTATTCTGGGTTATAGGATGTTTTGGGCAGTTGATTGTAGGTTGGTTGAGTTTAGAAACCAAGTGTTGATGTTCAATTTTAGTTGGTCGCCGAGCGTAGCCTTCGCCGAGCGAGGTCTTCCTTTTTGGTCCGTTGCCGAGCGAGCCTTTCTTGGCTCGAGCGAGGATTGCGCCCAAGATTTTAGACCCGAAGCGTGTTTGTTGGCTCGAGCGAGCTTTTCTTCGCCGAGCGAAATAAGTTTGTCTTTGGCTCGAGCGAGCTTCTTCGCCGAGCGAGGTTTTTCAGGTTCGTCGCCGAGCGACTGTGTCTTCGCCGAGCGAGCCTAGTTTGTTTAAACACACGCAAAAGTTTGTTTCAGATCCATTTTTCAAATTTCGCTTTATAAAACCCTAGATTACGAGTTCCTCTCTCCCAACTCATCTTCTCCTAGGATTGATCTATCTAGAGTGGATTTCACCCTAGTTCCTTCACAAATAAGATAGAGGAGAGTGAGGGCTTTCATTTAATCTGAGCAATTGTTGGTTTGGAGCACTTTGAAGTTTGGGCATCGCTCTCATCTTCCCTCTTTTGAGTTATTTCTTCGAGGTAGGGATTTCCTACTCCATTTATAATGCTTTTAATCCTAAGTGGTGGTATTTTGCATGTGGGGGTAGTTTGGTAATTTTGGGAGAAACCTTAGGGTTTGTCATAGATTAATTTATTTAATTAATTTAAGGGAAGATTGTGATATTGGGTTTAATTCATGAGATTGGGAATTTAGTGGTTTAATGATGTATTTGGTTAGTTTAAATACTTACCTTTGAGAATGTTGAAATTACATTTGTTGTTATATTTATTTCTTGTTTAGAAATAATTGTTTTGGGCTATCTGTGGAGGATAGCCATGATTGTTGTAGACATTGCATGTGGATTAGCAAAATTGAAACTAATCATTTGGTTGTTGTTGAGTATAAAAGTTGGATTAATACATTAAATTTATGTATTGATTTATTATGTATATGACTTTATGTTTATATGCATTACTTGTGTATGGGAGGAGATAGGGGATGTACTACGGTTTAGGGAAGATGGGGATGTACCTCTAAACCGGTTAATGATTATGGGAAGATAGGGGATGAACCTGTGGTTGTCGCTTATATGCGCTATAGCAGAGATACAAATTATATGCTTATCTATTTGTTGTTGATACGATACATCACCACTATGTTTATCGCTTGGGAAGTATGGAAGTGGATTTGATTGAGATTGTTATAACATCAAGATGTGTGTTTATTTTGTTATAAGAAAGGTTTAACCCGATTTGTTACCCTTGTTGAGTTGTTTGGCCGTGTTCGAGCCATAGTTGAAGGTGAGTTATGCCATAGACAAAGTGTCATAGGCAATGTAGACATTTGTGTCATGAAATTGTAAATGGATTATTTTGTGTTAACCATGTTTGCTACCGCTTTAGTTAATTCTTATGCTTGGTTTAGTATTTCTCCACTGGCCGTGGGCTCACCCTATATGGAACTTCATTTTCGTGTTCAAAGTGTTCGCTACCTCCAAGGACTTAGCTAGAGGATTTGGACTCAAGACTGCTTTTATTTTATTTGTTTTATTTGAACTATGTAAACATTCAAGCCTAGGGCTTTATTTGTTTTGAGTTAGAACTCATGGAATTGTGTCCAAGTGTTGGCTTGGCAAGATGTAAGCCAGTAGGGCATTTATTGTGATGTTTTATTTCGTAATACTCTGATGATTGGAATAATATAATGTTTTCTTTTAGCAATGCATGTCATGTTTTATATTTAGTAGGCTTAATTTTGAGGGCGTTACAACTTGGTATCAGAGCGTGCTAGGTTTGAATACTTTGGGTACGTGGGAAGTGATTAGAATCACAATGGGTTCGTCTCGTTTGATAGAGACTTAGTGTAATGTTATATGCTTATGTGATAACATGTTGATGTGACTATGTGGGTATGGAACGAGTTTCTAGGATGTTGATTGACCCTTGAGTTTCCGGAAAAGTCTTGTTGGAATGGCACTTGATCAATGTTGTTTCCAACCGAACTTTAGTGACGCCGAGACCGCTATTATCCAGAATGAAATTGTAGGTGCTTATGTGATTATGTGCTTCCGTGGTATGATTTATTGTTGTCCAATGTATTAGGACGCGATCGTTGTAGTTTTGGCACACTTAGTAATGTGCTAACGCTTTTGTTACCGTATAGGGATGTCGTATGAGAAGTTTTGATTTCCTCCTTCGCCCTGAAGAATTGAGGAAACAGCATGGGTTACGCCAAGGTACTACACCTTGGTACAGCTTGAAGCGTGGTTTGCTAACTCCGTCACAATGTTTGCTCCAGAGTTAGTGGAGACGAGGAATTGCGCAGCGGAGTTTGAGAGTAAGCCGCAGGACGACATCCATGTTAGGATTGCGGGTTCTTGGAATAGGAGTCATGCAGTGTTTGTTAAGGTCATGACTCATGTGGAGGCAAAGAAGACTAGCCATGGGCAAAATAGGAAGGGCCACGATTATGAGTGTTGGTCTGTTAGGAAGAGGTCATCTCACGACTTCGTGATTCGTAGTGTTGGTAGGCCTTCTAAGAAATGTATGGTTTTAATCCGCAAAGAATTTCAGAGAGCTTTGTCTGCTCCACTTTTCCAAAGGCCAGCCTAGATTCTAAGGATGAACGAGAGGTTGTCACCGTTTCAAGTGTGGTCTGGTCGGGCCACAAGGTTACGGTTTGCCCTCAAGAAGAGGGCTAGATTGGCGCCGACCAAGAGTAGCACCACCAAAATCTTGGCCAACCTGCTCAAGGAGAGGTAGTTGTTGGGGTCTTCATCAACCTGCATTTTGAACCAATCTCGCACTGTGCACCGCCACTTGTTGGGTGTGTAATCACCAGTCATATTCGACGTTTTGTAACCAAATGGGGCTTTTTAAGGTTTTTGCAACCTAGTCGCCTGGGCCATTCGATCAAGGGCAGAGCAAAGGTCGCTTTGGGGGGACTAGCAAAGCGACTCATGACCTCAAGAGAGTCGAAGTTCCAAAGCCCCGCTTGGGGAAGTTTGTGGTTGTTTCCGATGTGGACAGAGGGGACACGCTTGTGAGTTCTTGTCCGTGGCTTGGGAGCTCAGAGATTATCTTATGTTTGAGTTGACCAACTTTGGCGGTCTAGCAAGTAGCGAAGGGTGGTGATACCGATGGCCGATTTTATTTTGACTAATTCGCTTTGTCATCAAGGATTATTGTTTTGTAACTATTAGGTTCTGCCAGTAACCTATGTGTTTTGGGGAATGTTGAAACATTTAAACCGCTGGTTATCTATATATATATATGCCTTGTTTGTTAATTTCCATGGATTGGGTGGATTGGAGCTAGTTATAGCTCTAAAGTTTTATTAATGTAATAAGTCAGAAGACCATAAAATTTTTGGTATAAATGCATTTTATGCAGGACCGAGAGTTATGGTCTTAACCTGCAATATTGGGGCAGAACCTGCTTTTACTTGTCGAGTGTGTGGGATTTCGTGGTGTTACCCATTTAAAATTTTGTGCGTGGTATAGATTTTGGTCTACCGACGGTGAACTCGAGAGGATGCGGCGGGCGATTTATACTAGTTGTTGTATGTATTTAATATGGTGTCCTCACGGGGCATAATGCATAATTTTGTTAGATTGACTTGTACCTTCATGGTAGGTAGTGTTGCCAAGATTGTATGTGTATTGTTTGGTCGTTTTGGAGTAAAGGACGTTAGTCCCTATATAAGGTAGTGGTTGTCGATCGGGAGTGGTATGTTGTGAGTAGCCTAGTACTATATCTCTAGCAAGAGTATAATGGGTGTTTCCTAAGTTTTCTAGATTCCTTTATTAGGATCAAGGTAATAGATTCGACCTTAGCATTGGCTAGTGGTCTAGCACGGGTTGGGTGTCTTGGTTGTACCCTGGATGAGTGATGATAAGAGTCAAAATAAAAGATAGACCCTATAGGTCGCTGGTGGATGAAGGTACTATGTTGGCTTGTATGTTCGGTATGAGCGGCTATTTGGTAAGTATTGAATGTCACGGTAGCAAACCCGTTAGTTAACTCAAGACGAGGGAAGGGGTAGGCAAATTTTGTTACTCCAAGTTCGGGCTTGAGGTGGTGAGGAAATCTCTAACTGTGGGAGTTTTGCACAAAGGCGACGCAGATAGTGTGTGGTTGATATGTTGCATGTTGATGCAAGAGGAAAGTGGTTGCCATGGCTCACGCCGCTTGAAAATTCATGAGAAGAATTACCCCACGATGATTTAGAGTTAGTATCTGTGATATTTGCCTTGAAGATTTGGAGGCATTATCTTTATGGTGAGAGGTTCGAGGTATTCTCGAATCACAAGAGTTCCAAATATCTCACATACGTAAAGACTTGAACTTGAGGCAGAGGAGGTGGATGGAGTTTATTGAGGATGATGACTTCGAGTTGCACTATCATCCCAGAAAGGCCAATGTTATGGCCGATGCCCTTAGCGTAAAATCTTGGTAACGTAGCTAGTATAGCCATCCGAGAGTGGGAGATGTTGGGTGCACTTGGCGAAGTTTGATTTGCTTCGGTGAAACCGCTGAGGTCAGCGCCTTGTTTTCTATTGTTATGCAGCGTACACTTGTAACTCGAAAGTGTTAGGGGCTCAGAGGGGTGATCTTGAGGTAGAATCTTTCGAGAGAAGATTTCAAAGGGAAGGTTGAGAAGGGTTTGACGGTGTATCCCGACCGAGTGTGAGATACCGAGACCGTTAGTTTGTGCCGAATCTTGCCGAGAGGAGGTACTTCGAGAGTTTCATCATTTGCGCTTTGCGGTGCATCCGTGAGGCAATCAAATGTATCGATTTGGGTCGCCAGCTTTTGGTGGCGGGTATGAAGAGAGATGTGGCAACTGTCAGATTCAAGTGCCTTCCTTGTCGCCAGTGAAGGTCAACATCGTGAGGCCGGCAGGTTTGTTGCAACCCTTGTCTATTGCCGAGTGGAAGTGGGAGCATGTCACTATGGACTTCGTAGGTCTTCCGAGGACTCCGGTAGTGATGCTATTTGGGTGGTTGTAGACCTGCTGACGAAGTCAAGACTTCATTCCTATGCGTGTTAGAGATTCGCAGATCATCTTGCCAACTTATATGTTCGACATAGTGAGGTTACATCGGGTCCCAAAGGACGATAGTCTCTATAGTGATCTCGCTTCACGCCAAAGTTGTGGCAGAGTTTGCAGAGTGCTTTAGGCACTAAGTTGACCTTTAGCACGCTTATTATCCTCGCATCGACGGGCATCCGAGCGCATTATTTAGATCCTTGAGGATATGCTTCGTTGTGTTCTCGACTTTAGTGGGTCGTGGGAGAGGCACTTACCATTAGTGGAGTTTGCCTCACAACAACAGCTTTTAGTCTAGCATCGGTATGGCACCATTTGAGGCCTTTTACTAATCGTAGGTCTCCAAGATGTTGGGCCGAGGTGGGTGATGCACCTTTGTTGGGTCCAGAGTTAGTGAGGGAAACAACGAAAGGTTGAGCTTATCCGTAGGAGGCTTGTTATGTACCGTGAGTCGCCGTAAATCTTATGCCGACCGTAGGAGGAGACCTTGGTGTTTGAAGTGGGTGATCATGTCTTTTGAAGATATCACCTAGGCGGGTTTAATGAGGTTTGGGAAGAGTGGGAAGTTGTCCCTCGGTTTATTGGTCCTTTTGAGATCCTTGAGAGGATTGGAGAGGTCGATATCGCTTAGCTTTACCACCGCAGCTTATCCGGAGTTCATGACGTGTTTCATGTGAGTATGCTTCGGAAGTATGAGCCGGATCCATCACATGTATTGGATTGGACCGATTTAGTTATTGATGAGAATGTTTTGTATGAGGAAAGACCAATTCGGGTCTTGGATAGGCGGGATCAAGTTTTGCGAGGCAAAACCATCCCTTTGGTGAAAGTTCTGTGGAAGCATCACGGAGTGGAGGAAGCCACTTGGGAACGTGAGTTGGAAGTCCGCGAGAAATATCCGGACATGTTTATTGATTTGTAATCTTGTATTTAGATTATATAATATTGTGGAACTTGAGAATTTTATATATGTATTAAGTTGGAAAACATTGAGAGTGTTTCGCTTAATGTTACCATTCTAAACCTTGTCTCCTTATGGAAGTGGAATATAACATTTATATATATTGAATGTGTTGTTTATATCATGAGATTGAATATGATATGGAAATTGTTAACATTGAAAGGAATATTGCATAATATTAATGCAGGTTGAAATACTTGTTGATTTATACATATTGTGAGATGCCTCTTGATAAGAGATAAAGTGACCGGTATTGGGTCAAGTTGTTGTTTATTGTTTTATAATATCATTGGGAATTGAGAAAAAAAACTTGTTTTTACAAACTTATGCTTAATTTCGGGGACGAAATTCTTTTAAGGGGGGGAGGTTATAGCTAATTCTCTGTCTTTTTCCCATTTGATTATTGTATTTGGACTTATGTTCCGTGATCCTATTGTCATAGTGTCGTTGTTATTGTCCTTGATTCCTTATTCTTGGGTTATAGGATGTTTTGGGCAGGTTGATTGTAGGTTGGTTGAGTTTAGAAACCAAGTGTTGATGTTCAATTTTTAGCTTGGTCGCCGAGCGAGGTCTTCCTTTTGGTCCGGCCGCCGAGCGAGCCTTTCTTGGCTCGAGCGAGGATTGCGCCCAAAGATTTAGACCTCGAAAAGCAAGGTTTGTTGGCTCGAGCGAGCTTTTTCGCCGAGCGAGCTGGTTTGTCTTTGGCTCGAGCGAGCTTCTCTTCGCTCGAGCGAGGTTTTCTGTGTCTGGTCGCTCGAGCGACCAGGTCTTCGCTCGAGCGAGCCTATTTTGTTTAAACACGCAGTAGCGTGTTTCAGATCCATTTTTCAGCCCCTTTCAGTTTATAAAACCCTAGATTACGAGTTCTCTCTCTCCCAACTCATCTTCTCTCCTAGGATTGATCTATCTAGAGTGGATTTCTACCCTAGTTCCTTCACAAATAAGATAGAGGAGAGTGAGGGCTTTCATTTAATCTGAGCAATTGTTGGTTTGGAGCACTTTGAAGTTTGGGCATCGTCTTCATCTTCCCTCTTTTTGAGTTATTTCTTCGAGGTAGGGATTTCCTACTCCATTTATACGTTTTAATCCTACGTGGTGGTATTTTGGTATGTGGGGGTAGTTTGGTAATTTTGGGAGAAACCTTAGGGTTTGTCATAGATTAATTTATATAATTAATTTAAGGGAAGATTGTGATATTGGGTTTAATTCATGAGATTGGGGAATTTAGTGGTTTAATGATGTATTTGGTTAGTTTAAATACTTACCTTTGAGAATGTTGAAATTACATTTGTTGTTATATTTACTTCTTGTTTAGAAATAATTGTTTTGGGCAATCAGTGGAGGTTAGCCATGATTGTTGTAAGCATTGCATGAGGATTAGGCAAAATTGAAACTAATCATTTGGTTAAGTTGTTGAGTATAAAAGTTGGATTAATACATTAAATTTATGTATTGATTTATTATGTATATGACTTTATGTTTATATGCATTACTTGTGTATGGGAGGAGATAGGGGATGTACTCCACGGTTTAGGGGAAGATGGGGATGTACCTCTAAACCGTTAATGATTATGGGAAGATAGGATGAACCTGTGGTTGTCATTATATGCTACCATAGCGTAGATACAAATTTCATATGCTTATCTATTTGTTGTTGATATGATACATCACCACTATGTTTATCAGTTGGGAAGTATGGAAGTGGATTTGTTTGAGATTGTTATAACATCAGTACGTGTGTTTATTTTGTTATAAGAAAGGTTTAACCTGATTTGTTACCCTTGTTGAGTTGTTTGGCCAGGTTCTGAGTCATAGTTGGAAGGTGAGTTATGCCATAGACAAAGTGTCATAGGCAATGTAGACATTTGTGTCATGAAATTGTAAAATGGATTATTTTGTGTTAACCATGTTTCAGATGCTACTGCTTTAGTTAATTCTTATGCTTGGTTTAGTATTTCTCCAATCGGGTCGTGGCTCACCCTATATGGGAACTTCATTTTCGTGTTCAAAGTGTTCGCTACCTCCAAGGACTTAGCTTGTGAGGATTTGGACTCGAAGACTCGTTTTATTTTATTTGTTTTATTTGAACTATGTAAACATTCAAGCCTAGTGCTTTATTTGTTTTGAGTTAGAACTCATGGAATTGTGTCCAAGTGTTGGCTTGGCAAGATGTAAGCCAGTAGGGCATTTATTGTGATGTTTTATTTCGTAATACTCTGATGATTGGAATAATATAATGTTTTCTTTTAGCAATGCATGTCATGTTTTATATTTAGTGGGCTTAATTTTGAGGGCGTTACAAATAGGCTATGCTCACAATGTTAAGCAAGGCGAAGTTGCCCATTGATACTTCACCAGACCAGCTAGTGTCATTGATCACACCAACTGGGCCCATTACATCTATGACTTTCTTGGATAAGGAACTTTCTCCAGAGGGATCAGCGCACAACTAGCCTTTGTATATATCTCTGGAATGCCAAAAAAAAAGTGGGTCCCTGTGGTTCTAATTGATATCGGGTCAGCCATAAATGTGTGCCCTTTATGCACTGTTTACCTGATAGGGTTAAAGCCAATAGATTTTGTACCATCAAATCAGCTGATCCGAGCATATGACAAGACTAGCTGGGAGGTTATGGGCACTATTAAAATATAAATTCTGGGGGGACCATCTGAGCACGAAACTAAGTTCCAGATCATGGATGTGCTGGCGACTTTTAATTTGCTATTGGGCAGGCCTTGGTTACATCAAATGAAAGTCGTCTCTTCCACAATGGATTCAATTGGTTAAATACCCACATGCTAGGGAGATCACCACTATCCTTGGGAATTCATCTATCCATCCTCCACCTAAGGTTACAACCCCAATATTGGAGATAGATCATGGGAAAGAAGACGTTTTTCTTTCTGGATTCACTTTAGCTGAGGCTTAGTTAGTCCAGACTATCATGGCAGGTGAAGATAAGATGTACCTGAGTCAGTCAATCTACTTCATGAGCAAGTAAGGAGATATCCCGGGGATAGGACTTGGAAGAAGTGGAAGGAATGGCATTTTTGCGGCGGAGGAAGTTATCCATAATCCTTGTTCCTTTGGGTTAGGGTATAGACCCACGAAAGATGATTGAAAGAAGAAGGGGGATGAGGTGAGAGAAAGGGCCAAAGCTAAGAGGACCAACAAGCAATATGAATTAAAGTACAAACTGATCCGGGGAACCTTGAATGGTCATTTTATTACAAACTTAATTATGGATGATTATGTGTCCTGATTAACACTTTTGATTTCGAAGAATGTTTACAAAACTTTTGAGTTTTGCTTGAAAAGCAGAAAATGTATTCTAGTTGTGGATGATGCAAGTTTGAGCACGTTTGAGAATTGTTTTCATATAAGAAAATGATTTTCAAAGAATTGAGAAAAAGAGGAAATTTTCTTGTAACAAGCTGTGTTATTAATTCTCGTACCTTGCATGGTTGGGTTGTATAGTGATTTAGCTTAAATTGCTAATTATGGGTTTGGGTGTTTGGTTTTGAGGAGTGTTTTGGCATTGTTGAGGCTTGTTATGCAGGGGTGTTACCTCTGGTCGTGTTTTGTTGTAGGTCCTCTTATTCTATAGGAGTTATCCAACAGTTCTATTGTGATAGTTTTCCTCCATGTTCGAGTGTTGAGCACTAAGTGGTGTTGTACGTGTTATTGGTGGCTGAGGCACGGTTAACGTCTTTAGGATGCGAGTGGTTGTTGTTGTTGTTGTTGTTGTTGTTGTTGTTCGTGTCTCATTGACCCCAACAGGTTTTAATGGGTCAAAGATGTAGCAGTACGGGTTAAGACCCAATCTTTCCTATTCATTTGTTTTGACTTGACACTAGTTGTGGGTTGTATTTTTACCTCTTTGGGTCTCATGGGGCATAAGGACTAGTTTTGAACCTTGGTGTTGGTGAGCAGGTTGTCTAGTCTGGCGAGTTATGCTACTTGCTGAGTGGATTGCTCTCGCGATGTGGTGTAGTCGCTCTCGTGATGGGCTGTGACCAGGAGTGGCTTTCAGATTAATGTTTGGGAGGAAAGTGCGAGGCCCACAAGGTTTTCTCCTCTTCTTCTTTTGAGGTAGGGGTTTTATTAATGATATGCATGTTATTTAACCTTGCTACATGCTATTTCTTTTAGTTATAGGTTTTTGAAAAGCTAGGTTTTGGATTATATATGTAGAAATGTATAAATTTTGAGGAAAGATTACGGTTTTGGGTTATGGGTTGAAGTTGGTAATCAAATGGTTATTGTTTGGAAAGAAAATGGAATTTGGAAATGTTATGGGATTTTTTGGTGAAAAGTGGTTTAGTTGAAAAACAAATGTTTTCTTTGAATCATTGGAAAGTATCGAGTAGTGTTTGCTCTTTTTGAAATAATGGTTTTGTTGGAAAACGATTTGGAACGGTTTTGGAAATTGAATATTTCTATTGCGATTGACACAACTCATAGGCCCGTTTGTTTTCAGAGGTAAAATGGTGGGGCTTCATAGTAAGAGGATTGTTTGTAAGGGGATTGATAGTGAGCGGATTAAGTAAAATTGTATTTGTTTTGATAATATTTATTAATGTAAGGATTGTTAAATTATTTTTATATAAAATAATAAAACAAATAAAAAAATATAAAAACATTAAACATTAATGTTCAAAAAAAAAAAAAATTCCCAACATGTAAAAATAAAAAATTCCCATAAAAAAATAAAACAAATAAAATAATGACTTTTACTTAACAAAAAATACCCAAAAAAAAATTAAAGATTAATGTTCAAAAAAAATGCCTAACATGTAAAAGATAAAAAAAATAGTTCGACGGACTATTTTTCTAATACCAAGTGCTGGAGGTCCATCTGAATCCCCTTCCCAAGGGGATTCATAATCCGAAGGGGATTATGAATCCCTTCACCATTCCTGTTAGGAGTGTGAATGTTGGTTATTGGGAATCATTGAGATTTTGTAAAAATCATGGGATTTCGGATTTGAGTTTATGTTGGCTATGTTATTATTGTTATCTTTCAATAGTTGTTTAGATATTACTATTTTGGCTATCAGTGAAGGACAACATTGGAAACTATATGTGGATTAAGCAAATGACTTGTTTACAAAACATTCATCTCATTGTGCATAGCATGGTTTTGTGAACTGAGGTTTTGTATTTTGAAAATGTATTACTATTTTGAAACACATGTATTGCGTTATTAGAAGGGTGATAAAATGTGAAACTATAAGGAGGTGTGGCAATTAATTTGGCCTGTCTGTCCATGGTGCAAGACCAAAAACCAACGCAGTAGGTGTCAATTCCATCCGAATAATCTAGGAGAAATGGCATAGAGAGTTTGTATAGCTTTCTATTATAAACACTAGCCCTGGAGATTTATTTCTTATATTTACCATCTTATGGTTTTAACAAGGATTACTAGAAAGATGTTTTGGAAATCTTGCATTGCACTATTTCAAAGAGAAAATGCATGTTTTATCATGGCATTCCATATACATTCAACATATGGCATTGTTAAGCATCATACATGTCATCAAGATTACTTCTACTGGGCATTATGCTCACCTTACCTAGAAAACCATTTTTAGGTGGATTGATGTGCCTCCGCTAAGGCTATGGTGTAATGCCCCAAATTTTTAGACCAAATAGTAATACAACAATCGTGGCTCTTTCAAGGAAAACCGAATATAAATCTCCAAACTTATATTACATGATACAATAGTTCTTCATGCAACAATACATTAATCCAACAATGAGTGAATAAACAAATAAATACCCCCAAGGGTTTACAAGTTTCCAAAGCTTGAGTTTGGTTACACAAAATGGTTATTTAAACCCAACCATATACAGCCCTTGGCTTACACACAGAGTCACAGCAAAATGAGAGTCGTACTCTCAATACTCATTTCCTCGTCTTTAGTTAGATGACATCACCACATCTTTTCCTGTACAAAAATCCCATAGGGTGAGCATAAAGCCCAGTAGGAAATCCTTAACAAAGTATATACATTTTATATAAGTCTCAAGCTATGAAATGCATATGCCATGCTATGCCCCTTTTTGAAGATAAATCACATTTTCATCTTTTGAAAACCATCATGCTCAATGATGTCATGCAATTTCAATTGTTCAAAACTTAACAATTTATTTCAAGGGCGGTAAATACGACTCTGGTAATCCCTAGGTTGGTGGTTGCAAGTAGACTATACAAGTATTACCAAATTGTCATTTTTACCGGTATTAACTGGAAGACTCGACACTTATTCGTGAGGGCTTTCGGTCTTTCACCCCGGACTCTCAGGCCAACTTATTCAATATCATCTACACCACCTATCAAAACTTACCAACGTATTTATCCCAAAACCATTTCGTGAAAACTTGTTTTTCAACATTCTTTTCTCAATGCAAGTTTTTAAATCAACTTTTAGAGTTTAATGTAATCAAATGAATTGTTATGCCAATAACACAAGATGAATATAAATACTTTTATTCCAATTCATCATCCAAGGAATAACACAATTCCCTCTTCTCAAGTATCCTCAACAATTAGTCATTTCAAGACTATTTCAACGTTTTGAACAATAATTTCCAAAATAAACAACAATTCTCATATTTTCTGAAAATCATCATTTATATAAATATAAATAAGAAATTTTCCAAACATCCATTTATTTTGACACACAAAATAAATACAACAATATCATTCATGGATTTTCAGTCTCTTTTAAAAAATCCCCAAATTCTAGGTTTTCTCACCAAAACTATATAACTCAAATCCTTTGAAAGAAAACTTTCCAAAATCATTTTTTCTTCAATCAACAAATATCAAAACCCATAAGATCATTTTAAAAGAGTAAGAGACAAACCCACTTTCAAAATCGCTCAACTTCTTGAATCAATAATCAATTTTCAAAGCTATCAAAAGATGATTTCGAAAATCATATAGATCTTGTAAATATATATATATATATAACTCTAAGAAAATCCCTACCTCAAGTTTTGAAGAAGAAATGAGATGAAACCCCCAAAATCAACGGTGTCGAAACTCGATCTTCACCGCACACAACGAAGCCCTCGAGAAGTTAATCAACTTTGATGAAGAACTTATGGCAGAACTCTAATGGATCTTGAGAAATCAAGGTTTTGATCCAATTTGGCGTAGGGAAATGTAGAGAGAAGAGAGAGGAAAGGGTTTTTAGAGAGAGAGCTATACAAAAGTGATCTGAAATATCAGATTCACAAACTGATATAACATGGTCCGCTTGAGCATGGAAAGCCCTGCTCAAGCGTCAAATACACTTTCCCAGTACTTTTGCTGATAGGTCAAACTTTGAAACCAAACATTCTCTGCTTGAGCACATAAATGGCCGCTCAAGCAGACAAGCAACTTCTAATGCATTTTGTATTTTTGCTTCAGGGACGCTGCCCCTCAACCCCGCCAGGGTGCTGCCCTAGGACCCACCAAGGGATGCTGCCCCTTGGACCCCCGCGAGCTGACCGGGCAGCTCAATCCCCGACATACTCAGCGAAGTGGCAAAACTGGGATCGCTACACATGGCTTGGGAGAATTGTGGAGCATGAGGCTCGTTAGTTATTGTTTTGTTTTATTTTAAAGTCAAGAGTTTATTTATATTGAGTTGTGACTTATTTATTGTAACCGGGCAAAGCTTGGAAACTTGTAGCCTTTAAGGCATTTGCTTGTATTGATTTTAATGTTAATCTTTTATATCATATATTGCGACTTCACATGGTAGTGCAAAGTACGTAATTAAAGCATGTAATGAAGTAGGGATCTTTGATGTAGGCAAGTCCCATAAGTACGAAAAATGGAATTTTTTTTGCATGATTAACAGTATTATAAGGGTTTTGGATGTCTATTTATTCTGGGGTGTTACAAAAGAGGCATTCATGATCTCTTCCTTGAGTTTTGTTGTTCGGGTGTCTTTGGGGCCCCGAGATATTGAACCGAGATCCAGGAATTTATCCCAAGTACAGATCTAGTTATGAGCTCATAGTTATGCTTTTGGTTGTGTTTCAATTGTCATTCATTTCAGCCTTATCTTTAATTTCGGGGACAAAATTTCCTAAGGTAGGGAGATTGTAGCGTCTTGAAAAATTTTCTTCATCGCTCGAGTAGTCTTTCATGCCACCCAGTACTTTTGTCTTCAATCGAACTTCTAGGAGTATGAGTTTTACGCTTGAGCACTTGTTTCATCACTCGAGCGGTCTGTTTGGGATCAACACTTTAAAAAGTCACTTTTTGGTCAAATCTATCTCACTCTCTCTCTCTCTCTCTCTCTCTCTCTCTCTCTCTCTCTCTTTTTCTTCCATTTTTGAAAATCCTAAACTATCAAGCTTGGATTTCATCTCCTTTTACTTAAAATCTCACTCTAGTTCCATATACCAAAATGTAGAGGGTGACGAGACTTTCATTTTAATCTTAGCAAATCGTGTTTTCATCGAAATTGGATTTTTGGGTTTTCTTCTCTTTTTGCTAGATGTAGGGATTTCTTTGCTCATTTTCAATATTTCTTTATAGATAACATCTGGTATATTCTTATTGCATAAAAAGCTTGATCTAGTTATGTGAAATCATGAAAGGGGGTTTTGGGGTTTGAGCTTTGGAAAGTGAAATTGTATTTCTTTTTTGGGAGAGGGAGTTTGATGTATCGGATGTTAGTTTATCTTGTTTATGTTGGAAATGGAGAAAAAGCCTAGTTTTTATTATTAAAGGCTTAATGGATTGGAAAGAGGTAAAGTTGAGTAATAATTATGTTGTGTGTTATGCGGATTGTATTAATGTATTATTTGCTAACAAAAGAAGTTAACCAAAATGTTGGGGTTGTTTGATCAACATAAGTTGAGTTGGGTTGGGTTGAGTTGAGTTAAGTCGAGTCAGGTTGTGGTTTTGTTATCTATGGATTGGGATTTGTTAAAGGAAGAAAATAGATTTTTGGGTGATGATTGGAATATTATGAATTGGAAAACAATAGATTTAATTTTTGGAAAGAAATGAAATTAAAACTCTTGTGTAAAATGAGAATAAACAGAGGTTAAACTTTGAGCATTTTATATGTTATTGTGGTTGTTGGGCTTAATGCCTCATGAGAATCGGATTATTGTATTTACGCGTATTAAATGCATGTGTTTAGAGTTTTGTCCTTGGTCATCAATGGATGATGACATTGTTGTGTTGAATAGAGTATGTGTATGTATTACACTTGTGTTAATTATGCACTTTAGCATGTTACGATGAGTTGATAATGTTGCACGCGCTCAAAATAAGAGGTATCATTACTTTTCAGCTAGTGCTTGGAGAATTGGCAGCGCTTAGAATGAGTGGTACCATTACCTTTCAGTTAGCGCCTGGAGAAATTGGCAAAGGTACCATTACCTTCCAACTAGTGTCTACTAAATTGGCAAAGGTACCACAACCTTCCAGCTTGTTTCTGGTAAATTGGCATTCATTATAGAAAAGGTGTATCATCAGCTTACAATGTTTAAGGCATGTAGAGTATTGTTTCATTTTTCATTTTGTCTCGGTGTATCTGTGTATGTCATGTGTGGTGATGGTGTTGGTTAGATGAGGTCGAATTGTCTTATATGATTTTGTGTAGTAGTCATTGCAGATTAGCTATTTTCTTTTCGTGATTAAATATATATGTACGTACATTGGTGTATCGAACAAGTTGCTAAAGGCGTTTCTTTACCCTTGAGCTTAAGGTTAGGAAATGTGGTACACGTATTAATAATGGGTGTATATGATGAGTTGGAGGTGTAAACAATGGGAGGTAATCAGGTTTTGTGAACATGTTTTCGAAAACTAGTTATTGTGAGTTATTTATGAATAGAATAAGAGAAGGAAAAGTGAACGTTTAATGTTGTTGAGTAAATTGGATGATTTTGGGGAAAAGTTTCTATATAAGTATACTTTGATTATGAACTATCACATTATGTATATAGTATGAAATGAAGCATTCATGATCATAACTATATGTATGTTGTTATTGTTGAGAATTATGTTGGGATCCCTACTGAACTTTATGTCCATCTCACTTTCCGAATCCTTTTTTAGGTGTATGTCGAGAAGTTGCTCAATATTGGGGATCTTCTTATTTGTTGGCCACGGGTGTAATGACCCCGAAATGTACGCCACAATTATCGATAATTAATTACGCAATAATATGCATTAATTGGGAATTATCTGTTTGAATTAGAAAAATATCTGTGAGCCTACAACTTCGGGACTGAAATTGAAGACCATAATGGGTTCGGAAAACGAAATTGAACACGCCTATGTGTTACCGGGAATTTTTGGAACTATTTGGACAATTTAATTTGGGACTGAATTTCGTCTGATTCGCTAAGCCCCGTTTGGCTCAAGTTTTTTTAGTACAAATCTACTTTTTATGATATAAGTTAGAGATAAGGACCTTGTTGACTCATTGACTCAACACAAAGAAAATATCTAAGAGAGAGAGAGAAGAAAATCGTGGAAGAGAGAAAGGAAGGGGGAAGAAGGAAATTGAGCTTAAATCTTCTCCAATTAACTCATCAAGGTAAGGATCTTCTCTTTAAGTTCTTGAAATAAGGTTGATTCACCCATGTTCTCGTGATAAATAGATGGAATTGAGGGGAAACCATGTTTAATTGAGAGGATGGTGTAGTATTTTAACCTAGGTTGCATCCATGAGCATACATGGCATAATATTTTGAATTTATGTTTTTAATCATGTTTTCTTTGCATGGATTTCACATTTGAGGGAGGAAATTCCATGGATTTGTGAAGTAAAGTTTTTATGTGCATGTTTATACTTTTAATCAACTTATTTCAAGGTTTGATTTCTTACTTGATGTATTTGGAATTTACTTGGAACTTATGATGTTAATTCAAGTGTTTTTCAAATGTTTTTGGCCTTGGTTTTGTAAATTGGAAGTGGGTTTCAAATGTTTTGAGCTTTGTTTTCATATATTGGAAGTTGATTTTGCAAGAAGGAGACCCATTTTGGTTAACAGATTTTCGGGCTGGACTTCACCCAGACCGCTCGAGCGGCCCAACCCATTTTGCACACTGCATATTCCCTGCTTGCGCGCCTAAGCCACGGCTCGAGTGGCCTGGGCCCCCGCTCGAGTGGCCCAACAGTGTTCTCCCCATTTTGCCTTTTTGATGTTTTCTAACTCTTGGACCTTCTTATACTTGAATTTAACCTGTCATTTGCATCCATTTAGCACCCCATTAGCATGTAATAAAGTAAAGAATAACATGGCATGAATACTTGATTTTATGAAATGAATTATGTAGAGTAAGACTAGTATGGCATGAATTAAAGTAAGGAAATAGAATGCTTGAACTATGTGACTTAATGATAATTTGTATTAGGGAATTATGCTGTAAATGTTGATATTTACAGGTCAAACCGCGAAGACCGTGCCACCAATTTCGGAAACCCACTGTGAGTAACATTTCTGTAAAGTTATGTTATTATAAAGTATGTTCCAAAAATGCTACATTATGTTATGTTTGCTATGATAATGTTTTTCGTGAACGAATGTCCTGATTTGCGAATCTAGTATGGCATCCATAGATAGTCCTAAGTGGAGCAGTTTACGAGATTCACCAAGGTTATGAGATTCTGTCCTTTATCTCAAAGCACCAAGGTTACGAGATTCAAATATTTTGGTGTCTGGAGTGATTTATATAAGAACTAAAGAAAGTGTGAAGAAAATGGCTCAGAAGTTTTTTAGAAAAAGAGAGAGAAAAGCAAAAAGTGAACGAAAATTCGTTGTTCCTTTATACACCTAGACTGCTTAAGCGACCAAAATACCGCTCAAGCGTCAGATACAGAACACCACTCGAGCGACCAAACTATGGCTCGAGCAAACAAACCAAATTCCCAGAACCTTAACCCCGTAAAGCAGATCGCTCGAGTGAACTAACCATCGCACGAGCGAAGAATGACCCCCTCTCAAAATTTCAGACTTGCAAAGAGACTGCTTGAGCGAAGAAAAGACCGCTCAAGCGAAGAACACCACATTCCCAGAAGTTCAGACTGCAAACACATACTTTGGGAGAAACAAAAGACCGCTCAAACGAAGAACTGCTCACTCGAGCGACCTCAACAACAAACAGACATAAATTCCTTTGAAACACTAACTCCCAACCAGTTCAAAATGAAATCCAACAACTCCAAACAATCAATCCCAATCAACAACAAGACGACAATGAGTATAAACAACAACAATGAGTCCCGGATCTCGAATCAAAGAGTACAAAAGGGATGGTTCTTAACCTGGGCCGTTATACTATTTTACACCAAAAAAGCTTATTAATCCAATAAAACATTACTTCCGTGGTATTTATTTATTTTTTATCTATATATATAACTTACATATCATATTGTATATATATACTAGAGCATGGTAAAAAAAATTTATGAAAAATTTGGCCCTTCCAGTCATGAAATCCTAATTTCGTCCCTGATACTACTGTTGTTGTCTTGGGGCTGGTAGGCTGGTGTCTTTGCTTGCTGTGTAACGTCCCAACTTCCGGGCCATTAATAAATTAAAACAACCTTAAATTTAAAATTCTAACTAATTAATAATCTCAAAAATATAAATTGGCTTCAAAATAATTATACAAATGTCTACAATTTATAATTTATACAAATCTCCAAAAATAATATATAGCAACTCAATAATCCTTAAAATGCTTCAACTCCAATCACCACTAGATTTGCTCCATACCTGAAAAATAAATTAATTCAGGAAGTATACGATATGATAGGAATAATAATGCTCGGATAGAGAATAAATCAACAGGTATCCAATAATTTATGACATGGCACAAACGATTTGATTTGAGATACCAAGTAATTTACCAAATTGCACAGACAAGTCAATTCGATATATGATAATTTATTTAGGACCAAATACTCGGTTCTACTTAGTACATGACCAGTGACCGGCCTCACCCAAGCACAACTGCTTATCCGAGTTATTGGTCCAAGCTATTGGCAAGGTCCACTTGATCCATATACATAGCATTTCCACGTCATTTAGCTAGACAAATCAACACTAACTACACAGAACAACTTCACAAAATTTATCAAATGACTAGAATAATCAAACGTATGAACAAGAATGATTTCACATAATTTAACATATGATCATGATGATCAAGAGGAGTACAAATGTGAAGTAATTAAGATAAAAACTCTTTGTAAAGAGATTTAAAGGAAGCATATTGTATACCACCCAAATTACCTCAAAACAATTCCATGACCCCTTGATGCAAAATGCCTCTAACACCAATGCTTGTAATCATCTACTATATCACCATAAATCTCCAAAGGTTGGGGATTGAAAAGGTATGTAAAGTTTAACAAAATCTACAACTCTCCTCTTAAATAAAATGCTAACTGTTACTCTAAATACTCTTAATCTAAACTCTAAATGTTGATCATAAAGAAAGAGAGAGATACAGATGGACCAAGAAAAAGAACCATAGAAAGAAGTTTAGAGGATGAGTTCAAATTTATAGGCAAAATAAAGAGTAGCCTCCACGTAAACTTGAAGGGAAAGAAAGATAGATTAGCCTCCAAATAAACTTGGAGAAAAAGAAAAGAACCTTTGCTTGGAGCCCAAGCAAACTATAAATAAATAAATAAATAAAAGAGATGAATAATGATAATAATGAAATGGAGGTGAAAAGAGATAAAACAACTAAAGAAAATAAGGTAGGTTCTCATCTAAAAATCTCACCACCAAACTACGACCAATATCTTTTACTAAAATATTAATATCTCAAAAATACTGGATTTCACATGCTGACTCGTGGTACTTATTGAGGTTTGATGTTGTTGGGTTAGGATGTAAATTTTTTACTTGGTACTTTTAACTTAATTTTGGATCAGGGATAGCAAGGGTTTTGTTGTGTTTGTTTCTAAATTTATTGTGGTTGACTTCTTGCCAACCTTCGTTTGTAGGAGTGTGCACATGATTTTCTTAGTTGTTGTTATTGTACCAATTTAGTTGGGATGAGCCAAATTTATTATGATGTATTCTTTTTCACTATTTCTTGTCCTCAATGTTTTTCTTTTATTACCATTAATATAAGGCTTTCGGTTTTTGTTGATAAAAAAAATTGTATTGTGCAAATTAAAATTTTAAAGGAATCCAATGTAATTATGTCAAATTTGTGAGGGTTGTTGTATTTCCTCCAAACCTTAGAGCAGGTTGTGCAATTTGCTCTTAAAATTATGAGATAATTATTAGTAGGTCCTATTGATTGAAATTATTTACTCATAAGTTGTAATTGAATTATATATATATATACCCCTCATTTTAATAATGAGAAAATTTTGAGACTTTTCTGTTGTGCTTTATGTCCGTGGAATAATTAATTGTACTGATAATGATAAATTTATCAAAGTGATAAATGATTGGAATATTTTAACTTTTGTGAGTTTTAATTTATTTTTAGTTTATTCGTGTTAGTTTAATTACAATATGATGTGAGAAGTATAACTAGTTGAATTGTATTTTTGTTAAAAAATATTTGCAATAATAAATTTATAAGTGAAAATTTTTTAGATGATAAAGAAAATCTTTATTGTAAAATCGATAAAAGATCGGATTAGTCTGGTACAGCAACCTCCATAAAAGGAATGGTACAAGCCTCAATAGAGGAGAAGAAAAGACCCTCACAAGAGAGGGAAACAAACCTCTATACCGGAAGGATTATTACATCAATAAACTTAAAATTAAAATACCAAATAGAAGAAATTCAAATCCAAGTCGGTACCGAACTTATCCAAAACTCTACTCATCGCAACCTTCAACTTGGAATCTGAAGACCCCACCTCCGCTGATCAAGATAGAACATTGAGGTTGAGGCAGTCACTTAGTGTGAAACAAACGCGTTATCCAATATCGACCTTCGAACTGTAAAAAAACTTAAACAAGATCTTAAAGTTTTAGGTTTAAGGTAAGGCAGTGATAGCCAGATTGATGAGACAAACATCATATCTGGATTAAGGATTAAATCTTGTGGTGGCCGAATAAACGAGATTCTTAGATTCATCAGCTAGCCGAGTACAAGTCGGCCCATTTGGTCCATCAGCTGGCCGCAGACAAGTCGTATAGCGATCCCAGTTTTGCCACTTCACTGAGTATGTCAAGGATCAAGCCCAGATCACTTTTGTATATGTCTCTCTCTAAAAACCCTTTCCTCTCCCTTCTCTCTACATTTTCCTACGCCAAATTGGATCAAAACCTTGATTTCTCAAGATCCATTAGAGTTCTCCCATAGGTTCTTCATCAAAGTTGGTTAACTTCTTGAGGGCTTTGTTGTGTGCGGTGAAGATCGAGTTTCGACACCATTGATTTTGGGGGTTTCATCTCATTTCTTTTTCAAAACTTGAGGTAGGGATTTTCTTAGAGTTATATATATATTTTTGCAAGATCTATATGATTTTCAAAATCATATTTCGATAGCTTTGAAAATTGATTGCTGGTTCAAGAAGTTGAGCGATTTTGAAAGTGGGTTTCTCTCTTGTTCTTTTAAAATGATCTTATGGGTTTTGATCTTCGTTGATTGAAGAAAATATAATTTTGAAAAGTTTTTTTTCAAAAGATTTGAGTTGTATAGTTTTGGTGAGAAAACCTAGAATTCGGGGATTTTTTTTAAAGAGACTGAAAATCCATGAATGATATTGTTATATTTATTTTTTGTGTCAAAATAAATGGATGTTCAGAAAATTTCTTATTTATATTTATATAAATGATGAATTTCAAAGAAATATGAGAATTGTTATTCATTTAGAAAATTATTATTCAAAACGTTGAAATAGTCTTCAAATAACTAATTATTGAGGATACTTGAGAAGAGGGAATTGTCTTATTCCTTGGATGACGAATTGGAATAAAAGTATTTATATTCATCTTGTGAAATTGGCATATCAATTCATTTGATTACATTAAACTTTGAAAGTTGATTTGAAACTTGCATTGAGAAAAGAATGTTAAAAAACAAGTTTTCATGGAATGGTTTTGGGGTAAATACGTTGGTAAGTCTTGACAGGTGGTGTAGATGATATTGAACAAGTTGGCCTAAGAGTCCGGGGTGAAAGACCGAAAACCCGCTTGGATAGGTGTCGAGCCTTTCGGTTAATACCAGTAAAAGTGACAATTTGGTAGTATTTGTATAGTCTACTTGCAGACACCGACCTAGGGATTACCAAAGTCATATTTACCGCCCTTGAAATAAATTGTTAAGTTTTGAACAATTGAAATTGCATGATATCATTGAGCATAATGGTTTTCAAAAGATGAAAAATGTGATTTATATTCAAAAAAGGGCATAGCATGGCATGTGCATTTCATCTTTTGAGGCTTGTATAAAATGTATATACTTTGTTAAGAATTTCCTACTGGGCTTTATGCTCACCCTACGGGATTTTTGTGCAGGAAAAGAAATAGTGATCCCACCCAACTAGGGGCATGGAAGTATGTGTGTTGGGAGTACAATGCTCTCATTTTGCTGTGACTCTGTGTGTAAGCCGAGGGCTGTGTTTATGTGGGTTTGAATAACTGTTTTGTGTAACCGGGTTCAAGCCTTGAAAACTTGTAAATCCTTTAGGGTATTTATTTGTTTATTTCTTGTTGTTGGATTTATGTATTGTTGCATGAAGAACTATTGTATCATGTAATGTAAATTTGGAGATTTGTAGTCGGTTTTCTTTTAAAGAGTCATGATTGTTGTATTATCATTTGGGTTATAAATTTAGGGCGTTACAACTTGGTATCAGAGCTACCGGGTTTGAATACTTTGAGCTTGTAGGAAGTGGTTGTTTAACCACAATGGGTTCATTTAGCATGCTTAGGAAGTATTATGCATTTTGTGACTATGTGATAACATGCTTATGTGACTAAATGGGTATGGGATTGGACTTTTGGGATGTTGTTTGTACCTGTTAAATTTCTTAAGGTCTTATTATAAGGATAGTTGATCAATACTCATTCTGCTAAGAATTCTTGGTTTTTCGTGGGACGAACGTCATCATAAGAGTATAATCCATATGTGTTTACATGACTAAGCGCTTATGTGGGGTGAAATTTAATTGTTGTATGGTAGAGGAATATATAGCATTATTGTGATCAAACGTGCAAGGCAAGTTGCGGGCACGTGTGGATTAGTGTGCTAAATTAATTCTATTGTCATTTATAGGATGTCAGGAAGAGGTCGAACCCGTGGCGGTAGAGATAGGTGGCGTGGTAGGGCTCGCCGAGGTGTGCATGAGGTACCGGTCCATGAAGTTCTGGTGCAAGAGGAAGAGTCCGGCCAAGCTAATGTGGCCGAACAAGTGGGACAGATGGGAATCCCAGGACAAGTGGGTCAAACCACAATGGGGGCCCTAGCTCGAGAAATGATAGGGGCTTTAAGAGTGTCTATGAACTTGTTGAGGGTGGAGAATCAAGCCTGAGAGAACACCGCGGAGTCAAGGGCGAGTTTCCTTACTAGAGAGTTTTTGCGGCCTAAACCAAATGAGTTCCATGGTGGTCCCGAGCCCAAGAAAGTAGATGAGTGGTTTGAACAAACTGTGAAGACATTTGAGATGCTTCACATCGAAGATAGTGAACTAAGAGTGACTCTAGCGAGTTGCTACCTTAAGGGAGACACGGATCAATGGTGGAAATATGCCAAGGGTAGAGTGGAGCCGACATGGAAAGCCTTTGTGGTTGCTTTCCAAGATAAGTACATACCTCCCACTACTAGGGAGAGATTACGATAAGAGTTTAAAGACCTCAAACAACTCGACATGCCCATGGCCGAGTTTGAGGTGGTCTTTTCTAGTTTGTCCAGATTTGCACCAGAGTTGGTGGCAACGGAAGAGCGCCGTTGCATTGAATTTGAAAAGAAATTGAAAACAAAAATTATGTTCAAGCTTGTCGGAAATATGATTCGGGAATATGACCGTCTTGTGGAGACGGTGACACATGTAGAAATTTCCATAGAAGCCGAGGATGAGAGGTTTCAGAGTTCGAGGTCTAGGGGTCAAGAGTCTCAAGGAGACTATAGGCAGAACAAGAAGAGCAGGAACACCTATCCATCCCAGTCCCAACCACAATAGTCTAGATCCACTTTTTCTTTGCCTAGTGCGGGTTTGGGAAAAAGTGCAGCGAGTAGCTTCTCGTGTTTCAAGTGTGGCCAACCGGGTCACAAAGCCTTCTCATGCCCACAGAAGGGAGGAGGGCAATTAATAGTACCACCACCTAACCAATCTCAAAGTCAGTCTCAGTCTCAGAATAAAGGTCAAGGGTTTAATTGTTATCAGTGTGGCCAGCCAGGGCATATGAAAACAACTTGCCCATAGTTGGGAGGCGCATCTGGCGCATCAGGGTCGAGGCAGACTTAGAGCCACCAGCAAGCTCAATCACCCAAGCCAGCGAGTTAATCGAGAGCCACTGCTCGGTCAAGATAACAGCCTATGCTCCGAGAGGGGAGCAACGAGAGGGGAGCAAGTCAATCAGGGGCCACAAGAGCGCGTGTATGCTGTTACAGTACTAGAGTAGTTGCTAGAATCCTCAGTTGTTAGCGGTATTTTTGTTGTGTGTAATTCTTTGGCTAATGTATTGATAGACACGAGTATGTCTCATTCATTTATATCTACTGCATTTGCTTCTGCATTAGGGTTAGAGGTAGCACGGTCAGTGCCTCTACTCAGAGTAGAGTCACCTGTTGAGGGTACAGTTGATTTAGACTGGGGTTGTCGTAATTGTGAAATAGAAGTTGTCGAGCGTCGACTTCTGTTTGCTTTTGTGTTGCTAGATATGTCGAGTTTTGATGTCATTTTAGGCATGGACTGGTTGTGTTCTTATCAAGCTGTGATTGATTGTTACCGTCAGAGAGTTATAGTGTGCACTTCGGGTGGTGATCATTTCGATTTTCTAGGGAACTGAGTTGATAGAGCCTTTTCTCCAGTTGTTGACCCTCGTAGTAGGAGCAAGCTTAGTGGCCTTCTTGCAACTCTCTTGGATATTGAGAGTGATGAGGCTCGTGTTGAGTTACCAAGGGTAGTTTGTAAATACCCAGATGTCTTTCCAGAAGATCTTACTAGTTTACCACCTCACCGGGAGATCAAGTTCTCCATTGAATTAGTGTCTGGCACGGCACCGATTTCCATGTCACCATATAGATTTGCACCCGCCGAATTGCATGAGTTGAAGACTCAACTGCAAGAACTTTTAGACAAGGGCTTCATTCGCCCTAGTACATCGCCTTGGGGAGCACCGGCTCTCTTTGCAAAGAAGAATGATGGGTCATTGCGGTTGTGTATTGATTACCGCAAGTTGAATAGAGTTATAGTTAAGAACAAGTATCCTCTACCCAGAATAGATGATTTATTTGACCAACTTAGAGGGTCTTGTTGCTTCTCAAAAATAGATTTGAGGTCGGGGTACCATCAGTTGAGAGTCCAAGAGGAGGACATTCAGAAGACGGCCTTTCGTACTCGTTATGGCCACTATGAATTCCTTGTAATGCCTTTTGGGTTGACCAATGCATCGACTTCCTTTATGGATATGATGAAAATAATTTTTCAGGAATACTTGGACCATTTTGTAGTCGTCTTTGTGGACGACATCTTGATTTATTCAACATCTGAAAAGGAACACAAGACTCACTTGCGGGTAGTGCTGGGTTTACTTAGTGAGCACCAATTGTATGCCAAATTTGAAAAATGTGAGTTTTGGTTAACAGAGTTGAAGTTTTTGGGGCATGTAGTGTCTAGAGAGGGAGTGACTGTGGACTCCTCAAAGATAGATGTCGCACAGGATTCGGAACAACCCAAGAATGTTTTTGAAATCCGGAGTTTCTTGGGATTAACGGGAAATTATCGACGTTTTGCAAGGGACTTCTCTAAACTAGCTGCACCTTTGACTA
This sequence comes from Camellia lanceoleosa, assembly GCA_025200525.1. Classification (NCBI taxonomy): domain Eukaryota; kingdom Viridiplantae; phylum Streptophyta; class Magnoliopsida; order Ericales; family Theaceae; genus Camellia; species Camellia lanceoleosa. The sequence continues at coordinate 105,624,028 of CM045762.1, read as the reverse complement.
GGTTGACTAGAAAGGGTATCAAATTTTTGTGAAGTGAGGCTTGTGAAAAGTCATTCCAAGAGCTTAAGACTAGATTGACTACCGCACTAGTTTTGATAATTTCAGAAACGGGTTTGAATTACACTGTCTATTATGATGCGTCCGGGGATGGACTTGGTTATGTCTTGATGCAAGAGGGAAAAGTTATGGCCTACGGTTCACCACAATTGAAAACTCATGAGAAAAATTACCCCACCCATGATCTAGAATTAGCAGCGGTGATTTTTGCTTTTAAAATTTGGAGGCATTACTTGTACGGTAAGAAGTTTGAAGGCTTCTCCGATCATAAGAATCTAAAGTATTTGTTTTCTCAAAAAGACTTGAATTTACAACAACGGATGTGGATGGAATTTATAGAGGATTATGACTTTGAGTTACACTATCATCCAGGGAAGGCCAATGTGGTGGCCGAAGCTTTGAGTCGAAAATCTGTGAGTAGTTTGGCAAGTGTGGCCATTCGGGAAGGGGATATGCTAGATGTTATTGGCAAGTTTGATTTGCACTTGGGTGAGTCCAAAGAGAGTGCTACCTTGTCTACTTTGAATGCTCAACCTACCTTGGTGTGAGACCATGAAATATCCTCTCACGTGGATGTTATAGAGATCCAACGAAGAGAAGAGCTTCACCCCTGTAGATCTGCAATGAGGAATATAGTCAGTGCCACCCAACCGGGGTTGCCAGCCGAGAGTACTCCGATGATGAAGTTAGCCCTCGAATTAAGGAAGAAATAGTATATGCATTTGAAGGGGTGAGTGTTTTTGTGGAGAGATGAGAACATACCTGCATGTTATGAAGTCCCCTCCTTTTATAGACGGGAGTGGGCCGAATAAGCCCAATAGTTGGGCCATTGGCAAGCCTTGTTTGGATTAGCCCAGTAAGTTAATATATATTTTTTTCTAGCTCCCACAATTGCCCCAAAACATTCATTGTCTTTGGTAGAGGGAATGAAAGTGTTTATTGTCGAGTTATGCTGTTCAAATAGATGTTAGGTCATTTGACAAAGAATACATTTGATAAATGAATAAAATGTATGAATGAATGACTGCATGTATGCTTGAATGTATGTGTAAATATACGTATGTCTTGAATGTATGTATAAATGTATGAATGTCTTGAATGTATGTATAAATGTATATAAGTCGATCATAGGATGAGGGAGGGGTGAGCTAAAACCCAGAAAGGAATACAAATAAATCATAACGATAAGCCGCGGTATTCTAACCCCCGGGCATGGGTGTAGGCCGCAGTAGTCTAACCACCGGGCATGGGTGTAGGCCACGGTATTATAACCCCCGGGCATGGGTGTAGGCCGCAGTATTCTAACCTCCGGGCATGGGTGTAGGCCGTAATATTCTAACCCCCGAGCATGGGTGTAGGCCACGGTATTATAACCCCCAGGCATGGGTGTATTATTTTGTCAAGTGCAAAGATTGCTTCCATATATAGACTTTCATGCCGAGCTAGAAATATTTCTATAGGCCGAACACAAAAATGATTACCTGAACCAAATAAGATAGATTAAATAAGGTAGATATATCAGTCAAAAATTGGACCACGGTATTATTACCCCCGGGTGAGGGTGTAGACCGTATAACCCCAGGCAAGGGTGTAGGCCTTTGCTAACGGCACTTTGTGCCGAGTGCGAAGATTGCGCTGTACTCGGAGACTTTTGCTGATTTTAAGTGGTAACTAAGTGCCAATATGGCAAGGACTTTGAATAATGTATCCTGTACCGAATAAGGTGGACGTGTTAATCACCAATAATATTGCTCCGCTTGTTGGGAATTGCCAAGTAGATATTGGGCCAACTATTTAATTGCCGAGTTGCTCGGTTTGTGTTTAATCTCTGCTTGTATGGAATTGCCAAGTGTAATGTATTGCCCCAAAACGGGTGCTTGCTTCAAGCTGTGTGAAAAGGAGCGAGAGTTTGTAACTCAAGTAAACGTCGTTGTAATGTTTGTACCAAGTTGGCCGAGTATGCATGTATATCAAAGGTGCTGAGATGATGATCAGCTGATGTGCCCCAATGGGCAATTGTTTTGCCAAATAATGTTGCCGAATACTGTGGCCAATGTTGCTGCATAAAGTTTGACAATGCATAAAGTTGACAAATAATATTGCTTAGCCGAATAAAGTTGATGCACGGCCGAATAATGATCATGTATAATGTTGAATTAATAATGGTTGAATAATCTTGCCGGGTAAAGTTGATGCACTGCCGAGTGACTAGTGTCAAAACATCAGTGTCCGTTTACACTTGGGTCGGTGACTGTGCCTATCGTTTGGTCGGCGATTTTTCTTAGCTTCGCGGTGTGTCGGCATTCCTTCGAAGTTAGTTTTGCGAAGAACTTGGTTGGCAATGGTTGCCAATTTAGTGAAGTTGAGCGTCTTGTCCAACGTATATTTGCCCCATTGCTTTTGAATAAGATTTGTTATTCAGAAGGAATAAAATTGACTTAGGCGAAAGTTGCTGAGTGGGCCGATAATGATTTGAAATGGATTCCGTGCCCCTACTCGGTGCCGTGGCGAAATCATAATGAAGCTGAGACAAAGTAGGGTACTTGGTGATATCAGAATCAAATCTGCAATTTATTTGTATTTTTATTTATTTATATATATATATATTTTGCAAGCTGAAATTGCAAATTTTGACTGTACGGATGGACCCGAAATGCATCAAATAGCTGGAAAGGGCTATTGGGTCGTTGTGATCAGACTCCCGATGGCGTAATTATAGCCAAAATAGATTTAACGGCTTAGATCAACAGGGTGTAATGCAACCGTGAAGCACATGATTATTTCTTCATAGCTTGCTGGATCATCTTCTCCAGCGAAAGAATTCATTTTCTAGGCAAACTTTGAGTGGCCCGTACGGCTTCGTTTGAGCTCCGATTTTGACGCGGTTTGTTGCATTGGACTCGTCTCAGTGAGTACTTCACATTGGTATCAGCAACACTTGAGTTTGACAGCTTCAAAAATTTCAGTTGTCAGAAAATGTGAGCCGTATCCAAATTTTCGACATACTTTGGTTACTTCTTGACTTCTCGGGTTGGTGGGTTTGGACCCTTTGAGCTGATACGAATCCTGTGATATGTTCAGATGTGGATTTCGGCAAGCCAAGATAATAGTTCTAAGCCGAGATATTAGTGTCGAATAAGACATAACGTTGCCGAATATTGTTACAGAATAATTGTAAACTTGTCAAAGAATGTGCCGAATAATAAATGTTGCGGTGTAATTTTTGCCGAATAAGTTATAAGCCGAGTTGATCATATGCATGCAGCCTGAATGAAAATACAAATTGCCGAATAAGTCAATAGGTTTGCCGAAACTCCTTGTTGATAATATGCCAAGTAAGCCAATAAAATTGTCGAATTGTTCGTTGGGCCTATGGATGTAAGTTGGTTCGTTGATGGTTGCCGAATATGCATAGTTGTGTTAATATGTAGTTGATAATAGGCTGAATGATATACCGAATCGCAGAGGATAAGCAATACGATATGATGTTTGCCGAGTATCGTAATTAAGTTGATAAGCAATGTCGAAGCTGAATAGTGTTTCCGAAGCCGAGACGGTAATATGATATGCCATGATAGTAGCGCCGTGCAGTGGTGATATTTTCGAGAATTATATCATGAGATTCAAGGCGGTAGCGACTCGGCACTACCGCGACACCACCGAATTATTTTGCCGAGCAATGATGTAAACCCAACTATAGCTTGCCGAATACAATACTCATATCATCCATGTCAAGTACTCAGTGAAGATGAAAATTTTCCAAATCCTAACTATTTAAATTAACTAGAATAGGAGTAGAAACATGAGTAAAATCAACGAATCCAGATTAAATACAAGAACATGTATCTGCATAATTACCATTTTGCAGGTCAACATGAGAACAGCCATTGATTTTTATTGACAGTTAGCAAGATACATTGAAATTATCAAGGAAAGAAATCTGTCGAACCAACAGCTACCATTAGTTGAATTCTTCAGTGTTATACTCATACTGAGAACCGACTACATGACTAACTTTTCTTTCATACCAGTGCTACATAGTAGCCAATCAACTGTTAGATGAGTGCTTCTCTTCCGCCGATAGCATATTTAGTTAACGGCATGTAAATATTAGAAAGGATTCCCTGTCTATCATGCTCTGATATATAGTATTCCTATCATTGACCACAATGTAGAACCCTTGGGACACAACCATATTAGCCCATGCTGTTTTCATTTCAAGAGTGGGTGTAAGAACTACATGTTGTATCTTTGTCACAGATTCACTTACCTTGGGTGTTTGATGTAATTAAGGAACATGAGGCCTTGCCCCAGAACAACAGCTCCATATATGGTTGGAAAGATTTAAAGCACATGCAAAGGAATGATGACAGACCAGAATATCATCAATGTCATTCTAGTTACATGATTCAGATTACATTGTCCTAATTCCTTTTACAATAGAATAATTGCATAGCATGAAATATGTGAATAATGAATAATGACAATGTCGATTTGTAAAGTTGGGCAGTATCACGTAGTCGGTTGCCGAGAAGGGAGGAAGAGCTACCGAATAGCCTTGTCGGATTGCTGACTTCAGCGGTAGGTTGCCGAGTAGTAGCTTGGCTTGGCCAAGATGGTTAATTGTGATGCCGAACTAAACCGCTGAACAATGAAGCCGAGGTTCTGGTGCTATACTAAGGCACAGTGCCAAGCTTTGTGGGGTTGGTCTCTTTGAATGAAGTGCCGAACAGTTTGTATATGAGGTCGATGATGGAGCTCTCAAGCCTCCTTTATATAACATCAAAAATTATTTGGGCAACAAGAGCCGTATAGATTGCTCCATATTCTCACAAATTATGAAGTAAAAAAGTTAAATTACTTGTGATAATAACTCATAGCTTTACTTATGTCAATTTAGTCTAGAGAGAGAAAAAGTGAAGACCCACTTAGTGATGAATAGATCACGCATGAGTTTGGCAGAGAAACCCTATTAGTGATGCCGAAAAGAGCTGAAACCCATTTTAGAGAGAATGAGTGAAAATATTCTGCTTTGTTTTTGTTCTTGTTGGTTTTAGCTACACAAAAAATGATATTCAAAAGATCAACTGACCACAACTGGCATCCCAGATATACAATATAATATGTACGTAGATATGTATATTGCGAATCAAGTTGAATCAAAATGAAAATAAGAGACCCAACTGTGGGCCGTATTACTTGGGTTGATTTTGCTTTTGTAGAAAGTGAACTAACCTCAAAGCAACCCATATATGTTTACTTACAGCAGTATATTTGTTGTGTTCTTCGTTGATCCCATTCAGTCATTCCCACAGACTGCGCCAATTGTGAGACCATGAAATATCCTCTTACATGGATGTTGTAAAGATCCAACGAAGAGAAGAGCTTCACCCCTGTAGATCTGCAATGAGGAACATAGTCGATGCCATCCAACTGGGGTTGCCGTCCGAGAGTACTCCGATGATGAAGTTAGCCCTCGAATCAAGGAAGAAATAGTATATGCATTTGAAGGGGTGAGTGTTTTTGTGGAGAGATGAGAACATGCCTGTATGTTATGAGGTCCCCTCCTTTTATAGACGGGAGTGGGCCGAATAAGCCCAATAGTTGGGCCATTGGCAGGCCTTGTTTGGGTTAGCCCAGTAAGTTGATATATATTTTTTTCTGGCTCCCACACTTGGTTAGTAAGGTCATAGAGGCACAATGAGGAGACCGTAATGTGGAATCATTCTGTATTAAGATTTCCAATGAAAAAGAAGAGAAAAGTTTGAAGGTTCACTCGGATCTGAGTGTACGTTATCTAGACCATTTGTTTGTACCAGAATCTTGTAGAGAAGAAGTACTTCGGGAGTTCCATCACTCACGCCTTACAATACAGCCTGGAGGCACTAAAATTTATCATGATCTTAGTCGTCAGTTTTGGTGGAGGGGTATGAAACGGGATGTCGCTTTATTTGTATCGAAGTGCCTTACTTGTCAACAAGTGAAGGCCGAACACCAAAGACCAGCGAGTTTGTTACAACCCTTACCGATAGCCGAGTGGAAATAGGAGCGTGTTACCATGGATTTTGTAGTTAGGCTTCCTAGAACACAACAAGGCAATGACGCCGTTTGGGTGATTGTTGATAGGTTGACTAAGTCTAACCATTTCATTCCGATGTGCACCAGCGACCCAGTTGAACGATTGGCAGAGTTGTACATTAGAGAGATAGTTCGACTTCATGGTGTCCCTATGATGATTGTGTCAGATTGGGATCCTCGTTTTACTGCCCGGCTATAGCAAAGCCTTCAAGAAATGTTGTGAACTAAGTTGACTCTTAGCACCGTTTATCATCCTCAAACTGATGGACAGTCGGAACGTACCTTCAGATTTGGGAGAACATGCTTAGAGCTTGTGTCCTTGATTTTAAGGGGCCTTGGGAAAGGCACTTACCATTGATTGGGTTTGCTTACAACAATAGTTACTAAGCTAGTATTGGGATGGCACCATTTGAGGCCTTGTATGGCCGACCTTGTAGATCACCGGTTTGTTGGGCCGAAGTGAGTGATGCACCGTTACTGGGTCCAGAAATTGTTAGAGAGACAACCGAGAAAGTTGTTCTCATTTGGAAGAGGTTAGCTACGGCCCAAAGCCGATAAAAGAGTTATGCCGATAAGAGGATATGACCTTTATCTTTTGAAGTTGGTGACCATGTGCTTCTAAAAATCTCACAAAGGCGGGGTTTGATAAGATTTGGTAAGAGTGGTAAATTATCTCCAAGGTTCATTGGGTCTTTTGAGATTTTAGAGCGAATTGGGGAACTAGCATACTGGTTAGCTTTACCACCACAACTTTTGGGAGTTCGCAACTTATTTCATGTAGTTATGCTTAGAAAGTATGAACCCGACCCTTCTTATGTGCTTGATTGGGCTGACTTGGAGGTAGACGAGGATGCCTCTTACGAAGAACGACCGATTCAAATATTAGATAACCGGGAACAAGTGCTACGGGGCAAAGCTATATCGTTGGTAAAGGTGTTGCAGAGACACCATGGGGTTGAAGAAGCGATGTGGGAACGGGAGGCGGAAGTCCGTTCTAAATATTCAGATTTGTTTGAAAATGCTTAAGTTACTTTTCTTGTAATATTCCCTAGTGTTGAGGGAAACGTATTTAAAGTTGTTAACCACATGCTGATATGTGCGTTGTTGTTTTAAGCATAAGGTTGTCAAGAGTTGGCATTACTTTTTGGGAAATTTCATGTTTATGCATATTTAGGAGGTTGTCGTTAATGAGATAGCCATGGTGGAAATAGTGGAATTTGGTTGAGAGTTAATATTGTCATTTGAAAATAAAATAGCATGGTTTTGATCGCTAGAAACCCCTTTGTTTGGGTAGTTTGATTTGAAATTTCGGGGACGAAATTCTTTAAGGGGGGAAGGTTGCATGATCCCGCTTTGCCACTTCACGAGTATGTCGTGATCGAGCCCAGATCACTTTTGTATATCCCTCTCTCTCTCTCAAAGCCATTTCCTCTCCCTTCTCTCTACATTTCCCTACGCCAAATTGGATCAAAACCTTGATTTCTCAAGATCCATTAGAGTTCTGCCATAGGTTCTTCATCAAAGTTGATTAACTTCTCGAGGGCTTCGTTGTGCACGGTGAAGATCGAGTTTCGACACCGTTGATTTTGGGGGCTTCATCTCATTTCTTCTTCAAAACTTAAGGTAAGGATTTTCTTAGAGTTATATATATATATATTTGCAAGATCTATATGATTTTCGAAATCATCTTTCGATAGCTTTGAAAATTGATTATTGATTCAAGAAGTTGAGCGATTTTGAAAGTGTGTTTGTCTCTTGTTCTTTTAAAATAATCTTATGGGTTTTGATCTTCGTTGATTGAAGAAAAGATGATTTTGGAAAGTTTTCTTTTAAAAGATTTGAATTGTATAGTTTTAGTGAGAAAACCTAGAATTTGGGAATTTTTTTTAAAGAGACTGAAAATCCATGAATGATATTGTTATATTTATTTTGTGTGTCAAAATAAATAGATGTTTGGAAAATTTATTATTGATATTTATATAAATGATGAATTTTAGGGAATATGAGAATTGTTGTTTATTTTGGAAATTATTGTTCAAAACGTTGAAATAGTCTTGAAATAACTAATTGTTGAGGATACTTGAGAAGAGGGAATTGTGTTATTCCTTGGATGTTGAATTGGAATAAAATTATTTATATTCATCTTGTGAAATTGGCATATCAATTCATTTGATTACATTAAACTTTGAAAGTTGATTTGAAAATTTTCATTGAGAAAAGAATGTTGAGAAGCAAGTTTTCATGGAATGGTTTTGGGGTAAATACGTTGGCAAGTCTTGATAGGTGGTGTAGATGATATTGAGCAAGTTAGCCTGAGAGTCTGGGGTGAAAGACTAAAAACCCGTGCGGATAGGTGTCGAGCCTTCCGGTTAATACCGGTAAAAATGACAATTTGGTAGTACTTGTATAGTTTACTTGCAGACACCGACCTAGGGATTACTAGAGCCATATTTACCGCCCTTGAAATAAATTGTTAAGTTTTGAACAATTGAAATTGCATGATATCATTGAGCATAATAGCCCTGTTTGGTGCAGCTTAAAAGCTGCTTATTTCAGCTTTCAGCTTAATTTAAGCTATTTTGATGTGTTTAGTTTAGCTTATAGCTTATAGCTTATAAATTTTTGGAAGTCAGAAATCAGCTTATTCTTTGAGTGGGGCAGGAGATGCTTAATTTATAAGTCAGAAATCAACTTATGTTCATAGTTATAAGCTATAAGCTGTTTAGGCATAAGCTATAAGCACTTTCCCACAGCTCTACCAAACAGGGCCAATGGTTTTCAAAAGATGAAAAATTTTGATTTATCTTCAAAAAAATGGCATAGCATGGCATGTGCATTTTATTTCTTGAGACTTGTATAAAATGTATATACTTTGTTAAGAATTTCCTACTGGGCTTTATGCGCACCATACGGGATTTTTGTGCAGGAAAAGATGTGGTGATCCCACCCAACTAAGGGCGTGGAAGTATATGTGTTAGAAGTACAATGCTCTCATTTTGCTGTGACTCTATGTGTAAACCAAGGGCTGTGTTTGTGTGGGTTTGAATAACCGTTTTGTGTAACTAGGCTCAAGCCTTAGAAACATGTAAATCCTTGGGGTATTTATTTGTTTATTTACTTGTTGTTAGATTTATGTATTATTTCATGAAGAACTATTATATCATGTAATGTAATTTTGGAGATTTATATTCGGTTTTACTTGAAAGATTCATAATTGTTGTATTATCATTTGGACTAGAAATTTGGAGTGTTACAAGTCGGCCCATGCCAGGTCCAACAAAAGGCCATAGCCGAGTACAACTAAGTTGAAGGACCGTCAAAGTCAGGTACCCCATGGGCTGTATAGAAGACCCAGGAATGAGGTCAAAGCCCGTGAGGAGGCAGTGGGCCCCTAGGAAGCATTATAAAAGGAGGAGCCATAATCTAGAGATAAGGGGGGGAAAAAAAAGATAACTTAAGAAAGAAGAAAAGATCAGTATGAGAGAGAGAGAGAGGATTAAGAAGTCCTGTTTGGACGAAAGAGTATTTCTAAATCCATTACTCCATAATTGGTGACGTCTGTGAGAATACTCGAGCGCGTTCATGACAAACGTAATAGATAATTCTCTATTCGTTGCTGACGATGTCACACCAAGAACCATGCTTTGTCCGAAGAATATCACTGCACGAAGAGCTTTGAATTTCGATCCAGTAACTCAGTCTTCACCTTCAACCTCGATGCAAGAAACTACGCAGATGAAAATGGACCAAGCAAAACGAAATGAACAACGTCTAGAATGGCGGCTGACAATGAACATCTACGAAAAGAGCTGGCTCTAGAGTTAGCCAAATCTCAGCAGACTGCACCGTATCACGAGCGGGGTCGATCACCAAAACAGAAGAAGGATAATCAACGACGTCAGTATTGTAAACACGATAGCAGCACTGTCTCTAACTCGTCAGCTCAAGAACCCAGAAAAAAAGGGGTGTGTTGGCATATCCAGCTCATCTGAGAAGAGTCCATATGTGTGACATAGACAAGGAAAAGATGATGGTTTAGACGAGGAAGACGGACATAATCCTTTCACACGACGAATCGCAAGGGCCGTCCTGCCTAAAAAATTCAAAGCACCGACGTTACGTTGTATGATAGTAAATCGGATCCTATGGATCACATTCACCATTATAAGCAAGCAATGACGTTGCAAGCTGATGATAAGGCACTTATGTGTTGCATGTTTCCAAGCAGCTTAGGTCCATTGGCACTCTGGTGGTATTATAAACTCGAACCAGCCTCGGTGAAGAGTTTTCATCAGCTCCAAAAATCCTTCCAGGCAAGATTTATCACCAATGAGGTTCAGCCTAAGCAAGCCGACTCGCGCTGGGCAAAGCCAATCAAGCCAGAAGAAACCCTCCGTGAATATTCAGCACGCTATTGGGAATGTTTTAACTTGGTTGACGATGCCTGTAATGACTCCATAGCCATCACTGCCTTCAAAATGAGCTTACACCCCGATAGTCCGCTCTGGAGCTCGTTGACAAGTCGACCTTGTAAAACCATGTGGGCCTTAATGAAGAAGATTGAGGAGTATTGCAAGGTGGAAGATGATGCCCTTCGCGTCAAAGCAGGTCAGAAGGTCATGGAAACGGTAGCACTTGCCCTAGAACAGTCAATAAGTGTAGCCCCGCTAGAAAGGAGCCCCAAGCCACAAGGCAGGCCAAAATGAGAAAGTCGCTGAGACCCACTCTGATCGAGGGACCAACATTCACGCCGATCGATCGAACAATATCAAGTGGAAAGCAGAAGCCCAAGGCGGTCCGACAGGAAGTATACTAAGTTGATCAAGCCGATTAGCAAGATACTCCCCAAAGTCCAGCACCTACCCTTCTTTAAGTGGCTGGCCAAGATGATTGGGCCTCCCGACACAAGACGGAAGGATCGGCGATGTGAATACTACAAGGACCATGGGCATGAAACCGACAGATGCTATGCCTTAAAAGACCATCTTAAGGAGCTAATGTAGGATGGCAGACTGGTTCAATACCTCTCCCATAAGGTCAACACACCCAAACCCTATCATATTAATATTATGGGCAAATTACCTACACCCCTTGAGTTTTAACTAAATTTCAATTTCCCTCCTCAAATTTCAAAAATTACATCCCGTCCCATTACAATTAATGCCGTTGACGAAGATAGTAAATTGATTAAAATGCCCCTAACTATATTATGTAGAAAAAAAAAATGATGATATTTGATTGATACATCATGTCAAGTCAGTCTCAATACTTGTTTTAGAAATTTTTTTTTTTTAAAAAAATTGAAAATTAATTTGATTAAGAAATAAAAAAAAATAAATAATTGTCATTTTATATAATTTTATTTTTGAGAGGTTAGAAATAATTTTTAAAATTAAATATATTTTTTCATATTTATTTTTATTAGATTAGTTTCTATTTTTTCAAAAAACAATTCTGAAATTTTTTTTCTCAAAAACAAATCAAATATGGTTTCAAAAAGTCTTTTCAAAACTTATGACCAAACACTTTTTAAAACTCTTTACAGACCTCTATTTTTTTTTTTAAAAAAAATATTTTTTATTTTTTCTTTAAAATTATTTATTATTTATTAGTTATTTCAAAAAATATTTTTTTAATTTTTATTTTTGAAGAAAAATATATATATTTTTTTATTTTTGAAGAAAAAATATTTTGTTATTTTTTAAGTATTAGCCAAATAATTTGTTATAATTTAGATATATATGAGCGATCCAAAAAATTTTAAATCAGGTTGTTCAGTGCTTTGAGAAGGTACTAGGGGTAATATTGTCCATCAAGATCTATTTTCATCATGTTAGCAATAATTCCTACCGTTTACTTCACGTCGAGGGACAAATTGTTATGCAAATATAAACCTCTGGAGCGGGATGTAATTTCTAAAATCTGAGAGGAGAATCTGTAATTTAACTAAACCTCAAGGGAATATAGGTAATGTGCCCTAATATTATAGACTTTAGGGAAAAAAAACTTCAAAAAGCATGGGAAGAGGCTTTTTTTTTTTTTTTTATAAAGGAACATGAATCACTTTGCTTGGTTCCTGTTTTCAAAAAACAATTTTCAGAAAATTCTACTTTCTTATTTTTCGTATTTTTTTGTTTTTACTGAATTTTTTTAATATTTTAAGCAATTTTTTTTACTTTTTAGATATACCTAACATAAATATACCTAAAAAGTAAAAAATTTGTGAAAAAAACCTTTTAAAAATTCACTAAATACCAAAAATACAAAAAATAAAAAATACGAGAATTTAATACATTTTTTATATTTTTATGTACTTATTAATTTTTTAAAATATTTTTTCACAAATTTTTTACTTTTTGGATACATCTAAGTAAGGTGAATATAAAAAAGTAAAAAAAAAATGTTTAAAATTTTAAAATTATTCACTAAAAACAAAAAAAAAACGAAAATAAAAAAACTCAATTTTTAAAAAACTTAATTCAAAAAACTCAAACCAAACACATTAAATTGTTTTTGAAAACACAAAAAAATAAAAGTTTAAATTTATCGGTACTGATATGATAAGTTGCATGCCCACTTTTGATTGTTATAAATTTAAGCAACCAGTACTGATGCCATTATAGATTAGTTTTGAAGATTTAAATGGTAGTTCTCTAGTTAAAATTATTGCATCCAGATTAGAGATTCGTTTGTGATGGCCTGTGCACATCCATCGAGATCACAAAAAAGGTTTAGGCCTTTCAAACTTGATTGATTTGGTGGATTGATCATAGGCCCATTATGAAGATGAAGCTTGTGTTTGGGCTGCATATAGACAGACATATGTCGACCCAACCCAAATGCAACCTTAGCTGCTTTCTAACTCTGTATTTGCTCTTTCACACAGCGAAACTGAATTTCACATGTAGCACTAATTGCACCATATGATTAATTTAATTTAAAAAGGTTATAATAGACAAATTTATACAGTGTTAGTTATGTTATAAACGATATGGTGTAAATGTTACGAACTATTTATGGTAATAAATATTATAAATTATTTTGGCGAAAAAAATTACAACATGTTGTGATATTTATTACAAAATGTTATGATTTTGTCATGTACATTAATAAAAATTATGATACATTATCATTCTTTTCCAAGAAAGTAAATAATTTGGAGAAATGAATTGTGGTTAAGATTGACCTGCGTAAAAAATATATATTGAAATTTATAAATATATATATATTAAAAAGTGTATTAAAATTACAATTTTTCTATTATCAAATCAAATGGTAGAAAACGCATTGTGCACATGTGCAGAAAAAATTACGGTAAATTAAATAAATATATATATATTCAGGAATTGAGTCATTTAAAAAAAAAAAAAAATTCTCAGTTTTTATTTATATCAATTTAAATGTTATACTTTGAATTTATTTTCAATCTAAATTATTTGTTTATTTTTATTAAGTAAAAACAATAATAAAAAAATAGATATTTTAGTTTTTAAACTCATAAAAAGGATATTTTAGGCATTTTATATTGAATTTAATGACTATCATATTATTTTTTTGTCGATTTTGCTTAATAAAAATAGAAAAATAATTTAAATTAAAAACAAATCAAAAGATTATGTTTAACTTGACACAATTAAAAATTTAGAGCTTATTTTGTTATAAAGCGTTTTTATTTTATTTTTTATTTATTTATTTATTTTGTAATTGTTCCAAAAACTTATTTAGGGACACAATTTGAAATAGTTTAAAAGCTAGAAAATATTCAACTCATACACACAATATATATATATATATATATCATTCTCTATTTTTGTATATTTTTTCATAAAAAAATTAAAAAATATTTCTCAAACATATTAATTTTTTTCACCTCAAATTTTATCTAAAGGTTAAAAAATCTCTAAAAAGGTAATTTTTCAAACGGACCATACATATTTTTACTTTTGACCAATCATAAAATGACAAGTTCTTTCCGTTATTCTTTATACACTAACACAAAATTATAAGTTCTATTTTTTTCACTAATTAATCACAAGACTTCTAAAGTACCACATAACCATTCTTTAGAATCACTAAATAACATCTCCATTTGCAGAAGTTAGGAGATCCGGGGTACTGCTGTGAGGCACAGTAGTAACTGTTGCGAGTCAAAACGACGCCGTTTTGACTCTTAGATGCATATTCAAGTTTTAAAAAAAAAAAATAGCCCGTTGAAAGGGCTCGGGCTCGAACCCGAAGCATGTGAAGAAAAAAAAGAAGCGTCTTCAACCACTGCACTACTTGGTCTACATTTGAAAATAATGGGGATATATTTTATTTATTACTTTAATATTTCGGACATATATTTTATTTATTACTTTATGAAAATATCTTTCAAACCAACGTAATTGTTTTTTATGAGAAAAATTATTTATATATATGTTTATGTACCTAAGTTAAGAATAAATATTACGTATACCAATTATTTTAAATGGTGTCATTAATAAAAAAAAATTATATGTACATAAATCAAACTAGGTGGATATCATTTAATATCATTTTACCATGTAATTCTTAATTTTATAATAAGAAAAAAAAATAGTGTCCACCTAGTTAAAATTAGGATAAATTAAAAATACACCCTTTGATGTTTGCTTAAAATACGAATTACCTCCTGTGGTTTGAAAAATTACAAATACCTCCCTGTCAGAATTTATTTATTTATTTATTTAACAGAATTAATTAAAAAAGTGAAATTTCTAATGTTCACCCATACAATAATAAAATTATCTGAATTATTACTATGTGACTCTTAATTTTATAGTGAGAAAAAAAAAATAGTGTCCACCTAATTGACATCCACCTAGTTTGATTTATGTACATATAATTTTTTTTTATTAATGACACCATTTAAAATAATTGATATACGTAATATTTATTCTTAACTTAGGTACATAAACATATATATAAATAATTTTTTGCATAAAAAACAATTAGGTTGGTTTGAAAGATATTTTCATAAAGTAATAAAAAAAATATATGTTTGAAATATTAAAGTAATAAATGAACTATATCGCTGTAATGTTCAATGGTAGACTAAGGCCTCGTTTGGAAACCCTTCCGTTTAGTTAAAAAGTCAAAAAGTTACTAAAAAAGTCAAAAAGCCAACAATCCATACCAAAAATTCAAAGATTCTCTTTTCGTTTGGGAAGTGGGTTGACTTTTTGGCTTTTTGACTTTTTTGGCTATTTTAGCCTGGGGCTGAAAAGCCTGGTTTGGGAAGGGCTTTTTGACTTTTTGATGATGTGTTTTCATGATAAATTACCAAACTGCCCTGCACATAATTATACATGTGAAGGAATTGGTTCTGCTCCTCCACATCAGTTGATGCCGTGGACCACAATTGATTTGATTTTTATTTTATTTTATTTTATTTTTTCTGTTGGGTTTGGATTTGGCCTTTTTTTTATGTTTTTTTATTTTTTTATTTTTTTTGTCATTTTTCTTTTTTTATACATTAATTAGTTCTTGTTCTTTAATTTATGTTTTTTTTTAAATTTTTTATTTTTATTTGTATACAATAACTTTTTTTTTTTTTTTTTCAAAAATGAGTTTTCATGTGTTTTATTTATTTCTAAATTACGTCGTGAATGGTAATTTATGCTTTTATGTTTTTTTTTTATAAATATTTTTGTATGAAGCGTATTTTTCTCATTATTTTTTTTTTAATTTACGTTTTTGTCATTCTTTAATTTGTACACATTAATTTGTTTTTATATTTCAAAAATGGATTTTCATTGGTTTTATTTATTTGTAAATTACATGGCACATGGTAATTTCTGTTTTTTTTCTTTTTCTTTTTGGATGAGGCGTATTTTTGTCGTTCTTTTTTTTTTTTTTTGGAATTTACATTTTTGTAATTTTTTAAATATTTTTAAATATTTTTGAATGAGGCGTATTTTTTTTAAATAATTTATGTATTTTAATTTTTTTTTTTTTTGCAAACGGTTTTTTCATGTGTTTTTTATTTTATTTTTATTTTCATTTTCTGTGAAATGATAAAAAGTGAGGTTTTATTTTATTGTCCTGTGTATTTTAAATAATTTAATTTTAAATATTTATTTTAATTTTAAATATTTTTTTATTTTAATTTTATTTTAAATATTTAAATAATGTAAATAATCTAAAAAATTTAATAAGCAAAAATTTAAAATAAATATTCAAAAAATTTAAATCGTAAAAATTTAAATAATTTAAATATTCAAATAATTGAAATAATTCAAAATGTTAATATTTTAAATTTAAAAACAACTCTACACTCAAATCGTAACCAAACACATAAAATAAAACTCAAGTAATAAATTATTTTTAAAACTCATAACCAAACACATAACTCGAAACTCCATACTACTTTCACAATTCTACAGTCAAATCATGACCAAATACATAACAAAAAAATTAAAATATTTAAAAATATTTTTATAAATAGAGTTTGAATTTATTTTTATAAAATATTTTAACAAAAAACAAAAAAATGTTTTTAATTTTTTTTTTTAACTTTCTTTGTTTTTTCCTGGGAAAAGGTTTTTTTTGGAAAAAGTTTTTTTTTTTTTTTTTTATACTTTTCATGTGCTGAGGCAACGACCCTGCAAATCATGTGGGGTAGTTTCGTAAATTTAGCTGGGCATTGATGGTTGCCAAGCAGAACTCAAGTTTTTGTCTTCATTTTGCTAATTAAGCCTGTTTTGTCCTGTAGTGGCTAATTTAGCCTGAAACTTGCTTCCCAAGCACACGCTAAGCAGTCCATCAACTACTTGAAAATAATGAGTTCATTATAGCTAATCTATAAGATTTTTCGATATATTATTGGTTTAAACTATTACATAAACAATACCACATAGTGCTTTCAAAATATTAAATAATTACTTGTTGTGAACAATATAATAAATTCTTAACCAAAAAACATATTAAAAAAAAAATACATTTTATATATGACAACAAGACATATACACACACAAAAAAAAAAAAAAAAATTAAATAAATAAATAAGAGAAGATCTCAAAATTAAGGGAGGGGGGGGGACGTAACCTCCCTCGTTCTTCTTTCCCTCAGCCCCTGCCACTACCGTTGCCACTGTGGCCACCATTGCTATCGCCACCGCCATCGTAACCCCAATATCTCCATCTCCACCCTCACTCTATCACCACCACCACCGCCACCACCACCACCAATACTAATGCAAATGAAAAATATTTTTTAGAGAAAAAAAATCTATAAAAAAATAGTTTCTATCTAAACAAATAGCGAATAAGCTTTCGTTTGAGATGTAGATTGAGTTTTTAGTTTTTTAGCTATTTTAGTTTGGGGTTAAAAAGTCTTGTTTGGAATGAGTTTTTTGGCCTTTTTGATTTTTATGAGAGAAAAAAATAAAATTATTATGATTTGAATGTGACATTTTATTTTATTGACTTTTTATCCTATTTTTATTTTATTTTATTTTTTTGACTAAAATAACAAAAAAAACTTATGTCAAGCGAAGCCTAAATTAAGAAACCAAACAAACTAACTTCTAAAAGAAGCTTAACTGTACCAAGGAATGTCGGTAATAAGGAATTGACTGACTTTAGAGATTATATATTATATAATATGATATAATTAATTAATTAAGGGTAAATTACAAACACACCCTCTGAGATTTATTTAAATTACAAATTATTTCTTATGATTCTAAAAATTACATTATGCCCCCAAAGTTTTCTAATTTCATAACAAATAAGTCATTTTATTAATAAATCATCAAATTAATTAACAGTTTTTAATAATGTTAAAATTTTATTTCAATTAATAATTCAGATAATTTTATTATTGTATAGTTGAATAGTTAAAAATTTAACTTTTTAAAATAATTCTGTTAAATAAAAAATTCTAACATGGAGGTATTTATAATTTTTCAAATCACAAGGATAATTCGTATTTTAAGCAAACCTCATGGTATAGTTGTAATTTACCCATTAATTAATAGGAGGTTGATGAAGCTTTACTTTTATTCTTTCGGTTCATAATTCGGCATGAATATGGGCCTAACTAACTAACTAACTAAACTGTAGTCTTTGACTAAATTACTAAGAAACCTAGTTGATGCACCGATACAACAAGGGACACGGGGCCCTGTTGTCCATTCTCCCTGTCGTGCCTGCTGTGTTCCTCAAACGGCACCGTTTTGCCTACTTTTTTTTTTTATATATGTAATGGTTTCGTTGAAACAGCAGGGCCCCCCGTCCTTTATTTATTTGTTTTTTACACTCCAAGCAAAAGTGTTTGGATTACAAATCAATAAAACAATTAATCTATCAAATTATAAATACATCCACCGTTTCTCATTAATTCTTGTTTTATTATAATCTATCAAACTAAATTATATTTTTTTAAAAAGATTAATTTTAAAATTAAAATCAAACAAATAATACATGTTTTGACTTTTTCAAAACTGGCTTAAATGCATCAAAAGTAAAATTGAAAAGGAAAAAAAATTGTAATTAAACAAATCAATTTATCAAACCATAAGCAAAAAAAAAAAAATGTAACTTAAAAAAAAAAAATAGTTGTATCCACAAAAAAAAAAAAAAAAAAAAAAAAAAAAAAAAAAACAAAAAACAAAAAACAAAAACAAAAACAACAACAACAACAACTTAAGGCCAAAATATATTCAATTCACATCCAACATCTGCATAAAATAATAATAATAATAATAATAATAAATTCTAAGGCATTCTAACTTCAAAATCTCCTGTCAAACATCCAAAAAACTTATAGTCAATTCACATCCAACATCTGTATAAAAAAATAATAATTCTGAGGCATACAAACTTCAAAATCTCCTGTCAAATATCCAAAAATCTTTTTCAACCACTCTAAATCATTCAAACAAAATTCTAAAAATCTTCAATTTCAATTCTCAAAACAAAAACTACAAAGTGGATCCCCATGTCAATTTTGTGGAGGCGGTTGGGAATAAATAGAAAAATCAAAAGAACTCTCATTTCTAAATTCGGTCTCCATTGGATTGTGCCCCGCTAGATGAAGTGATATTCCCTAAAAAAAATAAAAATAAAAATAAAAAGAAAAGAAAATTCATTAGAATAAATTTTATGGACTAAATTACATTACAAACATATATATATATATTACTTACTTGAGAACTTTGTGGACTATGTGATGCTTCAAAAGGCATAGGTTTTGATTGTGGATACCTTGGTGAGTATGAATTAGTATCACATGTGAGAAGATTATACCCATAATTTATCAATTGTGGCCAATAGAGACTCTCAACATCCTATTCCATTAAACATCATGAAAAGTAAATACACTAATACAATGTAGTCTAAAAAATAAACAAATAACATAAAACAAGAGCTAACCTGTGGTTGGCTTGAAGATGAATTTTGAACATTTGTAGTGTTACTTGATTGACCAATAGTCTAAAGAAGTTCAAAAAGTTATCAATACTTTACACAATTTATAAAAATAAATGCATATCATTTGAAATTTCAAAAGTACGTAAGTAATACCTTACTAAGGCGGGTTGGTTGTGAAATAACTTTTGTCTTCTTATTCATCATCTCATGCCAAGGTTTCAATCTACCCCTCCCTTTGTGTCCAACATCTTTCTTCTTTATACCCTTAACTTGTGCAAAGTTGGGGTCATCCGCATCTAATTCTTTGGTACCAAAATTTTCAACTCCCTTCATCATATTATTTACTTTCACACACAATTCCTTAATCCCTTCATCAACCAATTGATAGGAAGGTTTGTGCATAGATGCTTGAGTTGCTAGTTTCACCATTCTTGGACAAAGATCTCTATAACGTGCTAACATCAACCTCATCTACTAAAACATTTTTCTCTTCAATTTCACAATCTTTTGCATCCAATCTCCATCGATCTAATATATACCTTTTGGGAATTTCCATGACATTCATTCTATCAAGTGTTTTGATTGCATGACTACATAAAATTCTGAAGTTCTCAAATTTCTTACAAGTACAATGTATTTCTCGACAGCTTTTTTCTCCTCTTAGCCCAGTAACTTCCTTCCTACCCTCCACAATATACTCTTCATCATTACCATACAAGCCAATCACGCACTTAACTTCTCCTTCTAACTCATGGAATTGCTTCACTTGACAACAAAGAGATATATCCAACTCATAATGAAATAAATCAAAGATAGGAGGGGTGTACAAACTCGCAACCTGGATTAAAATGGGAGACTTTTTTAATTTCATTCTTGGCAACTTTTGTCTAGAATCATATATTGCAGAAATTTCCTCATACCGCTTATCTACAACAATCCGATTGAAGTGAGTAAAGAATTGAACAATGTTATGATCACCTTTCAAATATCTCCTTAATGTTCCATTTAGACTTTCACTAAGTTGTGTGCTTCGCATTCCTCCAGTAAATACCCACTTCATATACACATGCGCCCATTGCTCTCTTTTTCTCCAAGTCCTTTTCATCCACTCATTCTCTTGCAAGTTGTATTTATCAATCAAAGAATTCCAAGCTTCAACTAATTGATGCTCATTCTCGTAGTCATAAATGCAAGCCTTCAAATCGCTACTAAATTTTGAACCACTCTTGAACAAGTAACCTAAATGCTTTAAAGCATTTTGCATTAGGTGAAAAGTGCACAACCCATGAAAAACCTCAGGCATGATTTGTGAAATTGCCTTAGCCATTGCTTGATCTTGGTCTGTGAAAAAACTAATAAGCTTTTTTCCTGACATTGCATCCAAAAAAGTTTCAAATAACCATTCAAATGACTCTGTAGTTTCATCATACAATAATGTTGCACCAAAAATCACTGTCATTCTAAAGTGGTTAAAGCCAGAAAATAAAGCAAGTGGACGGTACTCCTTATTTGTTCTAAAAGTAGTGTCGAATGACACCGCATCACCGAAAAGCCCATAATCTGTTATCATCTGATGATCAGCCCAAAAAATATTAGTAAACATCTCATCTACATCCAACTGAATGGCATAGTAAAAATATGGATTTTCTGCTACTTGCTGCTGGAAATATCTTAACAAACTCCCTGCTTCACCATACTGCAAGTTTCGTTGTCTTTTTGCACGTAAGTAGGTTTTCTGATCCTCCCGTGTGAACCCTACAAATTCCTTCCCTCCTGCTATAGCACTAATAAGATCATGTGAAGCCTTAAGAGATATTCCAGTCTCATCAGCTATATCAATATTTATACCATAAGCATCACATACCTTTCTCTGAGATGGCATCAAATGAGTACATTGAGGAAGATGCAAAGGGTGATTGTGGTTTCTATCAAACTTTGACACAATCCACTTCGACAAGTCCTGCTTAAAAGATATATGCATGAATGCATTACAATTTGTTCTTGTCTCACTTCGAGGATTTTTTATCATCGTGTACCGTTTATCTTTTTCCCTCTCTCCCTCCTTACAACAAACAAACTTTCTACTAGTCATAACACCATCTTTCTTGCTTTTGTTATAATAATCTCTTCTAATACTAAACCCCACAATTCTTCCATATTCATTATAAAACTCATATGCAGCTTCTTCCGATGGAAACTCCATACCAAGATATGGTGACTTATCCTTGGCCAACTCTCCCATTTCTTCGATGCATCCCTCAAGTCCACCATCATCCATTATACCATCCTCCATTTCAACACTAACAAATATGAAGAAAAAAAAAATTAAACAAAACAAGAATCTGAGCAAAAAAGTTATTAATTAATTTTAAATGCTGAGTAATTAAACAATTCAATGAAATCTAATAAATCAATTAATAATGTAAATTAATTAAAAGGATAGGGGAGAGAAAAAAAAGATGTGTAATTTGTATAGTAATATTGGAAATTTATTTTGTCTAAGTAGATTATAATATAGAATTACAAAATTATATTAGAATTAGTATATTATATAATATAGGGAATCTTTTGGCAGACACACTTAAAGATGTGAATCATATGCCCTCTTATTATATAAATTTTTGATATATGTTCGTATTTTTGTCACAAATGTTATGTCATTTTTTATTGAGTTATAACAATTTATGATTAAAAAATTAAATTTGCATTATGTAGTATGGTATAGATTTTTTTGTTGAAACTTTTTTAAGACCATAAAATGCATAATATTATTACAAAAATACATAACATTGTTATAAAAATGTATAATATTTCCACAAAAATGCATAACATTGCTATAAAAAAAAATTATGAATTACAAATTATCGTAACTCCTTAAAAAAATTATATAATATTTATACAAAAATACATAACATGTACAAAACAAATTACATAACAAAAAAATTTTCTTATAATATACAATTGTGTTTCTCAATCTATTTACATAAAACAAATCAAACCATTATACTTGTTGAATCCACTAACACACTATACAAAATAAAATATAAAACATATATACATATAATATATATAGATATAAATATAGATATAGATATACATACCAGTTTGTTGAACAATAATGATCTGTAAATTTGGCAGAAGGATGGTGAAGCAAAGACAGAGAATACTATCCAATCTATTTGAGAGAAGATAAAAATGTATAAAAAACAAAATAAAACTAATTTTTCCACTCCAAGACAG
This sequence comes from Camellia lanceoleosa, assembly GCA_025200525.1. Classification (NCBI taxonomy): domain Eukaryota; kingdom Viridiplantae; phylum Streptophyta; class Magnoliopsida; order Ericales; family Theaceae; genus Camellia; species Camellia lanceoleosa. The sequence continues at coordinate 105,601,259 of CM045762.1, read as the reverse complement.
CAGGGTCTTTTCCTTGGAGGGTTAGAAACGGCGGTAGCTTCGTAAGGGTGTCCTACTAAAGAACGAAACCCTTACATATAAATTTAAAAAAAAAAAGTAGGCAAAACGGTGCCGTTTCTTGGAGTGTAAGAAACAAATAAATAAAGGACGCGGGGCCCTGCTGTTTCAATGAAACCATTACATATAAAAATAAAAATAAAAATAAAAAGTAGGCAAAACGGTGCCGTTTGAGGAACACAGCAGGCACGGCAGGGAGAATGGACAGCAGGGGCCCCGTATCCAATCTGTTACCTTTATTTCAGAATTTGAAATTAATGAACTGGATATTGTGAGCGTGACGAATGATTGATTATTTATACTTCCAAGTTGCATGCATAAAAAAAATTGTTTATTTATGATTTTATTACTGATGTCAGAGAGATAGATAGTGGTGTAGAAGAGACAGTTGTGTTGGCTTTTGCTACCGACTTATATTTGTTTTTACAAATAGAAACTGTGGGGAAGGGCTGGAAGAAAGTCCCAACCAAAGGGTTGCTTATATGTGTTGGGACGATCGACCAAATAATATGCATTTGGAGGCCAACATATGTACGTCATGTGACCAAGTGGCTCACTCAGTTGCATCCCATCCCACATCCCATCCCCTCCCACCTAGTGTTACCTTCCTTTATTCCTTCATTTCAGAATTCATATGCCAATTTTTATTTTTTAATTATGCTCATGTTTCCCACCTCACCAACAAGCTTGAATTTATGGAGTAGGCTGTAAAAAAATTATTTTAAATTATTATCCACCCTAAACTTTTGAAAAATCACACTTTTATCCTGTAATTTCGTACTTATTAAAATATTACTCTCCAGGCACACATTTTATAAGGTAATTAAGATTTTTTTGACAACTTAAAGAAAAATAGCTTAGTAAAGAGGATTTTAGGAAAGTATAAGATTAAAAGGGATAGTTCTTTTTTTAAAAAAGTCATGCATAAGTAATTAATTTTTGCCTAATTAACATTGTAAAGATTGAGGCATAACATATCCACCTTAACACCAAATATACCTTACATTTCAAACCCAAACTCTGCTGACCCCCACTACTACCTCCGGTTGACACCTCTGACCACCAATCCTTAGCCCTTTCCCACTACAACCGAACCCCTTTTTTATCGTGACCCTCTTCCCAATCCCTTTACCTTTCCACAAAACCCCCTCTCCAGCCCTATTCGGCCATTGTAAACCACCTCTCCTACTATGAAACTTTTGCCCCACCATGATGCTCCTTCTCAATCCCCTCCCTCTATCGTGTACTCCTTTTTCAGACCTCTTCCTCACATAATCTCATTCCTCATCGCAACCTCCTGTCCTTATTGCAACCCCCTATCTCTAGTTTTCAGATTTTGGTTTAAAAAGAAGAAAAAGAAGAAGGATGAGTAAAAGGAAGGGAAGAAAAAAAAAAGTGGTGGCATAGTTAAATTTGCACCATTACCTTTCAAAACCTAATTCTCTCCACCCCTAACAACCACCTCTGACTGCCACAGTCACTATTGTAGATATCCCATTTTGGTTGGCTATAATACTTAACCACATTTTTGGAACGCCGCCCGACGATAAACATAAGAAATTGCTTGGAACTCTTTATTTGTCAATTTTTACCTCGAACCAGATGTATCTGGATGAACTTTAGCCTAGCTAAATAACATAACCAACCTTTCAAAACCTATTTGAGACATATTGAATCCCCCATGGTTCATTCCTTTCATTTTCTCCCTATCTCCCGCAAATTTAAAAATGGTTATATCTTCTATATGACACTTTTGTGAAAACTTTTTGAGTTTTAAAAATTGATTGGTTCCAATATGTAGTATTTTCAAAGAACTTTTCAGCGATAGAAGATACAACTAAAACTACATAGATTAAATTGACAACAGAAACAAATTATGAGAGCCACGATTGAGTATAATATCCCCAATTATTATTATTTGTTAAGAATATAATCTAACCTCAAATGATTACTAAATTACGAAATTAACCTCTCTTTTAGAGGGAAAATGATTGGCAAGCATTTTTTTTAATTGAAAAAAAATAATAAATAAATAAGCAAAACACTCCATCCAAAGGTGGAATCCAAATTAAATCAATGGGAGTTTGGTAAGTACATATCTGTTGATGAAGTATGACCAAAAAAAAATATGTCAAGAAAAGCAACGCTGCTTACGTTTTTTATTTACTTTTTTATGACCAAAAAAAAATATGTCAAGAAAATCCTCTATATAGATCCCCACAAATCGCTGCAACTCCTCCACCATCCAAACTCAAACTCATACTCTCTCTCTCTCTCTCTCTCTCTCTCTCTCTCTCTCAGGAAAATGGCGCTCCCTAGTGGTTATCTTGTTATTACCATTCTCTTGACCTTTTTCTATCAACCATTAGCAACTGCAGTAACATACAATGTGGTGAATTTGGGAGCCAAACCAGATGGGAAGATAGACTCAACCAAGTCTTTCCTGAGTGCATGGGACGCAGCTTGTGCCTCTGCACACCCCACAACAATCTATGTCCCACCAGGAAGGTACTTGCTTCACAAAGCAAATTTCTATGGTGAGCAGTGCAAGAACACAGCCATCACAATCCGTGACGATGGCACTCTTGTTGCTCCCTCGACTACCACGCTATTGGAAATGGTGGAAGCGGGCTTATATTTCAGAAAGTCGTGGGGTTTCCATCTTTGGAGGAACACTTGATGGCCAAGGGACTGGTTTGTGGGCTTGCAAAGCCTCCGCAAGGCTTGCCCTCTTCGAGCTACTACGGTATGTACTTTATATTATTGTTGAAGTTCATGAATTAAACTGCCATTAACCACCATTTTCTTTGGTTGTCTTTTAGTTTAATCTATCTGTGAGTTGACAATACTATGATTAGCTTCAATTGGACAATGTTGTCTTTTCAATTTTCAAGAAAAGGGTGCACCTAGTTTCCAAAAAATTACAAAGCCTTTGCCAACTATTTTTCTCAGTGGGATGGAAATTTTCTTGGTAACCAAACATAAAAATGGGAAGGTTATTATTTTATTTTTTAATTTTTTTTTTCGCCTTGAGAAGGAGAACAGTAAAATAAGGGTGGCCAAGTTTTGTGGGCAAGTGGGGTGGCAGTTAATAGACTGCTTATAGTGTGCTTCACTTGTACTGTGCCCCAGTGATGTTGATTTCTAGGTCAAGTTTACACTCTTGGGGGGAAGACAAACAAACAAAATAATTAGCAAGTTGAAAACTTTCAATATATCACAATCCCTTCCCTTGCATTACTTGGAATTGGAAGTAATTAAGGCCTTTTTGTATGTGTAAAGCGTGTGTGTCTGCAGAATCGGCCTTGTACAATTCGAAAAACATTGTAATTAATGGATTAACATCACTAAACAGTCAGATGTTCCACATTGCCATCAATGGCTGCCATAATGTGAAGGTACAAAGAGTGAAGGTCTCGGCCTCAGGCAGTAGCCCAAATACAGATGGTATTCACATTCAATTATCATCTGGAGTCACCATCTCCAACTCTAGGATAGCCACAGGAGACGATTGTGTCTCAATGGGCCCTGGCAGTTCCAATTTATGGATCGAGAACGTTGCCTGTGGCCCTGGCCATGGGATCAGGTAACATATCAATATTTCTTTACTACTAACATATATAAATACCAAAACATTCCATTCCATTTGTGGCTAAATTTAAATATATATGCATGATTGGTGCAGCATTAGAAGTCTAGGGTGGGAATTACATGAACTCGAGTGCGTAATGTGACTTAAAACGGTTACTTTCAAGGGTACACAAGTTGGTGTGAGGATAAAGACATGGGGTAGGCCAAGCAATAGTTTTGTTCAGGGCATTGTTTTTCAGACCCTCTTTATGGTCAATGTCCAAAATCCAATCATAATTGATCAAAATTATTGACCTCATAATAAAAATTGCCCTGGTCAGGTATGTAAATGTAATCTGTAGCCATTAACCATATATGGGAACAACTCAAAATCAATTCTCTTATTTATTACAATTTTTTTTCCTCCTCTGCACGGTGTGCTTATTAGTGACGTGACATATCAAGACATCCATGGAACATCGGCAATGCTAGCTATGTTAAATTTGATTGTAGTAAAAAGTATGGATGCAAAGGGATAAGATTGGAAGACGTTAAGCTCACCTTCGGGGATCAACTAGCAGAAGCATCATGTGTCAATGTTGGAGGATCAACCTCTGGTTCAGTTGAACCAACAAGTTGTTTGTAGGACAATATGAAATTTATACACACATCATATGAGTTAATCTAGACTATATTAAGAATCTACGAGAAAGGAAAAGCGTAGGGAATTAACATCCATATTTTTAGTATTGTCGTCAGTTTATTAGCTCATGAAATTAGACATGATCCAGATTTATACACACATCATATGTGAAAGAGAAACACTAGTTTGAGAGAGAGAGAAAGAGAGAGAGATAGAGACTGAATGCTCTGTATATTGATATGTGTTGTATGTTACAATTGAAGAATGTTCTCCCTTTTATAGAGAGAAAGGGGGAGACATGTGTGTATAATGTACAATAAATAAGTTGGGCACTAACCGGAAATGGAGCCGAAAGCAAGCACTATAGCAGGTTGATCGACAGAAGCAATAGGGAGAAGATGAACAGTACCACGTGTAACATGCTGTCGAATGAAATGACAATCAATCTCAATATGCTTTGTGCGATCATGAAACACATCATTGTGAGCAATCTGAATGGCACTCTGATTGTCGCAATAAAGAGAGGTAGCGCCAGAAGAGGAAACACCCATATCAGTGAGGAGCCAGCGAAGCCAGAGAAGTTCCTGAGTGGTATCAGCAAGAGCTCGGTATTCAGCTTCGGTGCTAGAACGGGCAGTGAGGGATTGTTTCTTGCTACGCCAAGTAATAAGAGAATCCCCTAAGAAGAAACAAAAACCCGTGGTGGAGCGTCGGTCCGTAGGATCCCCAGCCCAATCAGCATCAGAAAAGGCACGCAGATCAAGAGAGGAGGAAGCAGAGTAGTGAAGGCCATGGAACATAGTGCCCTTGAGATAGCGAAGGATGTGGAGGAGAGTGGTATAGTGGGGAGTGCGAGGAGCGGACATGTACTGACTAACAATGTGAACAGCATAGGCAATGTCAGGACGAGTGAATGTGAGATAGACAAGACTACCGACGAGCTGGCGATAAAGAGTAGCATTCGAGAGGAGATCCCCATCGAGAGGAGTGAGACGAATCTGAGGATCAACTGGAGTAGAGGTAGTTTTGCAATCGGTAAGACCAGCACGAGCCAGAAGATCGGATGTATATTTGGCCTGTGACAAGTAGGAACCAGTAGAATCATGAGAGACCTCAAGGCCGAGAAAGTAGTTAAGAGTACCAAGGTCCTTCATTTCAAACTGACGGTGAAGGAACCGTTTGAGGTGGAGAATACCAGCTGCATCATTACCAGTGATAATCATATCATCCACATATAGAAGAAGAAGAGTAGTACCATGAGGAGTAGTCCGGATAAACAGAGCAGAGTCATAGGAGCTAGAAGTGAACCCGAAGTCATGAATGGTAGAACTAAACTTAGCAAACCAGGCTCGGGGCGCTTGTTTGAGGCTGTAAAGAACACGCTGTAGTTTGCAAACCTTATGAGGTGGAAAAGTTGACCCAGGTGGAGGTTGCATGTAAACCTCCTCAAGAAGATTACCATTGAGGAAAGCATTTTGACATCCATCCTGAAAGAGCTCCCAAGGTGTGCAAAGAAGAATAGCAAGTAAACTGCGAACAGAGGTAAGTCGAGCAACAGGGGAGAAGGTCTCCTCATAATCAATGCCATATTCCTGGTTGAAGCCTTTGGCGACAAGACGAGCTTTGTAGCGTTCAATAGAGCCATCAGAATGAGTCTTGATTTTGTAAACCCATTTGCAGCCAATCGCGGTTTTGCCAGGAGAAAGGTTAACAAGATCCCAAGTATGAGTTTTGGCCAAAGCCTGAAGTTCCTCTGTCATAGCTTGCTGCCAAAGGGGATTAGTACAAGCCTCACGATAGGAGGTAGGTTCATAAGTGGAGAAGGCAACAGACCCAACAATATAATCACGAAGATGGATAGGAGGTTGAGTTACCCGGCGTGGTCGACCCGTAAGAGGATCGGTAGGAGGAAGAACCGGTGTAGAAGGAGGTGGTACAGTGAGAGGTGGACCGTCAGGGAGAGCAGTCTGGACGGGATCCGGAGTGAGCAAGGGCGTCTCAATGAAGGAGGAACCTGTATCAAATTCATCAGAAAAGAGATCTATGGAAGGATTAGTAAACAGTACATTAGTGGAAAGTGTGGGTAAGTGAAAGGAGGATAGGGAAAAAAACATTGTGTGCTCCCAGAAAACTACATGGCGGGAGATACGAAGGCGTTTAGAGAGAGGGTCCCAGCAGCGAAAGCCTTTGTGTTCAATTCCATACCCAAGAAAGCAACAAAGACGAGAACGCGGTTCAAGCTTGGTGTGTTCATGGGATTGAAGCAGAACAAAGCAGGCAGAGCCAAAAACGCGAAGATTAGTGTATGGAGGGGGAGTGCCATGCAGACGTTCAAAAGGAGTTTGATTATGGATGATAGGGGTAGGAGCACAGTTGATAGTGTAGACAGCAGTGAGGGCCGCTTCCCCCCAAAAGTTTTCAGGGCAAGAAGAAGAGATAAGGAGAGCTCGAGTAGTGTCAAGAATATACCTATGTTTGCGTTCAGCACGACCATTTTGCTGGGACGTGCCAGCACAGGAACGATGAGGCAGTGTACCATGACTCTGAAGAAAAGAAAGGAAATTTGAATCCCGATATTCCATAGCATTGTCAGAGCGAAAAATTTTGATGGTTTTGGAAAATTGGGTGTGGATCATTTGGGCAAAGTTATAATAAATGGTTTTGAGTTCTGACTAAGTTTTCATGAGAAAAATCCAAGTAAACCGTGAAAAATCATCAATAAAAATAACAAAATAACAAGATCCCCCCATAGTAGTAGTAGGGGATGGTCCCCAAATATCCGAATGTATAAGATCAAAAGGTGCACAGGAAATAGAAGTACTTTTATTGAATGATAAAGCAGGTTGTTTGGCAAGTTGACAGGGTATACAATCAAAAGTATCCGAAGGTACATGACCCAATTGTCCACTAGAAACCAAAGATTTTAAGCGATGAACAGAAATATGCCCTAACCGACAATGCCAAAGATGAAAAGGAGATAATGAGGAAGCAGATGTAGGAGCAGCGATCTGAAGAGAGTCAGGAACATGAAGGTGGATGAGTTCATAGAGACGTCCGTGCTTACGGCCGATCCCAATAGTCTGTCCCGTCTGAGGGTCCTGCACCAAACAATGAGTAGCAGAAAATGTGAAAGTGAGACCAAGTTCACATAATTGACCAATAGAGATAAGATTTAAGGTGAGAGCAGGTATATGATAAACTTGAGGTAAAGATAACGAAGAAGTGGAGACAGTACCAATGTGACGAATACCATGAGAACCATCGCCAGCTTGAATGGAGGGAATATAAGAAGATGAAGAGATAAAAGAAAATATAGTAGAACCGAGGTCATATGATTACAACAGAGTCAAAATACCAAGAAGAGTTACACAGAGTCACAGACAAAGGCGGTAGGAGGAGGTGTACGGAGGGGAGAGAGGCGTTTGAACATGGCCTCGACATCCGTTGGAGAAAAGAGAGGGGTAGACGGAGTAGGAGACTCGAAAAAACCCTCGAGGCAACAACAAAGCAGTGATGAGAGACTGATTCGAATAAGACCGATTCCCTAATGAGACCGATTTCCAGAACGATGAAAGTGTTCCCGAGAAGAACCACCGCGAGAAGAGTGGTTGTTGGAGGATGAGCGGGATGGATTATAAAACAATCTGTTGCGAGATGACAGGTCGAGTTTGTTGCAAAAGGGTGTTCTCGGCAATTGATCAGGAGATGTGTGGAAGGGAGGCCCCGATTGTGATAATAGAGATAGTCAGTGGGCCGTTGGGGTGGCCGGTACGGAGGAGTGGCAAGAACAGAGTCCACATTATGAGTTTTGAGAGTACCAAGACGAGTCTTCTCTGATAGTAGCTCAGAGATAGCTTGTTCCAAAGTGGGCAAAGGATGGCGATGAAGAAGAGAGGCACGTACTGGCTCAAAAGATGAAGTGAGAGCCATGAGAAAGTGCACCAACCTTTGCTGATTACGATAGGCAGTAAATAAGACAGCATCTTCTCGGTGAGGCCAAGGCGGCTCGGAAAGAGCAAGCTGGTCCCAAACGGAGTACATTTGAGAAAGGAAGTCATTGATGGACTGACTAGATTCTTGGCGCATCTAATGAAGTTGGCTTTGAAGCTGATATTGATGAGCAAGACCAGTAGTCTGGTATCTTTCTTTCAAGAAATCCCAGATATCATTGGCAGGAGTAGTGACAGAGTCAAGCTGAAAGCGACCAAACTGAAGACTGATGGAGGTAACAGAGGTATTTCGAAACCAGGTAATGATTTGGTAATTTTTACTGTCCCAGTCCTCAAGTCGGTCTTCATATGTAGGAGTAGTAGTGGAAACAGTGGTTTCGGCAGTGTCTTTCACTGGGTGGGTTACATCCCTGGTGATAATTCGCCAGAGCTTCTTTTCTTTGAGGAAGGAAGACATGGCTTGTGCCCATAGAACATAGTTGGAACCATTCAAAATAACGGAAATGGGATGGGAGGCATCATGACGATCCATAATAATAGATGAATAGGGAAAAATAAATAGGAGCAGACCTGTAGGAGCAAAATTAGGTAAAACAGAGTGTACCAGTGAGTCCGGAAGGTCGAAAATAGCTAGGAAAGGTGTCCTGTGCAGAGATGATGTCAGCAGAGGCCAAAGTGATGTCAGCGGCGCACGTTAGCAGAGTGTAGTGAAGTGCACGTTAGCAGAAGAGGCGCGGCACACGATAGCGGAATGGCGCAAGGCGCGGCGCACAGGAGCAGATTTGGCGCACGTGGGTGCACGATAGTGAAGTGGCGCCAGAGGCGCGCCGTGAGCGCGCGCGACGCAGGAGGCGGTGACGTCGACGCGAGCGAGAAGGCGGCGTGGGAGCGCGCGGAGAGTAGTGGCGGAAGTGATGACGTGCCGCAGACAAAGGTAGCGTGTGGAGGCACGTGAGAGGTTGTTTAAGGAGGGGCTTCGTGCCGTTGGAATCGTGAGAAAATTCCGAGCGGTTTGGTGTAGTGCCACTGTGTACGGGACTAAACACCAAAATCGTAAATTGCCAGAAATGTAATTCTGGGCACTGATACCATGAAAGAGAAACACTAGTTTGAGAGAGAGAGAAAGAGAGAAAGATAGAGACTGAATGCTCTGTATATTGATATGTGTTGTATGTTACAATTGAAGAATGTTCTCCCTTTTATAGAGAGAAAGGGGGAGACATGTGTGTATAATGTGCAATAAATAAGTTGGGCACTAACCGGTAATGTGCACTAACCGGTAATGGAGCCGAAAGCAAGCACTATATATATGCACTACACTATAAAGTATATGCACTACACTATAAAGTATAAGATATATATGAATATATTAACAATATGTATAATATATTAGTCCATCCCCATTGAGCCTGCTGCTGGCCATGCAGAGCACTGTAGTCTAAACCCTTCATTGGGTAAACTGTTGTATTCTCAAATTCGTATAAGGAAAAGAATAACTGTTTGAATTAGTGTATTTATTTATGTTGAGTATTTCGGCAGCAAATATGTGATCAAACAAAAGAAAACAAAGCTAAAATACACAAAATCATATCTGAATTTTCTTCAGAAAAATAGAGGATGAAGAGGCAAAACAGAGGCACCGACTCTGAAACTTTTCTTCAAACATTCAAACTATTGAGCTTCTCTTAGAAGCTTTGAACATGAATTTAGAATCACATATTACCATCCCAAATAAATAAACAAATAAATAAATAAATAAAATAACATTTGGACAAGCCATCCTCCACATACTCTAACTATAATCAACGCAAAACAAAACACAACCATAACTGAATTAAGCAAAACAAGTTGATTGTTTGGTAACACAACCTTAGCTAGTGTGGGTGTTGATTTCTGACCCCACAATCAAACCGATCTCTCTGTAGAGATCTAAGGAACTTAGCTGGAAAGCACGCAACAAAATAGATGAAACCAAACACCTGCGCATAAGAAATTAAGAAATACCACGGTGGCTCGTCCGTCCGGGACACTCTGAAGATCAAGTCAATCACTTATCTCTCAAGATAATAGCTCAAGTAAATATCTCACAAAAAATAAAAAATACCTTAGACCCACAAGAGTGTCTTACTTTTATTATGTTCAGTGCCCTCGTCCCCTAGAAGTCACACTTCATAGGACTCAAGCATTACACTTATCTTGGACTCTCATTTAGATAAGAACGATCTCATTTAAGAGCCTCATCTTTATCCAAACAAAGAGCCTCAACTTATCTAGGATTCTTGTCCTCTATCCGACAATCTCAAATTCTGATATTATCGCACCTTATCTCGGCAATGTCACAACAATCTCGGCATCATGGGTCATCCACCTGGCACCTCAGCCAATACCTCGGCCACTTGGACAACCCTAAAAATATTACCTCACCAACCTGAGGTGATGGAACCTATATGGTCTGATCTCCCAACATGTCGACTAAACATCATGTTAGAGATACTCCTCCGACCGAGATCATGACTCGTCGGCTTCAAGAAACAAAGAGTAAAATGTCTAATCATCTTGAACCAGGAACTAACACATTACATTCAAATGTGCTATCTCATCAGTGATCATATCACAAGCCGAGCTCATGACCCATTACCTCAAGAATTCCCAGAACCCAAGAAAATGTGAGTTGTCACGCCATAACTATCCCAACCATTTTCCCTCAGATCTTCACCAGACTGGAGCATACTGATCATGTCCCAATCGTGTCACATCAAATTCGGCCCCATGCCGCTTGATGTCAGCATGGGCTATCACCTAAGGATTCGAAATGATACCTTTTCAGTTTTTTCAACAAAACTCGCCTCTTCTTTCTCCTTCACTTCCACACTTTCATCTTTCTCTCTATGATCTTTTATGAACTTCCATTATTAAACCTTCAAGCATTCTACAACTACTGTTTCAACCACCTCTGCGAGCAATCACATGTTCTACTCCAATCAAAAGCATCATCTGAGACCGGTGAATCAGATTCCGACATCCATTTTGTTGTCTCTGACCTGTAAGTTCTTCATACCTTTGATTTCATTTTTGGTTTCCTATGTTCTTGAAGTTATTCTTCATATTCTTGGTTGTTTGTGCATGCTTTCAAGTTTTTGTACATAGACTCATTGAACAATATTGGTACACTTCCGATTGGATGCACTTCACGCCTTGCACTTGATTCTGAATTTGTTCTTGTCTTTCTATCTTCATCCTCTGAATCTAGTTCTGTCTTTGTTGCTTATCCAAATTGCTTTCATTCTTGCCACTACTCTTGCATTCTTTAGATTAGGATTGGGATTTGTTTTTGATTATAGGAAAATTGGAACCAAATTAGCCCAAAACCTTTTTCAGTAGATTACCAGGATCTTCCACCCAAAACACTTTAGGGCCTAAATTAGAAAACCTACGTTCAGAACACCTAGAATATCAAAACCCCCTTAGGCGATCAACACCCAAACATTTAGCCGACATAATGGATATGTTCAAGTGGAGAGTAGACTCCTAGCAAACTAGAGTATTTTCATCAAGAATTTAACATACCAAATGACATCCGATTAGACTAGTCTCATGAGAACAATTCCATCATGCCTGGGGAAAACTATATGGCCTTCTCCATGGTATCAATCATTGAGGGTGGAATCAGATTCCCCTTTGGCATCCTTTTCCGAGAGGTAATGCATTATTATCGCATAACCCCATGCAACTAGCCATTAACACCTTTAGAATAATCAACGGCATAGCCGAGATATGTCGCAGACATAACAGTAGGCTCACCCTGCCCTGACATCCAATACTACTACACTATGTGTAGTCTCAAGTCTACCAGTGGCATCTCCTACTACCTCAAACCCTGGTCAACCACTTACAAGCTGATAGCCAATCTTCTAGACTCCAACAAGGGTACTGGAGAAAACTATCTCATTGTCTTGGGCAACTGGAAGTTTACACCAAATGATGCACTGCGCCTCTTCCCTTGCGCAGAGGGATCTTTAGTAAAGATGAGGATAAGCACTTAGTTTCCTTAGATCACATACTTTCAACATCATTCTCTCATACTTAGTCGATTTCTCATGTTTTTTTCTCTTATTTTTACAAAACTTCTCTTAGCTGAGCAAATCCTTCCACAGGTCATATGTTAAGTAGAATGACCTAGTCCAACTTCTAAACCTACCAATTAAAGATTGCAAGGCCCCTATTCTGCTCAATTACGTGCCAACATATCGGTCTCCGCTACCCAACGTCCTATCTAAGAGCAAGACTCTATTCTTTGCCACAACACCACTAGCAATATCTTTCCCACGCACAGACCAAGCCTCCACCTCTCAACCAGTAAATCAGCCTTCCAGCCAACGTCGTCACTGACATACCAACGCCCCTGCAGGAAGGAACATCAGTAGAAAATGAAGTTCCAACCTTCCAGCGTACGACCCAACAAACACACCAATTGCACTACCTGCTTATCACCTCGCGCGTCAGAGTTACAATTGTTGCGATATCCGAAGACATGGGTCATAAAGAAACCATTTCCAATGACCTCCTCGCCAGCCTTCCCAATGTGGTATTAGTCCACTCAACCCTTTCTCCACCTTTTGTTGAGAAACAGAAAAGACTGAAAAAGGCCAAAGCAAAGACCAAGGTCACAATCACTCCTTCTGTCGAAGAGAAGGACCTTGAAGGCACCATCACAATATCCAAGATGACCGAGGTCGAGAAAAAGTAGACCACTACCGATTCTGTCGATGCCCTAACACCAAAGCGCTCAAATTTTTTTGCGACCAGTGACACCTCAGATGCCTTTATTCCGAACATCTCAATCGACGACCATCCCATCAGGCTAAGCAAAAGTACCTCTCACCAGCTCAAGATCATCTGCCTCATAGTCATTGTTCTTCCCGACCGACATGTAAGCCATTAGTGATTACAATGAATACGAACACTTCGCATTCATGATGAGGAACTCAATAGTGGTAAGCTTTCATTTTGCTTTTAATTCAGCATGGTACACTTAGGATTATTCATATATTGTACTAACTTCTCTTCCCTTCTCTGGAGACTATCCAGTATGTTCACGCCGAGTTAATAAAGAAGGTGCTCACGAAGAAAACACAAAAGGCTACTGACTATCTTGATCAACTTAATCAGGTTGAGAAATCAAGGATAAAACTGCTCAATAAGGTCAATATGGCGAGGAAAGCTGAGCAAAAGGCTGAGGCCACGGCCAAGGCATCCCAGGAAAAGGCCGCTAAAGTTGAGAAAGATCTAGCCGAGGCCCTAGCAACAAAAGACAAAGAGATCAGTGTGGTCGACAAAAAGGCCTACGACAAAGGCCAAAAGGACGTCAGGGACCAATACAAGAAACAGGTAAACCTAACCTGCAACAAAGGCTATTACCTTAGGTGGATAGCGGCGCTAAAGAAGTTATATGTCCCCAAGGACTTTCCTCTTAGAGACCTCAACCAACTTGACGTGCCGACCTTCACCTCTTCTTTTATCTCATCTAAGGAAGGGAAAGGAGAAGAAGAAGAGAAAGATCAAGACGTAGACACCGTCGTTGCTGGAGTAAAGTCCCAACCTTGAACAACTAGGTCATGGATCTGACTGGGATGATGGCAAAAAAGTTTCCAAGAGTACTGCTTTAATCAAAGGGGACGAACTTCCTGAAGTTGACAAGAGTCTGGAAGAGACCTTGAAGGAAATTGATGAAAAGATTACAGCTGACACTAAGGCTGATAAAGCTATAACATTGTCTACCGAGGTCGATTAATCGCCAACGCCGAGGTAGCATGCTTAGAGACACCTACTCGAGATCCAACATCTAGCACTTGGATTTTTTCTTTTCCATTTTCTTTTCAATTGTACTTCTTCCTTCTGTCTGTGGTTTAATTTGGAACAAGCTTCTACTTTTATAAGGCCAAAGTACATTTAGATGTTTTTGGTAAATGCATGCAGTTTCTTTTTTTTTTACTAAGTGTATATATGCCTTCTGTACTTTTACTGCCTTTAATTCATTGCTTCTTACAAATTCTTCTAAGTGCAGCATCTCATATCTCATCTCAACTGGACTTATCTAGGAGAGAACACAATAATGAATATCATATTTTGACTAATCTGTAATGAGCTCATCTCGGAGAACACAACAACGAAAAACTTTTTGAAATTTTTGCCAAGTGTTACAAATTAGCAACTTATCTCTAGTGTAACTCACCTTGGCTCCTTGCCCCCAAATGTGAATATACGTTAAAATTTATATTCTCATTATGTATCAGCATCCAAATCTTGCCTAAGTTTGACTTAGACATCCATGACCAGAGTCATTGTGTTTAGCTCGTCTAAACAAAACACTTAAGGATTGACTTTAGTGCACCGATAGTACTGGTTACCTTGGCTTTTCATACAAACTAGCCAGATAGTAGCTGGTTTCGCCTTGTTTCTTTTTGAAACATCCCTTTAATTGTTCAATTCTATCATCCTAGCAAATCTAAGTTAAACGTCTTGTTCCCCTTTGGAACATTGGCCTAAGACTTCCTGTCTTATTTAACACTAACTAAGTAACACATGAATTTCAACATCATTTTGCAAAGAACAAAATTGAACTAGTATTTCATTAATCAATACTTCGGCTAAACATCTTCTAAATTACATCAAAACTAAAAATAAAGGAAATTAGTGATAGAAAAACTTCAAATTACTAGTATTCCATGGTCTTGGCAATTCCTTGCCATCACTGTCCTCTAGCCAGTATGCCCCATTGCTAGCAACCGAGATAATTCTGTATGGACTTTCCCAATTTGGGCCAAGTTTACCCTTCTTGGGATCTTTTTTTGTTGTTGACGACTTTTCTCAAGACAAGATCCCCAACTTGGAATTCCCTGGGGTTTACTGTCTTGTTGTATGCTCTAGTCAATCTCTGCTGGTATGCCCCTAATCGAATTGTTGCTCGCTTCCTTCTTTCTTCGATCAGGTCCAAATCTTGGGATAATAATACTTCATTTGTTCCATTCTTTACTACCTAAGTTTTAACTCCAGGGATGTAGATCTCTAGTGGTATAATGGCCTTTGTGCCATAAGCCATGACAAAAGGTGACTCTCCAGTTGATCTTCTCGGTGTAGTACGATATGCCCATTGTCATGACCCAAACCCGCCCCTATGGACTAGAGTCATAACCGGCCAGTAATCAGGAGATTACCTGTGGCCTCAGTCAGAAACCAAAGTGTAATTAATAATAGGGGGCCAAAATGCGTAAGCAAAATTTACAAAGATTATCCAATGAGCTGTGTGTATATGGCTTAACCAAAACATTCTCTTATATGTAATAACTCATACTATACAAACATCCATATGTGTATTATATAAGTCCAAGACCATTCAAAAGTCAAGATAACAAAAACCAAGGTTATACATAAATTTGGTCATACGTGACCATAAGATAACAAAAAGGGAAAGCAAAACAAAAGTAAGGCCCTTTGCATGAGGCGACCTTGGTTGACTCCTCAAAACTCGATTTCTCAATGCTCATTGGGGTTGGGGCTGGACATCTCGCTACTCACCTACATACATATAAATAAGGAGTGAGCTAATGCCTAGTGAATAATACCAAAGTATAGGAGTTCATGAATGAGATTCATTTAATCATAAGTTATAAACCAAACTCGTTGATCGATATCAACGTGAAACGACCTTAGGTCCAACATATCATATATCATATCCATATTCATATACCAAACGACCTTAGGTCTAACTCATACTTACTAAACGACCTTTGGTCCATTATATGCAAAATGACCCTGGGTCCAATTCATAGGCAAAACAACCTTGGGTCCAACCAATTCATATTCATAATTGTGCACACTCATGATCCATGATCATGTTCACATTTGCCTTTGCATTCAAAATGACCTTAGGTCCAATCATTTCCCCACTCGAAACGGCCTTTGGCCCATTCAACAGTTATGCAAAACAGCCTTAGGCCCATTTTATATCCTTTTCAAGTAACCGAATGGCCTTGGGCCCATTTCATACTCATGTATCATTCACTTCTTTTATTAGAATGCGAACCACGCGGCTAGTATACTCATTCACAGTATAAAAATAGAAGTTTAGAACCTTACCACACAGGTAACATTTAGAACATAGTATATACACAAATTATCTTTACTAAGATATTACTCATAGTGTTCCGGTGCTTGATTTATCCTTGCACTTGACCCTACACAATTCATAACACATTGGGTCATAATACAATTCAATCCGTTCTTTAGTTTGCTTAATGTTCTTAGGCTTCTTTCGTGTCCTTTAATTCATTTATGATGCTCAATGCATGCCTAAGATTACTCATAAATGAAAGAGAACGGAATTTGGAACATAATACAGCTTTTCAAAAATTTCTAAAATAGGGCACCTTGCTTGAGCGTAGCTTTGGTCACTCAAGCGATTTATAAAACTCTGTAAAAGTACCGGATACATGAATTTTACGCTTGAGCGAAACTTCCATCACTTAAGCGATGTGTCAAAAAAAAAAAAAAATAGGGTTCGCTCAAGCACAAGGTTTGCCGCTTGAGCTACCATGCAATTCTCTGCAAAATTTCTAGGAGCTTTATTTTTACACTCGAGTGACGCTTTCCTCACTCGAGCAAACAAGCCGAATTTTGGAATTTCCATAATTGTGTTTGAAGCTCAAACTTGATGGTCAAAGGTCCAAGGCTCATGTTTTTGGTACAAAAATATGGAAAGACATTATATAGCATGAGAACATAGGTAATTTGAGACCAATTATCCAAAGCCATGATCCAATTCCCAAATTATTTCATATTCACTACAAAAAAAAAAGGCCTTTGGTGACAAACTGATTTTGTCTCCAATCATCAAATTTTCATCACTAAAGTGATCAGCGATGAAAAAAATTTGTCACCACGTTCGTGGCGTATACGTTGTCGCTGAAAGTACTTGGTGACGAAAAACAGTTTCGTCGCCTAAAATGTTGAATTTTTCGTCCTCTAAAACATCAATTTCGTCACCAAAACTAAATAATATTTTATTTTAATTGTTTTTGGCGACGAAATATTTCGTCACCAAATAGAACTTAGTGACGAAACTTTTCCTCACCAATGATATGGATTAAGGTGACAAAAAAATTCGTCACTAAAATGAGCAGAAAAGAAAATTATTCGATGACAAAAAATATTTTGTCACCAAATATTTCAATTTAGCAACGAAATATTCAACAAATGTGACAAAATTATTCGTCATGTTTTTTGAAACATTTTTCATTTCGTTGCTAATAAAAATTAAAATTTTTTAAAAAGGGGATACTATTTTCATATTAAATTTTTTCTTTTCAATAAAAATTCCCTGCACATTTCAATAACCTGTACAATGGCCTATTCAATAAAATATCTATTACAAATCAATACAAAAAACTGTGTATTTTCATAAACATCACAATCGAATTTCAACACTATCCACAAAAATACAATATGAACTGCATGCGAATTATATATATGTATTCTAATATCCACAAAAAACATGTCTACTAATATCCACAAAAATATAATATCAATCACATGCGGATTACCAAACACGTCTCCTAATATCTACAAAAAACATGTCTACTAATATCAATAAAAATAAAATATCAAGTGCGGATTACCGAACATATCTTGTAATACCAACAAAAATATAGAATTTACAACGCAACCAAAATACATATAAGGTAATATGAACAAAAATAAAAAATGAGCTAGCTTCTGCTCTCCAAATTACCAAACATGTCCATATCAAATCTCCAATCTGCAAAAAAATGAAACACACAAAAAAAAAAAAGTTAGACAATTATTATCTTATGAATTAAATATACAATTTAACATGCATTTTTTGACTTAATTTTCAAATCGGGAGTCCGGTGCTGGTTTTGTAAGTTTCCACAACTTACTTTGGTCCCTCCTGAGGTGTTTGAGGTGTTACCCGGGTCGTCTTTTAGCTGTTACGCGATTTTGGCCTCCGATAGCCTATATTTCAAGCTTAAGTGTGAAAAAGTGCATTTTTGGACTTAGTTTTCAAACTGGGAGTCCCGTGCTAGTTCCGTAAGTGTCCACAACTCACATTGGTTCCTCCCGAGGTGTTTAAGGTGTTTCCCAGGCTGTTTGGTGGCTGTTGCACGATTTTGGCCTCCGATGGCCTATTTTTGAAGCTTAAGTGTGAAAAAGTGCATTTTTGGACTTAGTTTTCAAACTAGGAGTCCCGTGCTACTTCCATAAGTTTCCATAACTCACATTGTCCCCTCACGAGGTGTTTGAGGTGTTACCCAGGTCGTCTCGTGGCTGTTACACAATTTTAGCCTCCGATAGCCTATTTTTCAAGCTTAATTGTCGCTGAAAGTGTATTTTTGGACTTAGTTTTCGAACCGAGAGTCCCGTGCTAGTTCCGCAAGTTTTCACAACTCACATTTGTCCCTCCCGAGGTGTTTGAGGTGTTTCTCGGGCCGTCTCATGGCTGTTGCATGATTTTGGCTTCCGATGGCCTACTTTTGAAGCTTAAATGTGAAAAGGTGCATTTTTGGACCTAGTTTTCAAACCGTGAGTCCCGTGCTACTTCCGTAAGTTTTCACAACTCACATTGGTCTCTCCCGAGGTGTTTGAGTTATTTTCCAGGCCGTCTCATGGCTGTTGCACGATTTTGGCCTCCGATGGCCTATTTTCAAGCTTAAGTGTGAAAAAGTGCATTTTTAGACTTAGTTTTCGAACCAGGAGTCCCATGCTAGTTCTATAAGTTTCCACAACTCACATTTGTCCCTCCTGAGGTGTTTTAGGTGTTTCACGGGCCGTCTCGTAGCTATTGCACAATTTTGGCCTCTGATAGCCAATTTTTTAAGCTTAATTGCCGTTGAAAGTGCATTTTTGGACTTAGTTTTCGAACCGGGAGTTCCATGCTAGTTCCATAAGTTTCCACAACTCACATTTGTCCATCTCGAGGTGTTTGAGGTGTTTCTCAGGCCGTGTCGTGGCTGTTGCACGATTTTGGCCTCTGATGGCCTATTTTTGTAGCTTAAGTGTGAAAAAGTGCATTTTTGGACTTAGTTTTCAAACCGGAAGTCCCGTGCTACTTCTATAAGTTTCCATAACTCACATTGGTCCCTCCCGAGGTGTTTGAGGTGTTTTCCAGGCCGTCTCATGGCTGTTGCACGATTTTGGCCTCCGATGGCCTATTTTTCAAGCTTAATTGTGGTTGAAAAAGCATTTATGGACTTAGTTTTCGAGCTAGGAGTCCCGTGCTACTTCCGTAAGTTTTCACAACTCACATTGGTCCCTTCCGAGGTATCTGAGGTGTTTCTCGGGCCATCTCGTGGTTGTGGCACGATTTTGGCCTCCGATGGCCTATTTTTGAAGCTTAAGTGTGAAAAAGTGCATTTTTGGACTTAGTTTTCAAACCGGGAGTCCCATGCTAGTTCCGTAAGTTTCCACAACTCACATTGGTTCCTCCCGAGGTGTTTGAGGTGTTTTCCAAGCCATCTCATGGCTGTTGCATGATTTTGGCCTCCGATAGCCTATTTTTGAAGCTTAAGTATGAAAAAGTATATTTTCAGACTTAGTTTTCGAACCGGGAGTCCCGTGCTACTTCCGTAAGTTTTCACAACTCACATTGGCCCCTCCCGAGGTGTTTGAGGTGTTTTCTGGGCCGTCTTATGGCTGTTGCACGATTTTGGCCTCCGATGGCCTATTTTTCAAGCTTAATTGTCGCTGAAAGAGCATTTTTTGACTTAGTTTTCAAACCAGGAGTCCCGTGCTACTTCCGTAAGTTTTCACAACTCACATTTGTCCCTCTTGAGGTTTTTGAGGTGTTTTTTGGGCCATCTCGTGGCTGTTGCACGATTTTGGCCTCCGATGGCCTATTTTTGAAGCTTAAGTGTGAAAAAGTGTATTTTTGGACTTAGTTTTCAAACCGGGAGTCCCGTACTACTTCCATAAATTTCAAAAACTCACATTGGTCTATCCCAAGGTGTTTGAGGTGTTTCCCAGGCCATCTCGTGGCTATTGCACGATTTTGGCCTCCAATGGCCTATTTTTGAAGCTTAAGTGTAAAAAAGTGCATTTTTTTACTTAGTTTTCAAACCGGGAGTCTCGTGCTACTTCCGTAAGTTTTCACAACTCACATTAGTCCCTCCCGAGGTGGTTGAGGTGTTTCCTAGGCCGTCTCATGGTTGTTACACAATTTTGGCCTCCGATGGCTTATTTTTCAAGCTTAATTGTCGCTGAAAGAGCATTTTTGGACTTAGTTTTCGAACCAGGAGTCCCATGCTACTTCTGTAAGTTTTTACAACTCACATTTGTCCCTCTCGAGGTGTTTGAGGTGTTTCGCGGGCCATCTTGTGGCTGTTGCACGATTTTGGCCTCCGATGGCCTATTTTTGAAGCTTAAGTGTGAAAAAGTGCATTTTTGGACTTAGTTTTCAAACCGGGAGTCCCATGCTACTTTCGTAAATTTCAAAAACTCACATTGGCCCATCCCGAGGTGTTTGAGGTGTTTCCTGGTCGCCTGGTCAAGGTTGCACGATTTTTGCCTCCGATGGCCTATTTTTGAAGCTTAAGTGTGAAAAAGTGGATTTTTGGACTTAGTTTTCAAACCGGGAGTCCCGTGCTACTTCCGTAAGTTTCCACAGCTCACATTTGTGCCTCCCGAGGTGTTTGAGGTGTTTCCCAGGCCGTCTCATCCCTGTTGCACGATTTTGGCCTCCGATGGCCTGTTTTTGAAGCTTAAGTGTGAAAAAGTGCATTTTTGGACTTAGTTTTCAAACCGGGAGTCCCGTGTTAGTTTCGTAAGTTTCCATAACTCGCATTGGTCCCTCCTGAGGTGTTTGAGGTGTTTCCTGGGCTGTCTCGTGGCTGTTGCACGATTTTGGTCCCCTAAAGGCCTATTTTCAAGCTTAAGTGTGAAAAAGTGTATTTTTGGACTTATTTTTCGAATCGAGAGTCCCGTGCTAGTTCCGTAAGTTTCCACAACTTGCTTTGGTCCCTCCAGAATATAAGGTGGTTGCACATTTAGTTTTTTATTTTTTCATTTTTCCTTTGATGCAGGGAACATGAAGTCTATGTTGACATGGAGCAAGTAATAATGTGATGTAAATGTCAAAACCGAGTGGGATGTTTGTGGAAATTTAATAGCTTAGAAAATTCTTGACAGTGATTGTTTCCTTAGAAAATTGTTTGATGGTGATTATTTTCTTGAAGAAGGGTTCAAATCCTCCTTCCGAACAGCTCATGGTATTTTAGTGATGTAGACAAAGAAGTGAATTCCACAGGCCAATTCTTCCTAGAATATGTACTCAAACAACAAAATTAAGGTCACTAATGTCAATGGAGAGGGAGAGAGAGAGAGGGAGAGAGATTTTGACAATTCCATTATACGTATTTTTTACCTTTTTACAACAAAAAAAGGGGATAGGATTGAATTTTTAAAAAGATTGGCATCTGCTAACAAACCACCACAAATTAGTACTTCAAAAAAGTCCATCACTAAATTATAATCTCTCTGTGATATTTGCATCAACAGATGCTATCTTTTGGATTGGTTAAATAATGTTATTATAGTTTCAAATGGATGGATTTGAATGAAATAACTCTGCAATTATAGCTATTTGAAATCATCAAATATATATAAAGCTAAACATTTTCCCAAACATTTGCAAAAATTTGTTGCCTAATGAGTTTTTATCATAGACCAAAATGCACAAACCATTCGCACTAAATTGAAGACAAGCTTTGGTATAATCATTATAAACAAATTGCAGACAATAATACCATGCTTAATTGAAGTAATGTATATACTAGTACACAAAAATTATTAAAATTTGAACACATTAGATGCCATATTCTAGAGACTGCACACAAATACGTGTATGGGCAAAAATCTCATGACCGAATGCCTCAAAGAAACCTCATCAAGAATGGACAACAAGAACGCTAACTCATTTGCCTCTCTATCATTAAGATTTCTAAAGAAATTCAAATTCCAACAGAGACATATAGGATGAAACCATAGAGGCAAATAGACACATGATGAGATAGAGACAAGCAATGCAAACCAGAGAACAATGAACAAAATAATCCTTGCCCCTTCCAACATCCTCCCAGCAATGCACATGCTCCCCATTACCCACATTGACACCAACAATATGATAAAATTAGACAAGAAATATGCAATTATCCACTGAGACCATTTGTTGTTGTTCTGGTGAATAGATACTCAATTTAAAAAACAACAGATTAGAAAGAAACATGTAGCAGCTTGATACACCCACCAAATCCTAGACACCATATTTTATACTTTTTATTGATATTATTGCCCATATAGATGTGATACATCAAGTTTCTATTATAGAATATAGATTTATACATACATATCTATAGATTTCTACCAAAGAAATGGCATACAAATTGACAAACCAAAACACTGAGAACACATATATATGTACATATATATATATATATAGAAAAGAAGATACCTGGTGCAAAATGGACGAAGAATAGGGCTTCAGGTGGTGCCGCATCAGTGAAGCAAAACGAACAGAGAAGAGGGCTTTCGGTGGTGCGATTCGAACGGAGAGAGAGGGCTTCCGATGGTGTGATTCGAACGGAGAGAGGGGGTTTCCGATAGTGCTCATGTGCATGTGAGAGGGCAAGGAAGAAATCAGTGAGAGGGTTTCACGAGTTGAGAGAAAGACGAGACTGGGTGAGAGTGACAGAAAGAGCGCGAGAGATGAGTGATTTGGGTAGATCAATTGGGAAGACAAAACAACGCTGCTTTTGTCCCCTTAAATTATAGGTGACGAATTTCTATTTATGTCT
Organism: Camellia lanceoleosa; assembly: GCA_025200525.1. NCBI lineage: Eukaryota > Viridiplantae > Streptophyta > Magnoliopsida > Ericales > Theaceae > Camellia > Camellia lanceoleosa. The sequence goes on along the minus strand of CM045762.1, from coordinate 105,578,175 downwards.
GAAATTTTTTTATAGTGGTGACAAAATTTTTCATCTGTAATATGGCGCCCAAATTTTCTACCAAAATTTCCAAGGGCGGGAATTTGTTTTGCGACGAAAAATAAAATTTAGAGATGAAAAAAAAATTTTCGTCACCTATTATTTTATTTATTTTAAACATTTGGTGATTAAATTTTGTTTTCGTCTCTACAATTGGAGACTTAAATCTTATTTTCATTACTAAAACATGTATATTTGGAGAAGAAATATTTTTTCGTCATGTGTTTTTGTCACCATAGACCTTTTTTGTTGTAGTGATTCTTCTTGACAACTTCAAAACACATGCAACCAAGCTTCATAACTACATGGATTATGCATGCATGTATAATATAGACTCTAATACCATTTTAAATGGTAGAAATTATGGTCAAAATCATGTGGCTCAACAAAATCATGCATACATGTATAATTTCGCACCAAATTCTTCATATTAAGTTTGTATCCTACAACAATTCACCAATTCTTCTTGCATTCACATATTCATGAACATTAACTCATGAATTAGAGTTCAAATACTCACTTGGAGCCTTCAATCCTTCTAACTCTAGCCACTTCTTGAGCCTAGCTTCCCAAATCTTCAATCTGGAAGTCAATTCCCCAAGAATTTGGTCCCTCTCTCTCCAAATCAAGTTTTTTCCCTCTCTAAGGTGTATAACTCAGCCAAATGGTGAGAAATGAGCTCAAAATATGAGCTAAGCCTCTAATTAGCACATATATAGGTCTCACTAATCATATTGACTAATCAAGGCTTAGGCCTAATCAAATAGACTTAATTAAATGAAACTAATCTAATTATTTTGATCCAAATCAATTTTTAATTAAATTTCATGGTAGGCTCTAAAAATTACGCTAATCAAAATGGGACATTCACTTTTGCTTTCTGTCGCCTCTACGGCCTTCAATTTAAATTTTATAATAGAAAATCAGACAGATTTTCCTACGGTGAATAGATCAAAATTCAAAAACACATATATACTCATATAATTAGCACTTAAAATCATATCAAGCATATAATTATAAGCATAAATGCTTGATCAACTTGCTATCAAATTGGGTATCATTGTTTGCCACAATGGCTCTTGGGATCCCAAATCTGGTAATAATGTTTTTTTAGATGAACATTCTTACGTCCACATCTCGAATTTTGGCTAAAGGTTCACCGCACCCATTTTGTGAAGTAATCCGTAGCTACCATTAAGTACTTTCAGCCTAGTTGCCTTAGGCAATTGCCCAATCGCATCCATGTTCCATCGGGCAAATGGCTAAGGACTAGATATCGATTTCAAGTCTCTAATCGGTGGTGTATCAAAGTTGCAAATCTTTGACACTTATTGCACTTTCGAACGTAGCCTTCGCATTTTTTGCATGTAAAGCAATCGGTATCCTTGTGATATGGCTCTATGAGTAAGAGATCTCGCCGCATGGCTTTCACAAACCCCTTCATGAATTTTGAATAAAAGTCTTCTACCGAAAGAATGCACACATCGTAAAGGGGTCATGTGAAGGACCTTCTATAAAGATGGCCTTCACCGACAAACAAAATCTTGCCAACCCGAAGTCGATCTTGTGTGCCTCTTTTTTGTCTTCTGGCAGCTTGCCATCTCTGATAAATTTGACCAAAAACATCCATCCAACTCGGCGCCTAACTCTATGTACATTTGTCTCATACTCTATTATCAAGGGCACGACGCTTAGACCTGACAAGTAATCCACCATGATGGTTCTTAGGGTGTCTAACTTTATGGATAAGGCAAAGGTTTCTAGTGCATCTGCATGACTGTTGTCTTCTTGGCAAACTTGCTAAAGCCGACAACTCTTAAACTGTGCCAGCAACTTGATGACCTCTATCACATAGGTCACCATTCTCTCATCTCGGGCGATGTACTCTCTCGTCACTTGGTTCATGATGAGTTTGGAATCACAATAAACTACCACCTTATTAGCTTTGACTACTACTGCTAGCTTGAATTCGTCAATCAGTGCCTCGTATTTTGCTTCGTTATTTGAGGCCTTGAACCCTAGTCTGATCAAATGTTCCAGCATCCTTCCATCTGGTGAGACTAGTACCACTCATTTCCCCACTCTCTGCTAGTTTGAACTGCCATCGACAAAGATGTAGAAGTACTCGCCGATGTAAATATCACAAGGCTTTGGCTTCTCTTGCTTTTTCTTTTGGGCCTCTTTTTCTCCAGATGGCTTAGGGTTCTGCACTACCAGCTATGATTTCTATGGTTCTTCTACTCATCCCAGGCCAAGGTTCGCAGGTCTTAGCTTCGGGCTTGTGCTAGGTGTAAACTTAGCAACAAAGTCGGCTAGAACCTGACATTTGATTATTGTTCTTGGTCTATTTTCTATGTCATACTGACCTAGAACTATAGCCTATTGTACTATTCTTCTCGACATGTCTTCATGTTGTAACAAAGACTTCAATGGGTGCTCATAATGCCACAATCTTGTGAGCCTAAAAGTAATGGTTTAACTTCTTTGAAGCCATCAGAGAGCGAGCATGAGTTTTTCTAGAGGTAGGTACCTTGTCTCTGCACTTGCTAAGGTTTTGCTCACATAATATACTGTCTTCTACTCTCCATCTTCTTCTCGAACAACCACTGTGCTGACTGAGTGATCTAAGACTACCAGGTACCAAAATAGTTCCTCTATTGGAAATAGGTTTGACAATACAGGTGGGGATGTCAAATACTTCAAGTTAGCTAGGGTGACTTCGCATGCTTATGTCCATAAAATATCTGTTGCCTTCTTTAGCAGTTAGAAGAATGGCTTGCACTTATCTGAACTCCGACTTATGAATCTATTCAACACCGTTGCTTTGCAAGTCAAAATTTGGACTTCCTTTGCTATTGTCGGCCTCTTCAGATCAAGGATGGCCTTGATCTGATCAGGGCTTGCTTCAATCCCCCTCATAGTTACCAGATATCCAAAAAACTTACCATATCCTACCCCAAAGCACACTTGGAGGCATTTAGCCGAAGCCAATATGATTTCAAGATGTCAAACACTTCTTTGAGGTTGGCTAGATGATCGGAAGGTTCTTTGTTTTTTACTACCATGTTATTAATATAGACTTCAATGGTCTTCCCAATCAGATGCTTGAATGTCTTAGTCACGAGTCTCAGGTATGTTACTTCTACATTAGTCAATCCAAAAGGCATAACTTTATAGCAGTAGAGTCCCTTTGGAGTGATAAATGTCATCTTCTCTTTATCTAGTCCATACATGGCTATTAGGTGATACCCTCTGTATCCATCAAGAAAGTTCATCCTCCCATGTCCCGAGTTGGTATCCTCCAGTTGGTCTATCCGGGTTAAAGGGAAACAGTCCTTCGGGCAAGCCTTATTTAGGCTCATGAAATCCATGCAAACTCTCTACTTCTCATTCTTTTTTTTAACCATCATTGTGTTGGACAACCAAGTTGGGTAGTTCACTTCTCGGATTACCTGTGCCTTCAATAGTCTCTCTACTTCCTCTTCTACAACTTCCACATGGACTAAGGTTAGTCGCCTAGCTCTTTAGATCACAGGTTTAGCCGACTGTTGAGTTTGTGGCAAGTGACCTTGGGGCTGATCCCCGACATCTCATATGGCCTCCAGGCAAACACCTCTATGTTTTCTCTAAAAAATGCCTCCAATTTGCTTTCTTCCTCTTTGGCTAAACCCAAGCCGAGGAGGAAGAATCGCTCTTCATCACCTTACTTTATGAAGATCTTTTTTAGGGGTTCCTGGCTCTTGTCAATATGTTCTTTACCGACATCGTCCAAGATCTCTTGGTCTTTATCTTCCACTTTGATGGTCTTTACTTCTCTGACATTGTAGGTGTACTTCATTGTCATTATGGAGCAATTTTTGCCCACAATTGATCTCCTCGCATTTCTTCAATCTCTAACATGGTCAGAACCGTAATAGTTGCTGCAAGGTTAAGGAAATGATCCTCATCGCATGCAACCAAGGTCTCCCTAAGATGATGTTGTAGGGCGATGGTGTATTGATCATAGTGAACTCTGTCATTATAGTCTTTGTCTTCACCTAAATCTCTATGTTCATAGTTCCCAGAGGCCACGTTAGCGTTCCATTATATCTAACTATAGGTTGTCCGATTGTCCCCAAATATCCTTGTGAAAGCCAAGCTCTTTGTAATATCTAACATACATGATGTCATAGGAGTTGCATTGGTCAATAAGTATCTGTCTTACTTGGCACTCTCTAATCTTCTAGGTTGCAATCAAAGTATCGTTGTATGGATGCTAGACCACGTCCAAGTCTTCATCTGTAAAGGCAACCGTTGGTACCCGACTTCCCTTTGTTCGAGCATTTTCTGCTGAACTTGGAAAACATGTTGCAGATGTCTCACTCTCTATGTTTCTCCTCGGATTTCATTTGCAAACACCTTAGAATGGATCACATTGATAACCCGTGGTCTATCTGCCTGTGGCACTTGGAGTAGTAGTGCTGCTGCTATCGGTGCCAAGGCTAGCTTCGCCTATTCCTCCCATGTCTTTTTCTCATCCACCAAGTCCCTTAGGTGTGCCTGTTTGACAAGGTTCTCCATATGCTGCTTCAGAGCCCGAAGTAAGGCTGATTTCTAATTCTTTCTAAGATCTTGTAGATCAGAATCTTGAAAATAGTGCTTACGGCTTGCATGGCCTTCAACCCCAGCTCCGACCTATTAGTGCTAGCACCTCATTGGCTATGCTTTAGCAAGCCATTTCACTTCTCCTGCTTTACTGTACTATATTTTTTGCCTTCATGTCATCTTCTGCCCTTGCGTATTTCTCGATCCTCACCATAAGAACCTACATATTTTTTTGGGAGGGTCTTTGCAAGAGATTGCCGAAGTAGACAATCATTCTCGAAGCCATTCTTAAAAGACATGACTGTTAGCTCCTGGTTACATGTCAGAATCCAATTATAAACCTTGTAATACCTCTTGGCATAAGCCTTAAGGCTTTCCCCATCATCAATCTTCAATGCCAGTAGGGAATCAACCCTCAATGGCTGCAATTTGTTCATAACAAACCTGGCCACAAACATTTCGGCCAGGCCTTACCAACTCTTGGTGAATCTCTTTGGTAATTTGAGCAGCCAATTTGATGTTATTTCCCCAAACGTCGATGGCAACACCTTACACAACAACTATTCGTTCCCACTCCACAAGGACATTGCATTCAAGTATAAGCCAATATGGAAGTTAGGGTTAGACTTACCATCATATACCGAACCTTGAATGGTAAATCTCTTGGATGCCTCAAATGCATCCAACTCCACCTAGAATAGTGACCTCAATCATGCTGTAGACACAACCTCGCACCATTCATCTTCCTCTAGAGGTAGTCCCTCAAGTCCTCATTAGTCCTTCCGGGGCTTGGCTATCAACCAACTTCAACCACTTCAGGCTACTGCAGGCCGATGTGTCGCTTGAGACCTCTCCATGTCCACTATCTCATAGAGACAGGGCCTTGTTCATTGATCTACCGAGATCTTCCGACCAGGTCCTCTAGTTCTTTGAGAATCTCCCTATCGTGATTCTCGCTCATCCGCATTCTCGTGATCATCGATTTGAGTTCCCAAGTCTCTTTGAATGCTATGGAATGGTCAAGACCATTGTTCCGCCTCCTTTTTGGGCATCGACATTTGCGCTTGGCATCGGCAAGGTTTAAGAATGGCAATGCCGATGCATCACCTTATTTGCATCATAAAGCTCACAAAGGTGTACAAGTCCGCCAACTTGTTTGCCAAGTCTTTTACTTTGTCATCCCTTTGCATGCATCGATCCTTCTAGACCTGGGTTCACTTCATGCACTTCATCTTCGTTGTCTTTTCTTTTGATGTTTAGGTCAACGTACTCTTTATCTTCACTATGCATGTCATCCCCGACCCTCATTTCTTGTTCGATGTTAGCCATCTATCCTTACAAAGTTCTCACAGATGGCCCCAAATTGTGGGTGTTTATTTATAACCCCATAACCAAATAGTTCTCTCTACAAAGATCTAAGGAACCTAGTTGGAAAACACGTGATAGAATAGATTAAGCCAAAAACCTGCACACAAGAAAGTAAGAAATACCACGGTGACTCGTCCACTTAGGGGCACTCCAACGATCAAGTTAGTCACTTATCTCACAAGATAACAACTCAAGTAAATATCTCACAAAAAATAAAATATACCTTAGACCCCATGAGGATGCCTTACTTTTATAATGCTCCGTACCCTCGTCCCCTAGAAATATCACTTCCCAAGACTCAAGCATCACACTTATCTCAAACTCTCATTTAGGTAAGAATGATCTCATTTAAGAGCCTCATCTTTATCCAAACAATGAGCCTCAACTTACCTAGGACTCCTTTCCTCTCTCTGATAATCTCGAATTCTGATATTACTGCACCATATCGCGACAATATCACAACAATCTCGACATCATGGCTTGTCCACATGGCACCTCGGCCAACACCTCGGCCACATGGACAACCCTAAAAATATGTCCCCACAGCTAGCACATTATATCAACATTACTCCCTCTTAATCTATTGTTCCACAACTCCAAATAATTCTCCAAAATGTTGGAATTTTATTTAGAAGAACCTTTGTCTAATGCAGAATTGTAGAAGCACTTAACCTTTGCTTCTAATGAAATGGTGTTTCATTGCAATGTGATGTGTAGTCATGAAAAGATAAATTATTAGCCATGGCTATGTGGATTTAATGTCACAGAAGAATTTCGTACCATCTTCATTGAAATAACCCTAAAGCCAATAGAAACGATAAAGCACCAACAAAATTGTGTCTAGAGAGGGGGTCAATAAACCAAGTTTAAGAAATAATGGCAATTATATGAAATTACCCCAAGTGATTAATTGATTTCATGCCAATTCAAAACACAAAACAATAATCAATAATCAATAAATTAATCAAACTATGAAGATTAAGCAATATATTCCATCAATTCAATCATTGAGTCATTTTAAATCAAATACATAGCAATCAATCATGAGAGTCCAAAATTTACATAAAAACCCTATTGAAAAACTCTTCCACAGGATGGAAACCACGATCTCAACATTGAAATAAATCTACAAATGAAGAAATGACAACCATTGCTGTAGACACCTCATTTTTTTCTAACATTGAGACTTGGGTGCTCCCTTTTGAATTTCTAATGATGAAAACGAGAGGTGTTAGTCTTTGCAAGTTCCACGACAGGAGTTCTAAAGATCATGCTTTAAACATTCCAACGACTTGTTTTAGACAAAATGCTTTTCGACCAAAATGAAAACCTCTTTCAATATGAGTTTTAGTGGTGCAACTTCAAACGTTACTGCAATGTTTTGAGGCTCATGTCTTCCAAATCAAAGCGTTGTATTCTTTCAAATAAGCTGAGCAAAGAATATAGTAGAAGTGAATGGAAATGGTGAAATCCTCTAAAATACTTGTTTCTCCCTTCAATTCAAACTAACTTGCTCTTGTTGATTTGATTAGGTGCCCACTAGTCGCCGCACACAAATGCACTCGGCCGATCACCAAGAAGCTCGGCCAAATTAATGTTCTCGTAGAGAGCATTTTAGGAAATTTCAACCTTTTTCACTTACCTACCACAAATGTCTCAAATATTTGTAACGAGCTCTATATATAAGGCTCACCAAATTTTTTCAAAGGGTTGGAAAAAACTTGCCCAAAGAATAGAAAAGCTTGAGAGCTTTCTCTCATTCCTTCTTTGCCTCCCACCTACCACCTTCAACCTTAATACTAAATTCTCCATTAAAGCTTGATCCTAAGCTCTGCACAAAGGACTTTTGGACATTAAAGAGTACACCTAACAGTTCTTGAGGGACCTTAAAGAGAGTTTGTGAACAAAAAGAACTCATGCTCATAAAGAGGTGAATCCTTTGCTTCTTTGTTCATCCCTTCCCCTTTTTCCTTTGGGTTTAACTCTATTCTTCATTATGTGATTGTTGTAAGTCCTCATAGATATGAAAGGAGTAACCTTGGCCATCCATCAATTGAGTTGATAGTCATTTCTCTACTTTATTGCTTTGCTTAGCTTCAAGTTCATAGTTGTTATATGTTTTTGGATCCTTTTGGATGAGATTGAGTAATTTTAGCCAACCATTCACAAGTTCAATAAGTATGGTAGTTTTTCTTATTATTACACTCCTTATCCTCACGTATTCTATCTCTCAAGTGTGTCAATCCATGTGGTTCAACTCCTTAATCCATTACCATGAGTGCTAGGGAATGTTCCACGGGATTGCTTGGCTAATCTATGGGATTTGATGTGGACAAGTGGTGTCTCCCATTTTTCATTGAATTTTTGGAAGTAAAACTAGATATTGTGGGTCAAAGAAAGTTGAAAACTCCATTCTCAATCTTTTGTGAAGATAGAAAGGGATGTTATCATCCTTGTTCTACGACTAGATAAGGAGTTTTTCAATGAATTTGATGAATTTCTTGTTTTAATAGGCAAAGCTTTTTGCCAAGAAATGATTTCCATTAATCTACGCTCTCCACTTAATAGCATGGATTTGGGTATTAATTTACCCTTATTTAGGAAAAAAAGATGTAGGTTCTTATTCATTTCTTGGGCTTGGATTTGTTCTTAATTTTGATCCATTTAATCATTGATTTAGTGTAAAATATCTGTTGTATATACCTATTTTACCATTGTTGAGGGTTTTGGCCCTTCTGCCTCTTCCTCAAGTGATCCTTGTCAACAGAGCAGGCAGAGGGCTTGAGCATCCCCTAAAACGTGCCCTTTTAGCCTATGTCCCTGAATTCTACACTGACCTATTCCCCAGCTAGAGGAGGAATTTGACCGGTCATTTCCTTGCACGGCCATCTCACTTTCTATCTGGCTAATCATCTCCCCCAAGAATAGAATAAATAGTTTCTAGGAAATGCACCCCTTAGCAGTTCTGAGCTCCTTGGATTGTTTCTTTCTTTATTTCCTTGTGGTTTGTTAGATTCAACAGTAGTTAGGCTAAATCGATTCATTATTGTAATAATCTCTCTCTCTCTCTCTCTCTCTCTCTCTCCCCCATTTTCTTATTCAAATTGTTGTAATAATCTTCTAACCCCACGTCTTTCTAACCCTATTATTTACTTGTTTTCAGTATTGCATCATGTTTTCTTTATCATGCCTGTATATTGCATCCATTTTTCATGCATTTGGGTCCGGATTATCCACATTGACGATATTTACTATCTTCGAAGATGAATACGTGCATAACTCTATGTATTGTTGTGATCATACCACATCCTAGCATCCGAACTCCTAGATGCATGTTCTGTGTGTATTGCATTAGAAACTCACATATAGGATCATACATATCTATAAATATCTGTATGCATCTTGGGGACTCGTCTTAGAGTACTAGATGAGCATTTTGAGCTTTAGCATATAGTATGTGCGTGTTCCTTACCATATTTGTTGCTACAACATGAGGATAAGTGTTTAAGTGAGATATATGTTTGAATGCTAGTGAATGGAGGTTGTGTTATTTATTTTGGAATATAGATAATTCTTATGCTGTAGATTTTATACAAGAAAACCCTTTTCAAAAATGCATGAAGTCAGAGCATAACCAAAATTTTTGACACAATCTATATTTGAATGCCTCAAATAGTAATGGTAGCATTATTAATAATCAGAATATGGATTTACGTTGATTATAAAAACCACATTATGACTTAGTCGAGGCCAATCTATGATCGGGTGAGTGGGGTACTCAATTAATGACATTCCCCTCTCACACCTATGTTCTCGAGCTGAGGCACTTTGGTTATGATGGACGGTGTGGCCTTTGGCATGAGTCACGGGTTTTCTAATTTTTTTCGAAAGATTAGGTGGCGACTCTGAAACTTGGTAATGTAATCCATTCCTGGAAATGTTTTGCAATAAAATAGATTTTTCTATAAAATTTGCCAGATTTGGACTCTCATTTCGCTTCACATTGCATTGGTGATATCAGTCGAATCGAGTCGACCGTCAAAGACTTGGTAACTCTAAAAAGGCATCCCACAGTTTTTGGCGACTATGTTGGTGAGATTAGAACACGACTCAAACTTCATAATGTGGATTTTATCTTCATATGTATATTCATTGCATTTCATGCATGGTGTGCTTCAGTCACTGTATTTGTCATCTAACATCCCAAATGACCTGCTAGATATGGGCTCACATGAAATACAAGCCTCGGATATGGACCGCTAACGTACCGCTTAAACCTCCATTCACTTAGGTGTTAGGTAGGGTAGATATATCAGGTGTCATTCTGAAGTGCCCTTTTTGACTATACTGAGCTAGTTCATATACTCAGCTCTAGCAACTTCCACAAATAGGACAGGCTGTTCTCCAGTGTCTAAGATGCAGTGATACCAATTGTTTGAAATAGTAAATCCTTAGTTCGTCTCCCAAACCATAATAGGATATCCTAAGCCCCCATATAGGTGTTTTGGTTCACCTTATTTGCTATATGCTATGTGTGGGGTCCAATATAGGGGCTCGTTATTCATATCAGTGGTTCAGATACATCAATGGTTGGGTTGAGAACAATTTGATGGAATATACAGTGGTCAGTGGTCAATGGTACAGATTGAGTCGAAATGCTGTCAAATCCATGTTTGATATATGTGTTATGAGCTGAATTGCTGCCAAATTTTTGTCTGATGTATGTTTTTGTTTTCTTTATTCATTTTTCTTTTGCTAGGTAGTTGGTTCATTACAGCTTCAGAAAGTTCTAACGCTCCTAAAACCCTATGGACTTGTATTGGTAGACTCTGCAAAACTACAAATCTTGTTCAAGGTTAGCTAGTGTTAGTGTCACTTCCATCAGTATCTAGAAGAAGGGTTAGACAAGCATAGTTAGTTCAGAGCCCATCACATCCCCGACCTCCTTTACAGATTTTACTTCAGCCACCTCTCAAATCTCCTCTATTCAGTATCCCAGTAAGCCATTCTCCAATCGCTTTAATGGCTCAAAATCTCTCAGATATCGCGCTAACCTTTAGTAATCAATGGATGTTATTAATTATATAGTAGATGCTCAGGGTAATACCATTGCTAGAATGCAACAAACAGCCAGAACAACTATTATTGATCCATAGCCAGCTAATTATCCAGGTCTGGACCTACCTTCACCAGTTGAGAATTTTCGAGGTTTTGGTCAACTAAAAGAACTAGCCCAGGCTCCTACTACTAGAGCTCTGGTACATCCAGTCGAGGGACTATTTCCCTTGGATATCAGCCATGCTGAAGATAGCCAAGCTAGAGAAGTTATTCAAAAAATTCCAGGGGATCAATTCAATTCCTGATATAGAGGATGAATACACGGAGGCAGCTGTCAAATTATCAAAAAGATTCAAAATGTCATATATACTAATTGGTTTGACAGATCAGGAGACCCTATGGTACATATCCATTTATTCTCACATATCTTGAAGCCTATGGGTCTAACCCACCCCCAAAAGTTGTCTCTATTTGGGAGGACTTTGTCGAGAATTGCTGGTACTTGGTATACCAAACTGGAGGACAAGATGAAACAAAATTGAGAGGAATTGGCTGAGACATTTGTTGCTCAGTACTCCTATAACACACAGATTGAGGTGATCACCTTGGATTTAGAAACCACGCGCCAAGAACCAAAGGAAAGCTTTGTTGAATTCATAGCAAGATGGAGGGTTAAGGCAGCCATGATGACCAACAGATCCTTAAAGAAGGATCAGATCCGGATAGTGGTAGGGAACCCTCATGGCAAGATGTTACAAAAGATGATAGTTGTCTCACTCTTTGCTTTCAAAGATCTGCATGAGATAGGAGTTCAGATTGAAGATGCTATGAAATGAGGAATCATTGTAGATAAGAAAGAACTTATAAGAAAGACTTTGTTTGCAGTTTCAATGTTACTAGTAGTAGTAACACAGTCGCGAAACCTTCGAAAGTTAGTACTATCACTAGCTCTGCAAAAACAGCCAACCCATTTTGCCGATTGCATCCTACAGCCCTACAATCGGAACCAATTTTCGAACTGTGATTTCCATCCACTTTATATGACTCCAACTTGAGCCCTGAAAACGCTAGTGGAAAAAGGCCATCTCAAACTTCCTGATCCTCGACCCCTTCTTGACCCACTTCTACCTAGACATGATGCATCCAAGTATTGTGCATTTCACAAGCAACAAGGCCATGAAACCAACCATTGCATTCATCTCCGCCATGAGATCTACGACCTCATAGACCACAAAATCATAGCTTCCCCCACAAGCCCCGCTACAAAGGCCAAATGTCACTACGAACCCATTGCCTACCCATGATCGAGTTCTGCCACCTCCCTATCTTGACATTATCCATACATTATCTCTAGCCTTTGACCTTAGTATATACATCACTCTTTCGTATTTACCCAAACCTGAAGTGCACATTCCTGAGAGTGCTAATCTATGCATGATAGATGCGCTTTAATCTCAGTCAGAATGCAAAAATCTTGTGGTGGCAATGGAGGTGCCAATGATAAGAAGTAGGGATTTGTCAATGTATAATCCCAGCACATATATTATACCGATTGGTCACCCAGAATCGAAGGTTGCTTTACCTAGTGTATTCTCCATTAATGTCATCAGGAAGCATGTACTTGAACAAGGGCTGGACGACTTGGCTGATTTGGAAGAGGACTTGGATAACCTTCATTTCTTCGAAGAACAAAGCCTAGGAGATGCACAAATTGAATCATGGAACCTAGACAATTTGGCTTATGTCCACATATGGGCAAGCAGTGAGGAGGATTTGAAAATAAAAGTGATGAGGATTTTTGGGGATTTTTGACTTATTCTTTCATTTAACCTTGGAGCTACTATTTTATTAATAACTAGTCACTATAAATAGACCCAAGAGATACTTTTCTCTCATTAGTTGCTTCCATTTTTCCCTTCTTACCCGTAACTTTCTCCCTCTCTCTCAAAATTCACTTTCTCTCAATTAAATCCTCAGATCTACTCACCTAGAGGTGTCTTCTCGCCTTGATCCTTTGAGATAAAGTGTAGATCGCGTCAAAAGCTTCCCTTTGATCCAAGTGGTTCGTGATTTCATTGACGTCGAGTTTTTCCAAGTTCTTCTCTTAAAGTGTAGGGATTCTTCGCACCTCCTTATGAGTTTTAACTTAGCTATTTGTTTTATAAACCACCTTGTGAAAGAAATGGACTTTTGAACAATCTTGGTTTTTGGTTCGAAATTAAAAGTAGGGGTTTTCAAATGGTTTCATAGAAATGAGGTGCTGAGGTAACATAATAGTTGGTTTTAATATTTGGAATTGGTTTTGGAAGAAAATTGGGAGTTTGCCCTAAATATTGATTTTGTATAAATAATGGTAATGATGTTGGAAACATGGAATTTAATTGTTATTGATGAAAATGGTGGAGTTGGGTATGTATTACCACTCACATCTTGGAATTTGGAAGATTTATCTTATGGAAATTATTTTGTTTTATCTGTTTAGAGATATCTGTCTTGGGCTATCGGTGAAGGATAACTATGATTGTTGTAAAAATTGTATGAGAACTAGGAGAATAAAACTATTTCTCATTCATCCTCATCAAGCATTGTCATATGTTTTCACATTTAAAAAATTATATTGTTTTGAGAAATGGTGAATACTTGGTGAATCTGGATAAAGGGTGTGGTTACTATGATAAGTTGGCTTGTGTGTCCTTGGTGAAAGACTAGAAAGCCGTGCGGATAGGTGTTGAGCCTTCTAGTCAATACCGATAAAAATGACAAAAGAGTAGTGCTTGTATAGCCTGCTAGTAGACACATACTTAGAGATTCATAAAGTTGTATTCACAATCTGGTTTTCTAAAATAAAAAAAAATAAAAAATAAAAAAAAAATAAAAAAAAGAGGAAAATGTTCATGAATGGTAACTTAAACCTAGCATGGCATGATTTGAAAGAGATATAAAATGTTTTGTCAAGTGCATTTTACCCTAATAGATTTGTTAAGATTTATATGCTGTGTAGGATTATTTCTATTAGGTTTTAGCTCACCCTATATGGGAAAAACATTATAAGTGCTGATGATATACCTCCACCAAAGCAATAGCTTAGGAAGACTTAGAGCAAGAGCTTCATTTTGTTTAAATGGTGTATTTGTTTTGTACAAGCCAAGGATTTTTATATGTATTGGGATTTAAATCCATGTTGATGTAACCAAGTACTAAGTTGGAAAGTTGTAAGCCTTTAGGCATTCTCTTAATTGTTTATCTTTCATTTTGTATCCTTACCATGTAACACATCCTATAGATTCAGAGTTAGACTTATGATTGTATATCTGTATGTGTTTCTCTTTTGTACATGAAATTATAATTAATGGAAGTTAATTATTTCATCTTATGTCGTCTTTACAATTAATATTGTGGATGAGTTGTTGTATTTATTTTGGGGCGTTACAACTTGGTATCAAAGCTTACTGGGTTTGAGTACTTTGGGTACATGAGAAGTGGTTTTTAGCACAATGGGTTTATCTTGCTTGATAGAGACATTTGTGTGTATAGTATGCTTATGTGATAACATGCTTATGTGACTATATGGGTATGGAATTAAATTTCTAAGATATTGGTTGAGTCTACGGGTTTCTAGAAGTCTTGTTAAAAGAGAACTTGATCACTAATGTTTCTAACTAGAACTCTAGCAACGTCATGGGACGATCCTTATCTAGAAAGATAGTGCGTATGTGTTTATGTGCTTATGTTGAATGAATTTAACGTTGTCCATCGCATTAGGACGTGAGTGAATTAGCTTCGACACATTTTTAAATGTGCTAATTTCTGGTGTTATCTTTATTAGGATGTCAAGACGAGGACGTGGTAATGGTAGGAGTGACAGGACTAGAAGGCATGAGGTGCTGTTACCGGGGTGAAATTCTGGAACATGAAGAAGGGGTTGATCAAGCCAATATGGCTCGTGAAATGGTCGGAGCCTTGCGAGAATCCATGGATATTCTCAGTGTTGAGAATCAAGTCCAGGTCCAGGCTGGTGAAGCAGGGTCGTCTTTCTTAAAAAGGAAGTTCTTCCGATCTAACCTGGATGAGTTTTTGGGGGATCTGAATGAGCCACTAAAAGCAGATGAATGGCTCGAGCAAATGGTGAAAACATTTGAGATACTTGGCATCAAAGATGATGGTTTGAGGATGACCTTGGCATCCTTCTAGTTGAAGGAAGATGATCAACAAAAAAGGGTTTTTACAACGCGCAATGCGCGCCGTAAAAACCCTTCTACGACGTACAGGCGCATGTCATATTATAACCAGTCATGGAAAGTCATTTCACTTTCAACGACACGCTTCGTACGCCGTTAAAAACTATTTAATGACAGATTTTGTACGTCGTCGTCACTTTTTTCACGACATGCTATAGTACGCCATTAAAAACTATTTAACGGCAGATTTTGTACGTCGTTTACTTTTTCTACGACTACTTTTGCACGCCGTTAATTGGTGAGACAAACAACGCTGATTGCGCGCCGTAAAATATGTAATATAACGACTTGCTCAGCCTGCCGTAGATAAGTAGAACATACCACGGCGTACGTGAAATGCTGTGAAATATTTTATATAATGACTTAATTTGCTATCTGTAGAATGTGCATTTTTTTTTTAATTCAGCAAATTCTATATTTGACCTGTTTTGTACAATCTAATATTACAAACAAGCTTAACAAAATATTAATCAACTACCAAAATATTATTTCAACCATGAAAAATAAACTATATCTATAAATTATAAACATTCAAAAATTGTCAATATATACATTCCAAACATCCAAAAGGACTATCCTTAAATTCTAAATTATCCAAAAAGTTATAAACCATCCAAAACTGTACATATATAAGTTTGTAAACATTACCCAAAACTATTCAAAAATTATAAAAATCTATTCATCAAAGTCCTCAAAAACTATCTATAGATGTTAGTTCTACTCAAAGTCAAAGCTAATGAAATGGGTTGGCCAAGCTAATGAAATGGGTTGGCCAAGCAACAGTGCTTCCAATAGCATCTTCAAGCACAAATCCAAGCCCTCATACCCTACCACGCCGTTCTGGACCAAACACATGAACAATTGCATCATCTTTGATAGACGTTGACCCTTCTTCTGTAAAAGGCTTGTGAAGTTCTTGAACCTTATTCTGCAATATATAACATTTATGATAAGGAACCCAAGTCAGACAATATAACAACAAAGGTAATACAAACATTGGTTCATACAGAATAATCAACTCATTCTTCACAAAATGATTAAGAAGTTGACATCTAACTTAAAATATTCCATTTCATTTTGAATGAACTATTTTTCTTTCAATTTCCATACAAATTTCTTAATCATTGACATCTAATTTAAAATAATCAACTCATTCTTAATCATTGTTATCACCCCTCAAAAATTAGCCATTCAATGGAGGACCAATGGCAATACTACAAGCCACTCATTATATTGCATATAATGCATCAACAAGCTCAAATTTTCCTGCTAATTACATGGTCAAATAAGTATAATACCACAAATCCAAGGTGGAAAAAAAGGTTAAAAATACTACAAAAGGAGATTAAAAAAAACAGCAATAAATCAGGCAGGTTTAAAAACAATAACTTCAGCCTTAATACCCATCTGTTACAATATATCAACCCCTCATTCATCACATCACAATCGGGTCATTTTCATCTAAACCGGGTGTAAAAAATGTCCCACCAAAACACTGCATGTGACCTTTATAGAGTAGCCAAAGATTATTTCAAAGCCCAAATATTAAAAAAAAAAAAAACACACAACAATGTACAAAAATATTTAAACAATTGGTGGAGAAGGCATACAAAAATTAACCATGAGACAAAGGGCTGAAAAGATAACAAAATGAAGGAAATACCTTATCTCACTGCTGCTCCATATTCCATGAATATGCTACACCGTTGTCCCCTTCTCTTACAACCTTTGTCTGGCTATCTCTTGTTCCTGATCAACAGACCATCAAAATTTATTATTATTTATATGTAAAACAGCTTTTCTACAACCTCTTTGACCACCAAACATCCTCAAATTATGGGAACAGTTAGCATCTGTCAAATTATATTTTCTATGTTTCATCAACTATTTTCTCTTGACATACGAGTAATAACAAATTAATATAAATACGACACAAATTTGATACAAAATTTACAAATACAGTTCAAATCAAAGAAACTAGTCTTCCGGAACACAAAATATATGTCCACCCAACTACTGTGGCATCATCTATCAAACATCAAAATGTTCTTAGACAACAGAACTGTTATAAAATTAATGAAATGTTTCTTGCCATGCACATAAGTAGGATCGAACTTGGAACCTGTAAAGCCTCTAGCCCTGGTAATTCTTCCAATTTCAATCCTCCAACCCTCTTCCTAGTACAAACAACAGGATACAACATGTATATTAGGCAAAGCTTACAAGTTATAGAGGCTCTGCCAGCGAACTGTTTTCGTGGTTTACTAGCAATAAAAAAGCTATATACCACATCACTCAGACTATAGAGTAACTCAAAAACCATAACACAATGAACATCCACGTATTAAAAAAATGAATTTGAAAGAAAGAAAAAATAAAGAATACCTAAAATATAAGGTGACTACTACCCGAGGATGATGATTTAGTTTTCCACAAGCGTTTAATGGCAACATGCATATAGCTTATGTTACAACAGATAATTAGTTTGGCGCTCTTTATATAAGCAATTGATCAATGTTCTACCTGCTACACTTGTAATAAGAAATTTGATAAGCAAAGGATTCAAGCTTGGACGAGTTAGCAACCTTATCCTGATGTATTGTCCAAATACGCACAACTCCATGAGAACATGTAGTCACAACATCACCATTTTCCAAGAATTTGACATCCCAAACACAACCAAGATGCTCTATACTTTGGACACAAACTCCATCTGCAACACAAAACCATTGCTCAGGTAAAAAAACAACATTCAATTAATAAATTTGAAGATTTAAAATGAGAAAAGAAAAACATAACACTAATACTAGTAACCAGCGATTATTTCAAACACACAATTTTTGTTTTCGAAGTATTACTATATTAAAAGATGAAAGGAGCCACTCACTTCAAATAAATTTGTGGTTATAAACTTAATTCTCATAACCAGCGATCAATATAATAATAAAAAACATAGTTTCAGGTACTCCAACTGCTATAGAAGAAGTGTACAACTATAATACAAAGAGGGAACTGTTACCTCCTTATAAGTCTTATTCTTCACCAAAAAATTGCTTTTCATTCTATCCGAACCTTTTGAAGGAATAACTATATAACAGCTACCTCAAATTTTCCCGCCATTATGTTAGGGACACTGATTGTGGCCGTCTCCTCTGCATCATCTTTTGACTGCTTTACAATTATAACATGAGCTCATTCTACACACACACACACATATGTTATGTGGATAGTCTACCTTTAACCCTTCACTTGCCATGATGCCTACTATGCCCTGAGCAGACCCAACCCACACCAAATGCCATCACAGCAGCAGCAAGCATAACTAATATTAGACTTAGACATCAGCACAAAAACACCCAAATTCATCACAGCAACACAACACAAAACCAGCACCAGCTGAGCAAAACAGGCCCACTGGACCACAACAGCTGAGTATATCAGCAAGCATAATTATATCAAGCATAACTATCAGCTGAGTATATCATATCAACAGACCAAAACAGGACCACAACAAAACCAAAACTAGTTCAGCAGACCAGTAAGACCAACAAAGCAGACAGCAGCTAAGCATATCAGTTCAGTAGCATAGCATACCATTTGAGTATAACATATCAGCAAACCAACAAAGAATACCAATTAATAGAGAGAACAATGATAGGCAGACCAACAATTAATAGGCAGACCAGCAAAGTAATACCCTCAGATCAGCAGAGCAAAGAAACAGAGCAATCAATAAGATAGAACAGCCCAGAACAGAAGAACAACAATAATCAGAATGTTGTATACCATACAGATCAGTCCATTTTGTATACCAAATAATCATAAAACAAATAGATAGAGCAATCAGAAATAACAGACCAGACATAATCAACTGAAATCACTACCAATTATGAAACAGAACAAATAAAACTCCACTAGAACTGTATAATGAAAGTCCAATAATGAAACTCCACTAGAACTACCAATTATCTACAGCTCTGTTTCCAATCCTTAGAACAACATGAGAAACATCGCAAGACCAATAATGAAAGTCACTTTTCATTTGGCTTATGACAGAGATTAAGCAAATCCCAATCTCCTTGTTAATTTCTCCGATCCAATTTTGTGCACGAAAAAGAACTGTATAATTAATAATGAAAAAGGTGTTGTGTGTGATTGTTAAGCTCAACATCTACTTATCTTTTTCTATTTCAATCTCTCTTTTTTTTACCCTCTTTGTGAAGTTATTGTTTTTCCATAGTTTTTATTCATCAAGAAATCAATGGATATGATTAACCCTTTTCTTGGTAATTTTTACTAATTATGATAAAATTGTTATTACTTGAATTCTAACAAAATACAAACTTGAATGCTAAATAAAAATGGGTTCTAAGGGTAGGATAAGGTATGCCAAATCTAAATGTCAACCATAGTTATGTAACTACTAGCAGGTTTAGGAGGTCAAATCAGCAAGACAATTGAAGGACACAAGGGCTACATGGCTGCAACCATATCCACAACATGGGCAGTTGGCTAAAGCATTACAAGTCAAGGTAGAGCTGAAGCCAAGGCCACAACCATGGCCACAGCTCAGAACAATAGAACAACTGTAGCAGTTGCAGCCACAACTCAGTCCAACAGAGCAATTGCATCAGATTGCAAATACATTCAAGTTCTTCTCTGATTTTCTTTAATTTTAACATGAGGAGCAAGTGTAAAGCAACAGCCAGCAATCTTTCAATTGAATTGAATGAAATCACAAGCTTTAATAACATATGGCTTTAACCAATGAAACCAAAAAGGAAAATAGTATGTAAAACTTACAGGAAAATGTAGACCAGTTTGAGCATTCTTAAGGAGAACTGTGTCCATGTGCATTTGTTTTTACATAAAGGTGCCTATGTGTGTCTCAAGGTGAACTTTCTGCATGTGTGCAAAACTAGAAATCATACCTTATGCAAGCTATCACCACTACCAAATGGAGAGTTCAAAGGAGAACTTCTTCGAGTGTATGTTCGGGTACTATAAGCTTCAGATGGAATACCATCACTCCTTGATTCTGTTCTCCACTTCCGTTGATGGCCACGCGAAATTAATGCTTTTAAACTAATAAAACATTGCTCAGCTTCATCTTTATCTTTACAAATCTGGAATGAAAGTCATTTACCAAATTACAAATAGAGGAAAATATATATATATTTGGAAACAACTCTAAAATAGCAGGAGAGAATTGGTATTTTAGGAAGATCGTTGCAGCAACTGAAAATTAAGAAGGAAATGGATGTGTCAAATGAGATGCTTACCAAATCCGTTGACCTGTCGTTATATATAAGAGAGAAGGACTGGTACTCCTTCTCAGGCCGTGGATACCTTTGAAAGATCGGCTGAAAAATATTACATGATGAAATGAAATTTTAGGGCCTTAATTTAGTCAGTCCATATCAGGAAGAATTTATGTTTTATTAGAAGTGCTGAAACTAAGTCTACATATAGCTACTCACATGACCATTGTAAACAAACTTAATGAAAAGATTGTTGGACACAGCAATTGTTTGACTTCTACATAAGTTAGCATTATTCTGGATCTTAAATCAGCTTTTAGATTAGCCTCAGCAAATGAATGGTTTAATAAATTGACAAACTGGAAAGTGTTGGGAGATAAAACTCTACAAGCAAAATAGAGGTCATGCATGTAGCAACTTCATCTTCAAGACGAAACATTTTGCATACCACAATATAAAGGACAAGTATCCTGGAACAATGTTTATCAAATGACTACTTTATGGTGGTTAGTGTTTTCTTTTACACTGATTAACAATAAAGAAACAAATGGCTATTTCATAGTAAAAGCTCAGGATGTCAAGCTTGAGAACAGGTTTGAGTCAAGGGAAGCGACTTCATGTGAATAAAAACCAGAAAGTAGGTTTGTACCCTGTCTACCAACTCAGCCTCAAGGAGAGAAACCCAAATGCAAATATCAATCAGTTCTCTTTTTCTTCCTTTTTTGATAGGTAGATATCAATAAATACTCCTTAAGCTTATATTCATTATACCACATAATTTATTTTTCAATAGCAGTGAATACCAAGTGCCCTAGTTAATTTATTTTTCAATAGCAGTGAATACCAAGTGCCCTTGTCTTCTGTGAAGTTCCCTTAATTACATTATGAACTACCCTGAATTTCCTATGTTTTGATATTCCACAAGAATTGCCTCCTAATACTACTCAGCAAGGAAACTTCTATTTTAGATTCCCTTTTAAGTCAACAAAACTCATGCAGTCCCAGTTCGTATTAATATACTTCATGTCCAAGTTAAGATTGAATCTATGTCAATGCAAACTAAACTAATCCAAATTGAAGGTCAAAATCAAAATAGACCGCTGTACACAAAGGGAAGATTAGTTTTTTTTTTTTTTTTTTTTGGTTTTTTAAGTTTGTAGAAAAACTATCCATTTGAGATTTTTACCCCACTTTGTATTCTAAACCATTGTTAGACATGTTGTATAATCTCATAAAAGAGTAAATTACCTTGTTGGATATTGCCATGGAATAAAATTCAATAACAATCAGAAAATGAGATGAACACAATCAAATGTGTCAAGAAAGCATACATCACAAGTACTCGACCACAGCTATAAAAGTCCTTTTTTGACAATCAGCTCTTCTCAAAGAAAGCCTGTTTAGTTAAGTTTGATAAACAGGGATGGATTAGGTGGCTGGAATTTGAGGTATAGAAAAGAGAGCTCTTCAAGATGGATGTGTTTAAACTAATCAAGATGGATGAAAACAGTCCTTGTCAGTCAAATAGTTCTAGGATGCATGTTATCCTTAATGAAATTTTGAAACATATCCGCTAATGAGGAATCATAAATCATGTCAAACACAAATAGGATATCATGTCAAACACAAATAGGAATCATAAATCAAATTTATTTTCTAAAAGCATTACAAGAACCAATCAAACAAGCTAATGAGCAGTTCCACCATCATATAAAAATAAAATAAAATCAAATCAAATTGTTCATCTGTTGGAAATCAAATGAATATACTCTAAAGGATTGAAATGTGTATAAATGGAAGTTGTTGTTGTAATTGGTGAGACCTTCAATTTGGTTTTAATTGATTCCAAAAGTTGAATTTTTTTTATTTTTCATAATTTTTTTTGTTTAGTGAACTTTTTTAGTATTTTTAAACAAGTTTTTTACTTTTTAGATGCATCTAAAAAGTATTTCTAGATTAGGCATATTTAAAAAAATACAAAAAATAAATAAAAACAAAAATTCAGTACATTTTTAAATTCCTGTGTATTTATTAATTTTTTAAATCTATTTTTTCACAATTATTTTATTTTTTAGGTGCATCTAAAAAGTAAGAAACTAAAAAATACTTCAAAAATTCACTAAACAAAAAAAATATGAAAAACCGAAAACTTTAATTTTCAGAAAATGATAGAAAACCAAATCTTTTTGTTCAAAATTCTCCTAATTTCATCAATCAATTTAGCCAGTATTAATTTTGAGTATTAAAGTGAAATGACACGAAGCACCCCTACATTGGGATCAATGGAGAAAGTTACAGAAAACACAAGAATTTCAGAAATGACACAAAAGAATATGAAATAAATAATCACAATGAAACATATGTTTAACCAATTTAGGAGTTTATTCTAAGCTGTAAAGAATATCATAGATTTTTAAACTAAGATTGAATTAGCCAAAATTGCCATTAGACATTACAACTCAAAGTTGACATTTCATTTCAAAAACCTTAACGCCGTATTTTGTTGAAAATTTGGAAAGGGATTTGGAAAGGGAAAAAAAAAACCCAAAAATGAAAGATGAAACAAAAACCCCAAAAATGTAGACAAATATAGGTGTATGTATGTATGTATAGAGAGAAGAGAAGAGAAAATAGAGAAGGGAAGGGAGAAGGGGGATATAAATATAGATATATATACCGAGAGAGAGAGAGAGAGAGAGAGAGAAAGAGAGACGAAACAAGGGTTTTAGGAAGAAGGAAGAGAAAAGAGAATGCCTTACCAGCGTGTGGCTTTGAAGAACCTCGAAAGGGCCTACGCAAATAGAACAGATGAACAATCAGAAATTGAAGCCAAGTCCAAGTCGAAGCAGATTACAAATTGATTCAATGGAAAGCGTGATTGCTTTGTTGAGGGAGGAAGTGGACTGCATCAATGGACTGCCATGCGTCTCGATCTCCACCGATTCAATTGATTGAAGAACCCTTTCCCCTTCATCTTCGTCTTTGAAGAAGCCTTTCCCCTTCACCTACGTCTTTCTTCTCTATCTCTTCTTCACCAAAGGTGTATTTGGTTTATGAGCTAAAAAGTATAAAAATTTGTTTGATTTATCCTTTTTTTTTTTTTTTTTTTTTTTAAATGGTTTTGGAAAATTGTTTTGGGGGGAGAGAGTTTTAAAAAAAATGATTAATTTGATGTATACGAGACAGAAAGTGATTTTAGAAAGTAGGTAACCAAACAAAATTTTGAAATTTTTTTTTAAAAAATTTATTTGATTTGATTACTCTTGAAAATTTGTTTGTAGGGAATTTTTCCTGAAAATTTTTCTGAAAAACAAACCAAACAAGGCCTTGGTGTTTCTTTTTTTTTCTTTTTTTTTTTTTGAACTGTACCAGTCTGTTTGATAATAAAAAATACAATAATGTTAGGTAACTTAAAATTTTGTGGCTCAAATGGCTCAAATTATTCAAAATGACGTCATTTTGAGTGTAAAACGACATAAAACAAAATCGTTTTGACAAATTTGACCCATTTAAACCACAAATTTTTGAGCTACCAAACATTTTCCTAAAACATAAATTAAATATATATATATTTTTTTTCAGTGGCGCCGGGGTTTTGGCGCCTAAAATATTTTGAGCATACCATTCACGACATACATGGTAAGTTGTAAAAAGTGACTTATTTTTAACGATTGACATATGTGTGTCGTATATAACTGATGTATCAACGACATGCCATATGTATGTCGTAGAAAATTTTATTATTTACGACTAAATTTGCAAGTCGTAAAAAAATTATGATTTTTACCATTAACGACTTGCGCAATAGACACGCCGTGGTTAGTATATTATTTACAACATGCAAAAAAAGCAAGTCGTAAAAGTGAGAAATTACGGCTTGCATTCATTGTATGCCGTTAATGTGGTGCCGTAAAAAGTCAATTTTGTTATAGTGGGGTCACTGGTGGAAGTATACACGTGGGTGCATTGGAGCAACTTGGAAGGCTTTCGTTAACTTCTTTCAGGACAAGTTTTTACCTCTCACTACTAAAGAGAAGTTATGGGACCAATTCTTGAAGCTCAAGCAGTTTAACACACCGGTGGCAGAGTTTGAGGCTGCCTTTACCAGCTTGTTTAGGTTTACACCAGAATCATGGTGACTGAAGAGTGCCGTTGTATAGAGTTTGAGAAGAGGTTGAGGATCGGGATTTTGTTCAAAGTAGTCGGATCAATGATTAAGGACTACAGGCGCCTTATAGAGGCAGTAGCTCACCTAAAGACCGTGGTTTAGGCAAAGGAGAAGTAGATGAGGGGCTCCAGGCGGAGTTAAGAGATTTAGGGAGAGACGCGGGACCATAAGAGGTAGAGGGGTTCCACTCCATAACAGTCCCAGGGAGCTCTGTCTAGGTCCACTTTTCCTATACTGAGTTCGGGGTTAGAGACAGGTGGACAAAGAGGGATTACCTATTTTAAGTGTGACTAGCTGGGTCACAAGTCTATAGTTTGCCTGAAGAAGGGAGGAGGGCAACAGTCTGCACCATCAACAGTTCATTCTCAAAGACAGAGTCAGGAGAGAGGATAGCTGCTTACTTGTTATCAGTGTGGGCAGGCGAGATACATGAGGACGTTTTTCCCTTAGTTGGGTGGCACATCTGGAGCGTCTGGCTAAAGGCAGACATAGAGCCATCAGCCTGCACAGTCAACTCAGGGCACGAGGGCCAATTAGGGAGCCTTATCGGCTCAGTCCGTACATCAGACTTATGCTTCGAGGTATAAGTAAGTAGAGTAGGGACCTACATGGCATATGTATGTTGTTACCACGCCAGATCTAGTGCCAGCACCTTCGATAGTGAGAGGTAATTTCTTGTTGTGTAATTTTATTGCTAATGTGTTGATTGATACGGGTGCATCACATTCCTTTATTTAGTCTGCATTTGCATCGGCATTGGGATTAGAGTTGGCTCAGTTAACATCTCCACTCAGTGTAAAGTCACCTATTAGGGGTGAGATTGTGTTGGAATAGGGATGTAGGGGTTGTGAGATAGAAGTCACCGGTCATCAACTTCCTTTGGCATTTGTATTGATTGATATGTCAAGTTTTGATGTTATATTGGGAATGAACTGGTTGTCATCGTGTCGGGCTATCATAGATTGTTACCATCAGAGGATTACTGTATGTACCTTGAGTAGCGATTGTTTTTATTTCTTGGGAGACCGGGCTGATAGAGTTTTATCACCGGTGTATAATCCACGTGGTCGGAGTGAGCTTAGTTGCTTTTTTGCAAACTTCATGGGTAGTGAGTATGATGAAACCCGAGTTGACTTACCAAGGGCAGTTTGTGAATACCCAGACATTTTCCCTGAAGACCTCACCAGTTTACCACCTCACCGCAAGATTGAGTTCTCTATTGACTTAGTGCTTGGCACGGCACCAATTTCGATGACACTGTATTGGTTTGCACCTGCCAAGTTGAGTGAGTTGAAGATTCAACTCCAAGAATTGTTAGATAAGGGTTTTATCTTCCCTAGTACATCGTCTTAGGGAGCACCAGCTCTCTTTGCCAAGAAGAATGATGGCGCCTTGTAACTTTGTATTATACCGGAAGTTGAACTGGGTAACTATTAAGAACAAGTACCCATTACCTCATATAGATGACCTGTTTGACCAGTTGAAGGGGTCATGTTGCTTTTCTAAGATAGACTTGAGATCGGGTTATCACCAGTTGAGGGTAAGAGAGAAGGACATCCAGAAAACGGCCTTTTAGGTTAACCAACACACCGGCCTTGTTTATGGATTTGATAAATAGAATATTCCGCGAGTTCTTAGACCGCTTTGTGATCGTCTTCGTAGATGACATCTTAATTTACTCACCCTCTGAAGAGGAATACGAGGAATACCTACGAGATGTGCTTGAGTTGCTTAGAGCCCACAAGTTATATGTTAAGTTTGGGAAGTGTGAATTTTGATTGAAGGAAGTTAAGTTCTTAGGCCATGTGGTAGCCGGGGAAGGGGTGATGGTAGACTCGTCTAAAATAGATGCAGTGCAAGACTAAGAGTAACCTAAGAATGCCCTTGAGATTCGTACCTTCTTTGGGTTGGCTAGGTATTACCATCGGTTTGTGAAGGATTTTTCTAGACTAGCCTCACCTTTGACTAGATTGACGACGAAGGGAATCAAGTTTGTGTGGTGTGAGTCTTGTGAAAAGTCATTCCAAGAGCTTAAGGTTAGACTTACCACCACTCTAGTGTTAATTATTCTAAAGAGGATCTTAGGTTATTCAGTGTATTGTGATGTGTCACGAGAAGGTTTTGGCTGTGTCTTAATGCAAGAGGGGAAGGTAGTAGCTTATGGCTCACGGTAATTGAAAACCCACAAGAGAAATTATCTTACCCATGACCTAGAGCTAGTAGCTATGATCTTTGCCTTGAAGATTTGAAGACATAACTTGCATGATGAGAAATTTGAGGTATTCTCTGATCACAATAGTTTGAAATATCTGTTTTCATAAAAGGATCTAAATTTGAGGCAAAGAATATGGATGGAATTTATAGAAGACTACGACTTTGAGTTGCACCATCATCCTGGGAAGGGCAATGTAGTGGTCAACGTCTTGAGTAGGAAGTCATTTAGTAGTGTAGCTAGTATTGTTATCTGGAAATGGGAGATGTTGGGTGCTATTGGTAAATTTGACTTGCATCTTGCCGAGTCTGTCGAGTTAGCTGCTTTGTTTACAGTAGTTGCACAGCCTACTCTTGTGAACTGAGTCATAGAAGCACAGAAGGGTGATCTTGAGGTAGAAACCCTCTGGGAAAAGATCTCCAACGGGAAGGTAGAGAAAGGCTTAAATGTGTATTCTAACTCGAGTGTTAGATACCTTGATCGTCTTTTCGTGCCAGAGTCTTGTCAAGAAGAAGTACTTTGAGAGTTTCACTATTCACGCCTTGTAGTGCACTCTGGAGGCACAAAGATGTACCGCGATCCTAGCTGCCAGTTTTGGTGGACAGATATGAAGAAGGACGTAGTCGTGTTCGTATCGAAGTGCCTTACTTCTTAGCAAGTGAAGGCCGAGCGCCACAGGCCAGCGGGTTTGTTGCCATCCTTGCCAATAGTCGAGTGGAAGTAGGAGTATGTCACGATGGATTTTGTTGTGGGTCTCCCAAGGACTCAACGAGGTAATGAAGTTGTTTGGGTGGTAGTTGATTGGTTAACTAAGTCAGCGCACTTCGTACCTATACGAACAAGTGACTTGGTAGATTATCTTGCCGACCTTTACATTATAGACATAGTTTGACTTCATGGGGTCCCAATGACTATTGTTTTGGATAGAGATCCACGTTTCATAGTTCGGTTGTGGCAGAGCCTACCGAATGCCTTAGGCACTAAGTTGACTTTTAGTACCGCCTATCATCCTCAGACTAACAGGCAGTTAGAGCATACCATTTATGTCCTAAAGGATATGCTTCGATGTTTTGTCCTTGACTTTAAGGGGTCGTGGGAGAGATATTTACCTTTGGTGGAGTTTGCCTACAACAATAGGTTCCAGTCGAGTATTGGTATGGCACCGTTTGAAGCCTGGTATGGCTGACCGTGCAAATCTCTTGTATGTTGGGCCGAGGTGGGTGATGCACCTATGATAGGTCTTGAGTTAATTTGGGAAACAACGGAGGACATTGCGCTTATCCATAAGCGGTTAGCTACGGCTCAGAGTCATCAGAAGAGCTATGCCGACTGTAGGAGGAGACCATTATCCTTTGAGGTAGGAGATCACGCCTTTTTGAAGATATCACCTAAGCGGGGTTTGATGAGGTTTTGAAAAAGTGGGAAGTTGTCTCCTAGATTTATCAGACGTTTTGAGATCCTAGAGTAGATTGAGGAGGTAGCTTCTCATTTGACCTTGCCGTCACAGCTTTCCTATGTTCATGACGTGTACAAACTAGATTCATCACATGTGTTGGATTAGACTGAGTTAGAGATAGATAAGGATGTCTCATATGAGGAGAGACCGGTTAGAGTTTTGGATACTCAAGACCAAGTCTTGCATGGTAAGACAATTCCTTTAGTAAAGGTGTTATGGAGACATCACGGGATTAAGGAAGTCACTTGGGAGCGTGAATTGGAAGTCCATGAGACGTATCTGGACCTATTTGTTAATATTTGAACATGTATTAAACATTTGTTATGTTAACGTAATATAAACATTGTGTATGTTTGGAAATGTGAATTGTATATTCATTTTCGCAAATTTGGTTATCCTAATCATGAGAGTGATTGATCGCTGGATGGGTCATGGTGGTGATTTGAATTACTACTATGTTTGTAACGAGTTTAAACTTGGTTTTAAAGTTGACTAAAAATTTCGGGGATGAAATTCCTTAAGGGGGGAGGTTATAGCGATTCTGGTTGGACCCAACCCATTAATACTTTTGAATCCGGGAAACCATATTGGTAATGGTCGTTATTTTCTCTTCATGCTTGCTTTTGGCTTCAGATGTCGACACCATCCTTGTTGGTGTCGATACTGCCTCTTTTTCTTTATCTTGTTCTGGTCCAAGGGTTGACACCTACCTCGGTAGTGTTGATACCATCTTGCTGCTGGGTTCCTAGATCACTACTGAAATTTAGGGTCAACACCAGCCTTTGGTGGTGTCGACACTTGCCTCTTCTTGTTGGCCTTTGGGGTCGACTCCAGTCTGGGAGGTGTCGACCCTTATCCATTGCAGAATCTGGTTTTACCTACTAAAATTTAGTGTCGACACTTTTGGTCCGAGGGTTGACACCTTAATTGCTGCCAAACACAAGTGTCTTAGCTTTTCTTCTTGAGGATCGACACCACTGTTGCGAGAGTCGACCCTTGTGACTCCTTTTTCCGATTTTGTTCAACTTGGGCCCTACTTTTTGGGGACTTTTGACTTATTCTTTCATTTGACCTTGGAGCTACTATTTATTAATACCTAGTCACTATAAATAGACCCAAAGATACTTCTCACTCATTAATTGCTTTCCTTTTTCCCCTCTCACCTGTAACTCTCTCCCTCTCTCTCAAAATTCACTTTCTCTTACTTAAATCCTTAGATCTACTCACCTAGAGGTGTCTTCTCACCTTGATCCTTTGAGATAAAGTGTAGATCGCGTCAAGCGCTTCCTTTTGATCTAAGTGGTTCATTATTTTATTAACGTCGCGTTTTTCCAAGTTCTTCTCTTTCACCTTTCTAAGCTTGAGGTAGGGATTTTTCGCACCTCCTTATGAGTTTTAACTTAGCTATTTGTTTTATAAAACCACCTTGTGAAAGAAATGGAGTTTTGAACAATCTTGGATTTTGGTTCGAAATTAAAAGGAGGGCTTTTCAAATGGTTTCATAGAAATGATTGTGGGATTGGAAATAAAGTGTTGAGGTAACATAATAGTTGGTTTTGATATGTGGAATTGGTTTTGGAAGAAAAATAGGGAAGGGGGGGTTTGCTCTAAATGTTGATTTTGTATAAATGATAGTAATGATGTTGGAAATATAGAATTTAATTGTTATTGATGAAGAGGGTAGAGTTGGGTATGTATTACCACTCATATCTTGGAATTTGAAAGATTTATCTTATGGAAATTATTTTGTTTTTATCTGTTTAGAGATATCTGTTTTGAGCTATCAATGGAAGATAGTTATGATTGTTGTAGAAATTGTATGAGAATTAGGAGAATAAAAACTATTTCTCATTCATCCCTATCGAGCATTGTCATATGTTTTCACATTTGAAAAATGTATATTATTTTGAGAAATGGTGAATACCTGGTGAATCTGGGTAGGAGGTGTGGTTACTATGATAAGTTGGCCTTTGTGTCCTTGGCAAAAGACTCGCGTGGATAGGTGTTGAGCCTTCCGGTTAATACCGGTAAAAATGACAAAAGAGTAGTGCTTGTATAGCCTGCTAACAAACACGTACCTAGAGATTCACAGAGTTGTATTCACAATCCAGTTTTCTATAAAAAGGAAAATGTTTCATGAATGGTAACTTAAACTTAGCATGGCATGATTTGAAAAAGATATAAAATGTTTTGTCATGTGCATTTTACCCTTATACCTTTGTTAAGACTCATATATTGTGTTGGATTATTTCTACTGGGTTTTGGTTCACCCTATGTGTGAAAAATATTTCAGCTGCTAATAGTATGGCTCCGCCAAGGCAATAACTTGAAAGGACTTGAAGCAAGAGTTTCATTTTATTTAAATGGTGTATTTGTTTTATACAAGCCAAGGGCTTTTATATGTATTGGGATTTAAATCCATTTTGATATAACTAAGGACTAACTTGGAAAGTTATAAGTCTTTAGGGTATTCTCTTAATTGTTTATCTTTCATTTTGTATCCTTATTATGTAACACATGCTATAGATTCAGAGTTAGACTTATGAATGTATATCTGCATGTGTTGCTCTTTTGTACATGAAATTATAATTAATGGAAGTTAATTATTTCATCTTTTGTCATCTTTAAAATTAATATGGTGGATGAGTTGTTATATTTATTTCGGAGAGTTACACTATAAATGGACTAGTGCCTAAATGCTAATGGAGGATATTGTAATTTGGCATGACAACGTAAAATTGATATTTATATTAATTTGAAATAGAAAATAAGAGAATAACATGTATGTTTGAAAAAAAAT
The DNA here is from genome assembly GCA_025200525.1 of Camellia lanceoleosa. NCBI lineage: Eukaryota > Viridiplantae > Streptophyta > Magnoliopsida > Ericales > Theaceae > Camellia > Camellia lanceoleosa. The sequence goes on along the minus strand of CM045762.1, from coordinate 105,546,991 downwards.
ATTAAACAAATAACTATTTTCATTAGTTTCTTTAGAAGAGACGGACAGAGTGCTGAGATTGGCACAAATTTGAAAATTTAGTGTTTTATTAGAAAAAATAATAATTTTGAAAGCTTAGGATTTAATTTGTCCATAGAATCAAACTTTGGGTTTTTAATTCCCCCAAATATGAAAGCCTTCGTGTAGTTAAATTTTAATATTCAAGTATATATAAATGCTTCAACTAACTTTCAACACGATGTTATAATCAAAACATTTTCAATTTTTTATATCTAATTTTTATGATTTTAAATATAGAAATCAAATAAACAAGACCCAAAAAAAAAAAAAAACTAATTGCTCCAAAAATCATAAAATTAATTATGAATATTTTTTTATTAATTTTATAATTATGAATATTCCTAGAGTTCAAAAAAAAAAAAAAAAATTATGAATATTTCTAAATATATGTCTAACATGTTTATGAAACAATTTCAAAAGCTTACTACTATTGCTTAGATAAAAAAAAATTCTGCCTAATGTGAATTCTCACTCTAAATTTTTTGTAAAACAAAATTGGGAAAAACTATTTTGCAATTGTAAAATAGGAGAGATAGACACAGGAGCTTCAATTTATGCAACAAAAATGTCTCCTTGCACCCATTTTTTAATTACATCCCATTCCAAAATTTTAAATTTTAAATTTATCTTGTTATACACCCACCATAATACTCAAAATATCATTGTCCCTAACCAGCTTTCTTCTTTTCACATTCCTCCCACAATTCAAATCCTAACTCCAAACCCGTCCCACCAACCCCTAACCACCGCAACCACCTCCGACCTTCACACCTATGACCACCCTCACAGTCCTTTCCACCGTAATTACCAACCCCTCAAACCTCCCCCACCCTCACAAATTGCCATCCACACAGCCTTTCAGCTTTGCTACTAGCTCCCTCGTAGAGAAAGAGAGAGAAATCAACTGAGAGAGTTAGAGAAAGAGTGTTCAGAATATCAGTGTTGAACCAATGGCATTTGTGCGGCTTCCCTGTGCTGAACCAATGGCGTTTTTCCAACTTATTCCCAACACTGATTCAATGGCCAATATTTAAACTACATAGACACTTGAAGTTGAACCAATGGCCTTAGTTTGATTTCTTCTTATCGAATCAATGGTGATCATTCAGAAACAGGCCATCAAACAAAAAGGAAAGGTCGTAGAGAGGTTAGGAGAATCAGAAGGGGAGAAAGGGTAAGGGCATCAAGTAGAGCAATAAATGGGGTGGATGGCGTCGAATATGAAAAAATTAGTTCAATTTAATATGGTAATTACACTAACGCTCTCTATAGTTTGAGACTTGTGTCACTTTAGTCTTTTAATTTTTTAATTGTGACACATTTTTGAATCTTATTTCAAATAAAGACAATTGAAGATACCATTATTTAATTTCAACGGTAAAATCATCAATTTGATAAAATAAAAACTAATTTGACAAAAATAAATGTCAAAAAAAATATTTTTATTTTTTAAAAATTATTTCTACCCACTAAAGATAAAATTATGTAAAATTGATAAATCTTTTAGACATTTATTTATTTTACCAAATTAATTTTTATTATTTGTTTGGATGATGATCATGTAATAGGTGGCTTTTATTTTCATAAAATTAGTTTTTATTTTTTCAAAAGTTAAATATGGCGACAACTTTGATATCATTAGTAAATTAATCCATTAAATCAAAAAATTCAAAACTAAAAACATTTCATGTATTAAATATTGATTATACATTAAAATCATAACAATAATCCATTATATGATCATCATCCAAACACATAATAAAAATTAATTTGATAAAAAAAATGTCTAAAATATTTATTAATTTTACATAATTTTATCTTTAGTGGGTAGAAAAAAAATTTAAAAATTCAAAAATAATTTTTTGTTTATTATTTTTGTCAAATTAGTTTATATTTTATCAAATTGACGATTTTGCCATTGAAATTAAGGAAAAATATTTTTAATTGTCCTTATTTAGAATAAGATTCAAAATTCAGAGTCAAATGTGTCACAATTGAAAAGTCAAGGACCAAAGTGACACGAATTCCAAATTATAGGGATTGTTAGTGTACTTCGCCCATTTAGTAATCGTAGAGTTTTCATTTTATCATATTTGTTTTCAAAAAAATGAATGGTCTTTTTTTTTTAAAAAAAAAAAATTGTAATCTATTTTCTCGGAGACAAACTTTTGGTCTGAAATTGATGGAAGTATGTTTTAAGTGTAAATTAGAAAATTTTCAACCATTAACGGCTAAAATGAAAAAATATATATTTCGAGGACCAAAGTGAAAAATTATAAAACCTAAGTGGGCAAATTATAATTTACCTCATTGGAAATTGTTAGTGCGTTTTATTTATTATTGATTAGAAAAACATGTTGGAGATATATTTTGCGAAAGAGTAATATTATACATAATTTACATTATTTTCTCGCTCTTAAACACAATAATATCCTTTTTTCTTATATCTAGGGTTGAGAGGATGAAATAAGGTATAGAATTATTGTAGTATTTTCTTTTGCCAAAATTGTACAATTATTTTTCCTTTCTTTTGTGTTGCATTTGCATGGAACATTGTAAATAAAGAAATGAAAGAAAGAAGCAAGTTGCAATCTTCAATTCCCAATAATCATAGTTCCTCTCCCTCCATTGCGGTGTGACTCCCTCCCCAAAAATTTGTTCCCTTCCCTATTTCAATCGAGAACCCCATCCCCATCCCCATCTCTCTCATCAGATTATTGTCCATGTCCATCATTAACCACTAACTCTTTGTTTTTTTTCCTATCCTTTTTCTCTTGTGAATAAAATTTCTTGAACTATATGTTCAGTATCAAAATTATTATTATTATTATTATTTTTTTTTTTGCCCTCTCCTGTGTGAATAAAAAAATTTGTTATCTCTGCATTTGTTTTGACAATGAGCAAAGGGCTTGATTTTGTTAAAAAAAAAAATTTCTCTATGAATACATTTTCTCGCATGTGGGTTTTATTCTGTATATTTGTTGGATATATATATATATTTTATTCATTATTATTGTAATTTATTAGGTTTCATCATAATATCATATATGAATCAAATAAAAAATTTATGATAATGTTAGTTTCATAAATAAAGTTAATTTCAATAACAATTTATTTTAAAATTAAGAATTCATATTAATAAATTTGGATCATTTTATATATTACAATAATTTTATGAAACTGAGTAATCAATGAGGGTAATGCTATGTTTAGGGATGGCAACGAGTAATGTATCGGTCAGGGTGCCCACCCCACCCCACCCCACCCCGCCACCATGTTAGTTCTTATTATGTTTGCAAACACAAACTTAAACCTGCAAATATAACCTCCACCTTCAACCCTATTTGATCAGTAACATAATAAGAACTTTAACAATAATATTAAAATTTAATAATTAAAATGATATTTATAATTAAAAACAAAATTATATATTGTACATATATTAAATTTATATTGTATATATAACATTATAAAAACTCCATAGATATTATATATTTTATAAAAATTCAACAATATATTATACACATATTACATATATATGTAATATTATTATTTATTTTTTACTATTTTGCAGGTCAAAATATGGTTCTGGTAAAAAAATATTTTCCCTGCCCTCAATTAGAACTTAATCAAGTGTTTCAAAAACTATCCCCAAATATATCCCTTTAGAGTTGCATGGGGCCGCGCGGGGGGGGGGGGGGGAGGGGGAGAAGGGGGAGGGGACCTAGCAGATCGAGGCATTTTGCCATCCGTAGCTATGGTAAATCTGTTTGTGCCATATGTAAGTTATGATATTTGTAAGGTTCATTATCGGAAATGTCATAACTCAATCTTATGAGAGTCCTCCCTCCGCCAAGATAGGAATGGCAACGGTAGGCGGGGATCACCTCCCCGCCCCGATCCCGATGGCCAAAACTTTCCGTCCTGCCCCTACCGATCCCTGACGGGAAACCAATCACAGTCCCCATTCCCGTCCCCAACGGGGATCGGGTTTCCCCGACCCCAAAATATCCCCGACAGTTCTCAACACACGCACACACAAAAACTTTCAGATCAACAAAAAACCATCACCAACAACAACAGATACATACATATATATATATAACAACAGATTTGTATATATATAACTTGAAAAAAAAATTGTTCTGCAGATCGAACCACGGCACGGTCTGTCCAGCAGATCGAACCACGGTCTGTCCAGATCCAGATCGGTAGCTTCAGATCGATCGGAGATGAGAGAGATCTGTCCATCGGTAGCTTCATATCACGGTCTGTCCAGCAGAAAGAGATGAGAAGGAGTGAGATGAGAGAGACGAAAGAGATGAGAGGCTCAGAGGCGTGAGAACAGAAGCAGTGAGGGAGAGAGATATGGGAGAAGGAGTGAGATGAGAGATATGATGAGAGACGTGAGTGAGGGAGACAGACAAAAGACATGAATGAGAGAGAGAGAGTAGATGAATAAAGATAAAGTATATATATAATATATTATATTATATATGAGAGAGAGTAGGTGAATCAAACAAAGATAAAGAATATATATAATATATAAATCAATCGGGGGACGAACGGGGCGGGGCTCGGGGCCGGGGCCGGGGCGGGCCGGGACTGAAACATGTATCCCCGTCCCCGGCCCGAATATCATCGGGGATTTTTTTTTTATCACCATCCCCGGTCCGTCGGGGATATTTTTCGGGGAATAACCGTTATATTCGGGATCGGGGGATCGGGTCCCCATCGGGCCGGTTTCAGATTGCCATCCCTAGCGCGCAGGGAGGGGGAGGGAGAGGGGGAGGGGACCTAGCAAATCGAGGCATTTTGCCATCTGTAGCTATGGTAAACCTGTTTGTACCATATTTAAGTTATGATATTTGTAAGGTTCATTATCAGAAATGGTATAACTCAATCTTATGAAAGTCCCCGCCTCCCCCAAAAAAAGTTATAATTAAATTCCACATAAAATTAACCAAAGAATTCTTGGATCATAACCAAAATAGCGTTATAACTAAAATCACAATAAGCTTGTTTGAGAAGTTGGTTATTTTCGTTGATTTTTTAACTATTGCTACAAAAATTATTTTTCGGAAGATAGTTGGCTTTTTTTATTTTTTATTTTTTATTTTTTATTTTTTTATAGTCGATTTGATGGTTATGAGTAAAAAAAAATGAAATAATTATGTTTTAGATGTGACATTTTATTTTATTAACTATTTTAGCATATTTTGTCTTTACAGGCTATTTTAATCTAAAACCTTCCTCCCAAATAGGGTCAATGTGTACAACCAAGTCGTAATCAAGTCAAAATTAAGAGCTCAATAAGTGCTAACCAAATATCATAAAGATCATAATTACTGTGTATATGTTACATGCCCCAATAAAATTTCTTGATCAATGAATGTACAAGTAACTGATGTTTGCTAGTCAATATATTGGGAAAAAATAGTTGATTTTTTGACTATTTTAATCAAGTAATTGGTTTTTTTAACTATTTTAACCTAACTTAAAATGTTATATTTAGGAAGATAGTTGGCTTTCTATATATATATATAGTTAATTTGATGGTTATGAGAGAAAAAATAAAATAATTGTGTTTGGTTTTAGTTTTCTAAAAACTGAATTTTTTGTTTTTCATATTTTTTTTTGTTTTTAGTAAATATTTTTTAAATTTTAAGAATTTTTATTTTATTTTTTAGATGCAGTTTACACAGATGTATCTAAATAGTGAAATCTTTGTGAAAAAAATATTTTAAAAAATTAATAAATACACAAAAATACGAATTTTTGTTTTTCGTTTTTTTTTTTTTGTATTTTTTGTATTTTTTGGTATTTAGTATATTTTTAAAGATTATTTTCACAAATATTATACATTTTAAGTGTATTTATGTTAGATGTCTCTAAAAGTTAAAACAATTTACTTAAAATATCAAAAAAAAAAAAATCATAGAAAACATTAAAAAAAGTAAAATTTTCTGAAAACTGTTTTCTGAAAACCAGAACCAAACAAGCTGGATGTTTTGAATATAACATTTTGTCTTATTGATTATTTTAGCTTATTTTGTCTTTATTGACTATTTTTTATCCAAAACCTTCCTCCCAAACAGGGCAGTGTGTATAGCCAAGTAATAATCAAGTCAAAATTAAAATCTCAATAAATCATAACCAAATATCATAAAGATCATAATTAGGGTGCATATGTTACAAGCCCCAATAAAATTTATTAATCAATGAATGTACAAGTAATTGAGCCTCCATCTCGGCCTCACCGTTGGCCAGCTGGCCGCCGCCTTTGGCCATGGCGGTTGGCTGGCCTTACTTTCTCTCTTTGTGTTGTTGTTTGTTCTCCTAATAATCTTGAGCCCCTCTTGTTTTCCAGTTTTCTTCCTTTTCAGATCTAACCTCTAGATTTGCTTAGGTTGTTTTGTGTTCTCAAGTTTTTCTTTGGGTTTTTTGCTGATTATCTCTTGGGTGGTTTTAGATCTATCTTCACTTTGTGGGTTTTTGGTGTTTTGGAAGCTTTGTTGGGTGGTTTTGGTGGATTCTTTTCTCGGTTGAAGTGGTTTGGTGACAGTGGTGCTTGGTGTTCAGTTTCGGCTTTGGTGTTCTGCTTCGACCTTGGGCTTCGGTTTAGGGTGGTTTGTGTTGACCAAGGGTGGGTTGGTTCTGGTAATTCATTCGGGCACTCCGCTGCGAGAGGGAGTTTGAGGGGTGGAGGATCCAGAGGTGTTTAGGATCTTCATTCGAGCGCTCCGTGCGAGTGGGAGTTTGAGGGATGTTTTCCATTTCAATCCTTTGGTGGTTAAGCTGTTGTGTGTATGGTTAAGCTTGAAGAGGAGAGTGTAGCAAGTAATAGCTAGGCGTCTGCAATGGAGGGTGAAGAGGAGAAGTCAATGTTCAGAGGTGAAACAAAAGAGGCTCGGCCATGGGTGGTCCTCGACGGCTATGGAGGAGTTGGTGTGTAGCAGTGCATCAAGTGTGTTTCAGGCGTGGGGCAGTGCATCAAGTGTGTCTCAGGGAGTAGCTGTGGGGTTGGTGGTTAGTTGTATTTTAAAATTTAAAATCGTGGGGGTGTTCCAAGAGGGTGTTACTGTGGGGTGTTTTTGTGTGTTGCTGTGGGGCTCAAGTGTTTGTTTTATTTTTTTTGTAGTTGTATTTTAAAATCTAAAATCGTGAGGTTAAGGGGTTGGTTATTAGAACGCGAGTAGCAGTAGTAGGAGAGTGAGTGTTTACTCTTCGAATCTCTCTCAATGCGCTTTATTTCCTTGTACCTGTAAATTTCATATTTTTAATGGAATTTTTCTTTGCCGATCAAAAAAAAAAAAAAAAAAAAAATTGATGTTTGTCAATCAATATATTGGAGACTTATGTGTATGTCCCAATAGGTGGACTTATTGTCTTATAAGTCCTATGTTAATTGAAGACATTTTTCACCAAACAATACTTTAAAAAAAAAAAGTCACTAATTGTTAATTTTCAGCGACAGTTTAAAAATTGTCACAAAAATGTCAATAATTACAAGTTTGAGCAACAGTTTAAAAAAATAGTCACAAAAAAATCATTAATTTTCTAATTGTTAATTTTCAGCGATAGTTTAAAAATTGTCACAAAAAAGTCAATAATTATAAGTTTTAGCAACAGTTTAAAAAAATTATCACAAAAAAATCACTAATTTTTAACTTTCCGCTACAATTTAAAAAATTTGTCAAAAAAAAAAAAAAACATTGCTAATTGTAAGTTTTAGCGACAATTTATAAAAGTCATGACAAAAAAAGTTATTAATTGTCAAATTTTAGTGACAATTTTATTAAAACTTATTTTCCATAGAACTTGATAGAAATTTAATTCAACTATTATGACCTATTCATAATTGAGAAAAGTTAGGGATCATGAAAATTTTTTCATGAAAATGATCATGAAAAAGTTATGATCCGTGGATTACCTTGATTAGTGTGTAGTGCTTTATTCTAAGTGTAATTTAAATGTCACAAAGTTTTCATGATTATTTTTACGAAATTTTTTTTATAATATCTATCATTGCTGTTCATAATTTATCCCAATATATTAAAAGACTTGTGAACAAAATCGGTAGAAAATTCAAATCAGTGAATAGCGGGTTGAATAGTACCACGGCACGTATACGTTACGTGATAACGAAGATTGGCATGTATTGAACTAGAACAAGTACGGATGGGATAATTACCAAGCAAACAAGTATTATATTGGAATAGTTGACTTTGCATCTCCTCCTATACTTAACAAAAAGAAAAACGGCTTGACTGTGTATGTGTATCAAAGACAGTGAACCAAGATATTGGCTCAATTAGACTTTAAGGCAAGAATTTGTTGACACTAGCACATGTAACTTCTTTTGTTCACATATCAGACAAACTATTAATAAAACGAATATTCACTAAATTATACTTTCACAGTTTACATAAAATTCTATTTAATTTTTTATTTTTCAATTGTAACATTTACCATCTTACATTTTAGTTAAGTCAAAATATGATCATTCTGTTAGTTTGATATTATATTGCCTTGCAAAAATTGTCATGTCACGCTCTCATGAGGCACTTTTTTTGAAATTAAATAATAATAATAATAATAATAAAATTTATTTCCTTTTATTTATTTATTTTCATTGTATTTTCTTTTTACTATATTTTATAAACCAGTTCCTGCCAACCACAACAAACTTGCTATTTCCCTACCCTTTTTGTGCAACACGTTACCCATTCCCTGCTACCGATGGTCACTACTCATCCCTTTCTTGTCACTCCAACTCATTCTTTGCTACCAATAGCCACTACTCGCCCCTTGTGGTATGCCCGAAAACGGTATCGAATAGAACGAAATGTGTGACTGGCTATATATATAAATTAATTAGATCTTGAATAATCATTTGGCCTAATGGTTGTATGGTACTTTATGGTGTGATGTCTCGGGTTCAACTCTAATGGGGAAGAATTTGATACCTGGTTGGTTTATGTTGAGAACCGGTTGGGAGCTCGAATCTGAGCTCCCTCGAAAGCCCCGAATTCATTTTTTTTTTTTTTTTTTTTTTTCCAGCAGAACCATGAAGACGAAGACGAAGGAGAAGGAGGGGGAGGGGGAGGGTGAGGGGGACTGGAGGGGGCCATATCAACCAAGGCGGAGGCGGGAGGCGAGGCGGGGCGGAGGCGACGATTGCAGTCTTTGGGCCTCTCCTCCTCTCTCTTTCTCCCTCTCTCCTCCTCTCTTCTCTCTCTCCCTCTCCCTCTCCCTCTGGTTCAGTCCGAAAATGGAAGAAGAAGGAAAGAAGAAGAAAAAAAAAAAAAAAAAACCTAAAGCCCAAAACGACGTCGTTTTGGGCTTTAGGGGGATTCGGGGCCGATGTTTTCGAGCTCCCACCCTTTATTGGTTTATGTTTACCCCATTATGGGGGTTATATATAATTAGTAGTGGTTGTTGGGTCTAGCTTAGTAGGCTTGGTGGATTGGTTGTCAGATTATATTGATTTTCTAACTATTGTGGATTAGTGCTATGTTAAATGGTATAAATATTTTTAATAATATAATTACTCTTTTATCTATTGACCAAAAATAATAATAATTATTATTATTTTGATTACAAAATTAACATGTATGGTTCACATGTCCATTTGTCATACCCTTTTCATAATAGAATGTCAACGAAAAGGTTGAGATTAAAATAAATGATAAGATTAGTTGAGAAAAATGTATTAATTTTTAATTGAGAGATAAAGTAATAATGGCCAATAATTAAGAAAAGTAAAGTATAATTTCTCCCTTTTAATAAAATAAAACTAGACTACAACACAAATAAAAGAGTAGCTGAATAATGGACTGCAAGATTTACTGCTTAATTTGATCATTCAAGATGAGAAAGCAATCATTGAAATTATATAAATTAAATTAATTATAAAATGATTAACCTAATCCAGACACCTTCTGTCACGGATACCATAACCAGTGAACCATACATTTCATTGAATTACGATAGTTACATTCCTTGATGAATATCAAACTCACCCTTTGGTTCCTCTAATTATCAATAAATATGCTCACATGGGGTTTAATTGTTTTAGTAATTGTGATCATTCAACCACAACACAAAATTAAGATTTTAAAAATGAAAGTTTAAGAATAAAATAATTTTTCAGGAATGAAGTATTTTAATTACTAAAAGTGTCATTGTTATATTTTTAGTTATGAAATTGGACATTTAATGATAAATTATTATCTTTTTACTACCACAATTTATGTCTCAAAGTAAACTTTTTTATCACCTAATTGTTTTGTTCTAAAAGTGCATTTACTAGCAATATTTTTAAAAATTTGTCATTAAAGACCCTTTTTTGACTTTTTAGAATGACATTTTAACGACCATTCTTATGACAATATGAATTAGCCCTTAAATTTTTTTTATAACAAAATTTTCAGCCTTTAAGACAAGGTATCCTGAAACACTATATGTTGTAGTGAATTGGTCTTATATTGATCTAATTTGGGAAACAAAATAATTCACAAAGTTTAATATTTTGATTAACAATATATATATATATATATATTGTCATAATATTTGGTAGGAAAATGCTAATCACCACTGTTGGGCGGTAGTCAGTGAAGACATATGTAAAAAAAGAAAAAAAAAAAAATATATGAAAAATATATAATAATAAAAAATACCTTGAAATTCTTATGTTTTTGACATATTTTGTCCTCAAGAAATGTCGAGTGGGCGCCCATTAAGAGGACTCTATTGAATACCAGAAGGTCATGTTTTTGTCCAAACCTCAAACTTTTCTACTAACCTAAGGTCATGTTTGATTCACAATATTAATAGTGAAGTATTAATAATACTATTAAATTAGTGTGGTATTTACTATCCAATAGGATTAATATTCATTGGATTAATAATCTCACACCTACCCCATTACTAATAATCCTACAAATTTGTTGGATTAATTATCCATTGGATTAATAATCCTAAACCAAAATGTTAAAACAAACATAGGATAATTGGGCCCACGGATTAATAATCCTAATCCCATGCTCTAATCCACCCAATCAAACATGCTCTAAAAGTACAATCACTGAAGGTATGCTGAAGTTATAACAACCACCACCTAAGATAAGGTTGAATGGGGAAATAAGCATTGGCAGTGCTACAAAAGTAAAGAATTGTTTTCTACTGTTATATTTGGTTAGAGAATTTGATAAGATAAACAGAAATAGATAGAGAAATAAAAATAAATAAATAAATAAACCGAAAAAAAAAAAACAAACATGATAGGATTCGAATTCCAAACTATGTTTGGTTGAGTTAAGAAATATAGAGAGAAAAGAGCATAAAAGTGAATCTAAAAAATAAAAAGTGGGATTGTATTTCTTTCTCATTTTCTTTTATTTTGTGTTTTCTATTATAACCAAATAAAAAGTAAAATTGTATTTCCTTTTCACTTTTATTCCTCTCATCAAAATTTTCAACCCAACACAGTCTAAATCTCACATAAAACTATTGTCATACAATGTGTTTTGGATTAATTTTGAACCAAAATCATTGCATTTAGTGCTAATGGTGGACAATTGAAGCACGCTAACATCCAGCCTCTCCCTGTTTTTTTTATTATTTTATTTTATTAATTTGATTTTTCAATGTATAATCTATTTCTATTGGTTGTGGGTGCACATGGGTTAGTATGATTGATAGCATAAGAGAAATGAGAAAATTATGCCACACGGAAGCATGAGAAGCCCCCAAATCAAGCCCTCAAGTCATGGAGACCACTATGATATCCAAAATGATGGACTAGATAAGAGGACAATTCTTGTATTCAACCAAAACATATAATTTCTAATGATTCCAAAGTTTTATTAATGAATATATATATAGAACAGGACAATACATTCAGCATCATATCATATGATATGAGCCCAATTTATTTATTTGCATGTCTTCAAGTGGAAGCACATATCTCTCCTCTCCTTGCTGAAACATTGGTTCACACAAAATGGTGCAACATATATCTATGACTTTATCCAAAATTTCTTCAAATAATTATATATATATATATGCAGTTAATAAACCACAATATGTGCCCATCATAAAATTCAATCTCTTATTTCTTATTTTCTGATATTGTTACAGTCAATAATTAGTATATACATTTTCTAAGATAAAGTACCAATAAATCTCACATTTAAATCTTATGCACTATTTAGTCCTGCCTTTTTTTCTTATAAACTAATAAGTCTCATTTCAATATTAATGACAATTTTGGACATTATTGCACTGCTTGTTCCTCCCAGATGTGAATGGTAAAAGGGGGGTTTCATTGTTGTGAAAATTACAAATTTATCCAAAAGCTTACTAAAAAGTTTTTCGGTTTCCCTCCCACCTGATCAAAACGGAAGAGACGAAGATGGCAAGTTCTGCGTTTCCAATGTTAGAGCAGTGAAAATCCTACATTTCTGCAGAAAACGTTTTAAGTAATGTTAACTCGTCATTATGACCTGCACAAATTAACATCTGTTTCTCCTCCCAAACCCTACAAATAAGAAAACCCTTTTTCTGTGAGTGAAATTGCGTCGTCGATACACAACGGAAGTGAATGATTTTGTGGTCGCAGTTGATTTTAACGATGTCACTCTAGAGAGATTCAAGGTTTCATTCACTCATCGTCGGCTTCCGCGGGTGTGTTAGTGAACGATGGCATTAGTTATGTGGCCCCAAATATCGATTTCCTTGTTATTGTAGATGATTCAATTTATGTGTTCAATGTTAGAGTGTGTGTTTGTTCTTGATGATATGTAGTAGTGTTAGTTACTAAATAGTGATTTAGTAGATGTTAATGGTTTAGTGGGTTTCAAACCGCATTGAGGGTATGATCATATAATGGCTAATCTCTTTTGTGGTTGGTGTTCTAGTAGTGTAAATTTTTGTCCGACATTGAATTGTTGTGGTGTATTTGGGCATTAGTTTAGTTGTAATCCCATTAGTTGTATTGGTTGTGTTGTTATTTCCCCCGTTTGTCAATGGTATATATGGTGGAGGTGATGTGGAATAACAATGACATCAATGTTAGTTAAGCGTAATGTTGAGGATTTACATGTTAATGAAATGTAATGTTAGTCGAATTTGTTCATTGGGTTTTGTTGTTCTTTTGTTGAATGGTTGGGTCCCCTTTTGGTTGAGTTTGTTTACGAATGTGTTGGTTTGTGGTTTAAATTGAATCTATGTTAGGCTGTTTGAAGTGCAATGTTCGTTGCACTTGTTTAGTGGGTTTTGTACTTATGTTGTTAAATGGTTGGATCCCTTTTTGGTTGGGTTCGTTTACAGATGTGCGGCTTTGTACAATAAATTACATCCTTGTTAGGTAATGCTTGATGGCAACCACATCCATGTTGGTAAAATGTTCGACGTAGTGGTACGTTGATTGGCTGATGGACATTTAGATATATGCTGGAATAAAATGACACACCATGACATAACGTTGTCATTATTAACACCGCATTGACCGAAAATTAAACAACGCTACTCAAAACCACATTCATGTTGGTAAAATGTTCAACGTAGTGGTACGTCGATTGGGCGAATGACATTTAGATATATGCTAGAATTAGTGTTTTCATTATGTAATAGTGCGCGATTGGTTGCAAGGAGTGCGTAGCATGATAGCCCGCAATGGTCTTTTTTAGTTTTTTATTTGTAAAATTTTGTTTGCATGATGGTGGTTTTTTTGTTAAGTGTTGTTGTGGTGTGGTTTGATTAAAGAACGGGCGATGATTGCAACCCGGGACAATATGATCAAGTCCGAATGACTTTGCAAGGCACAATATGTTTTGCAAATCTTCGTCACAACCAACCTTAAACTTGTTGTATCCGGGAATGACATAACGGTACCATTACTAATACCGCATGGACCGAAAATTAAACAATAACGACAGTCAAAAGACATCCCCCAAATAGCATCATAACATTAACACATTAAACTCCATACTTCCTGACACACCCACCAACAAGAAAATCATAGCCCAACACATTGAACAAACCACAAACAAAATATAAAACTGACTTGTAAATTGCCGCACAATCCGTCAGTAACATAAGCACCGAAGCAACATCGAGAAAAAAAAAAAAAAAACAAAACAAAATCACCTACACCTCCTTCAGCAAACCCCACAATCCAACATCAATACACCCATATCAACTAGGTAATATCAACAATCCCCCAAATCACTCCACGCAATCCCTCATTCATGTTGGTAATGTTATAGGTTCGAATCGTATTGTTATTGTATTTGAATGGTAATGCAGGTTTGGAGTACATTGGGGTTTTGCTGGTGTGGTCATTGTTCTGTTTGTGGGTTATGTATGTATAGATATCATTTGGCAAGTTGTTATAACTTTGTGTTGCCGAACAATGATTATGTTATGTAACTTTGTGGTTTTTGTTGGCCACATTTTGTCGTTGTGTTGTTTGTATTAAGATGTGTAATGTACACGTTAAATCGCCCTTGTTTTTTGACATTGTTATAGATATCGGGGACATGGTAATGTTAGTGATTTGGGTCATTTGGATGTTAACTAATGTCAATGTTGTAATATGATAGAAAAGGTGTGATTGTTTATAGTGAGCTTGTGGTGGTAGCACAAGTCAAATTGTTATGTAAATGTTAAATCTCTATGTTTGTTTAGTAGTTGAATTGTATTATATAACACCACAAACGCGATAATATCATCCACCCACAAATCACTACCCTAAATCCCCACAAAAAAATAGAAACGTAAAAGCTACCTTATTTACACACACCTAACATAAAGAAAAAAATCCAAATAAAATCACACATAAAGAAAAACAAGTAAACTACCAAACCCTCAAATCAAGGAAATATTACATACCAAAAATAAAAAGGACTAATTGGTTTGAAAGAAAACCTTTAAGGCTAAATAGAACAACTATTCTTCAAATGGGATTTATGAGTAATTTTTTCCATTTTCTAGAGTATTATCATATCAAATCTAGCTACATGTGATTACTGATTTTATTGATTTAAGAATATTGTATGAGTCTATGGTATTAGTACCGTAACTCTATTAAACAATTATTTCAACGCTAAATGACACTGAGTTTTTTTTGAAATTTCAAAAAAAATACAATAAGCTCACAAATTTGGCATAATTACACTATGTTTCTTTAAGATTTTAATTCATATAATAGCTGATCCCATTTTCATCAGAAATTAATTAATTGTATGAATAAAAAAAATTTAAAAATAAAAAGGATAAATTTCACTTTACCCTCTATTGTTTGGGCCGTGTGCATTTATACCCTTAATGTTTAGAAATGACCACATAACCTCTACATGATTTTGTAAAATGAAGTGCACCGTTAGACCCGTTAATGATTTAATAAAAAGATTAAAATATCCTTGTATATAAGTAACTTAAATGTGAGAACTACAGACATTTTCGTCATTTGATTATAAAGTAAAATGAACTTTAACCCCATGTGCGATTTACCTCTTCAAAATTTGAAAATGAGCATATAATCTCCATATGCCTGCCACTTGTTTCACACTTGTTGTTAAGTTGAATGTAATGTTTTACAATGCGCTTTAGTTTAAAAATTCACATAAGGGTTATGTGGTCATTTTTAAACGTTAAGGGGGGTAAACAGCACATAGCTCAAACCATAAAGGAGATAAAGTGAGGTTTGGCAATGAAAAATAACGTGTTATTTATTTTACATTAAAATATATATTTTACCTTATGTATCTTTATATTTTGATACTATCTGAATTAATAATTATTTAAAGGGTAAATGACACTGACCTTTTTTGAAATTTGGATAAAATACAATATAAGCCCACAAATTTGGCATAATTACGCTGAGTTTTCTTAAGATTTTAATTTTTACAATACCTAATCCCATTTTTATCAAAAATTCATTAGTCATATGAATGAAAAAATAATGTGTCATTTATTTTACATTAAATTATATATTTTATCGTCTGTATGTTTATGTTTTCATACTATCTGCATTAATTTTAATTTATTTAATCTTACCAAATGGGAGATCAATATAATTATGTCAAAATTATAAAATTTATTACATTTTTTCTGAATCTCAAAAGAGATCAATGTAATTTATAATTATTTAATTAATAAGTAGATGAGAGGAAAATTAAGTTTAAGAAAAAGTGGGGATTTGGATTGGAGGCTTTTTATTCTTGCCCTATAAGCAATTAAAATTGCCTCTTACCAAAAAAAAAAAAAAAAAAAAATTTAAAAATTGCCACACTAACATATTGTTTGATTCTAAAAAGTATACACACCAGAGAAAAAGGAGGGAGGTGACGCGGATGTTTTATTTTTTTCTTCTCTTTTTTCAAATTTTTAATTTTATTTTAATTACTAAACAACCATTGAAATTCTGATCTCCAAAACAACCACATACATGCATGTTTCCTTCTATTTCAAATCTTTCATCAATTTGTTTGCATTCCTAAAACGCCCTTGCCACATAAGATCCATATTTTCGAAAGTGTAAATTACACAAACCCCCGAGCTTCAGACAAAATATATTAAGCCTTAAAATATAAATAGTTTATTTATTTATTATTACTATTATTTAAAGTTACTATTAAAGCAGTTGGAATTTTGAATTTCTTATTCACTAGTTAAAAGCATGGCAATCTTTAAAGATTAGCTTCCACATTGTGGGGAATGAGGTTGGTGATGTGCCTTATAGGCATAATATCGTGTTGTGAGCCCGTGAAAGCACGTCTTGAGTTTATTTTAATGATCCAAAATATTCATAGTGTAGGGTTTGTTAAGTAGATCATTCATGAAATTTTTTTAGTTAATTAGACATCTGTAACTTACAACAAGACTTCGTTTATATTTAAAAAAAATAAACGATTAGTATGATTTTAATAATTTTTTAGGGTTATTATTCATTTTGATCATGTGATTATATTTGTTCGATTAATTTCATTTTTTATACGGATATTATACTCAACCAATCTTATAATATGAACGATTCGGATTATCAAAATAAGATCGAAATAAACCATACGGGCAGTGGCGGAGGCAGCCAAGGACGAGGGGGGTCACGTGCCCCCCCTGAATTTTGGGATTTTTTTTTTTTTTTTGCAAATATAAAGAAAGAGGGTGATTATTGATTTAATGGTTAAAACTTGAAATCAAGTCTTAGGACCACCACTTTGTGTATTATGTCAAAGGTTAGGTGTGTATTTAATTTTTCTCCTCCCAAACACATATTAATGTGTACTAATTGTGTGTTGTTGTTGTTTTGTTGCAAATATAAAGAAAATATTTTAAATAAAAAAAAATTACAAAAATATTATTAGAGTGAAATGTCAATGACATTTTAAAAATTATGAGAATAATAATGGTTCTTTTGAATGAAAATGAAGAGACTTTCATAAACCATATCATCTATGAAAATTTTATGAAAATTTTTGAATGTAATGGTGATGTCATTATTATTGACATGCAAATATAACTAATCTCACTATAAAGATATGAACTTTATTGGATTGTTAGTTACATCTGACATGTGAGGTTCACACTCTATGTGTTTATTTACTATTAGTTGGTGATATCACATATTAATGATGATGTGGTATTACCATTATATTGAATTTTTAATCAAATTTTGTATAAATTTTTTTTATCATTATATAATTTATTTTAAGACTTATATCCATATTTTTTTATGTTGTCCATGATACACAAGTTATAAATAACATTATTTTTTTTTTATGTTCCTCGAAATCAATCGTAAAAACTTGCGTTAAATATTTTTGTAAAATTTTTCAATAATATAATTAATAAGTGCCCCCTCTAATTTGATTTTCTGGCTTTGCCACTGCATACGGGGCATGACAACATAGGTACTATCACAGCACCCACTCCCAATCCCACATCGTGTAGTCTTGATACCAAATTTGATAAATATGATTAACTCTGTATCTTACAAGTACACCTTCTGAGATTTGATTAAAATATAAATTGCCTACTGTTATTCTGGAAATTACATTTCATCTCTTGAAATTTCTAATTTCATAATAAATCGCCCCTTTTACTACAAGAAATAGCACTTTTAGCAACAACTTTTTGGTCGCAAAAAGTGTTGGAAAATGGCTTTGAAAAATCTTATTTTTTGCTAACTTTAAGCTTTAATTTAGGTAGGATCCAAGCGTTATTTTTAATGTTTCTAATTGCATTCATATTTAATGTCGTGTAATGAATAACATCGTATATTTGGTTGCTCAAAATCATTTCCGGATAAATGAGAATTCAACGCGCATTTTCGGGTTCGTGGATATGGCTTTAGGTGAGTTTCCTACACATTTGTAAAATGTGCTTGTCCCACATTGGAAAAACTTACTGATTTATATGGGTATATAAACTCTAGCTTGCCATATTTGAGATGGACCCCAATGGATATCTAAGTTTTGTAGAAGGGTGAGGTTATGGGTAACCTATTAGACCCAAAACAAAACACACACGCGTACTGCTGCCGCTGCCGTCCCAACGAGCGGGTAAGGCTTGGGTGCGTGGTTTGAGTTGGGCTTGTCCGACCCAATACTTATATTTTTATCCATTTATTTTTGAATTTTAGTTTCAAAATTCAAAATAAATCTGTCCAGATTTTTTCTCTACCCAAACAGGTTCATACTTGTTGAATTCTAACCGAACATATTTGTTTTTGTTCCGAACTGTTGAATTCCAACCAAACAGATCTCTTTCTATTCTAACCAGGTTTTTACTTGTTGAAACTAGATCTGTTTCTATTCCGAACAGGTTTCTACCTATTGAAACTTGTTTTGAAAAGCCACATGTTCTCCTATAAATAGTCTATTATTCCAACATTCAATCCATCCAATTTTTCCCTGAGCATTTCATTTTTCTTCTTCCCTTTCTATCTTTTTGTTTTCTCAGATTCTGCTTCACCATTTAATTTCAGGAAGAAAACAATAGAGTCACAACAAAGTTTTGGTTCACCAGACTTTATTTTGTAGTGCTACAAATCAAGTATTAGTCGTTGCATCTTGGGAAGTAGACGCCGTTAAATTTCGAAGTACCAGAGTGAAGGCGAAATCTACCTTAAGGAGATTGTATCCAACACAAGCCACGACTTAGAATTTTTGTAAGCAATTAATTTGGAATTTAATTTTTTATTTTCTGGATTATTTAATTTTATTTTGTTGTTTATTTTCTTTGTACATTTAATTTACACACACACAACCACTGAGGTGCTAACAATCTTAAAGTAGATTTTTATTTATTTTATTTGTGTGTTAGACAGACAAATATTTTGTTTCAAGAAATTAAATAGTAGTCTTATACTATTTAATTTCTTAAATAGTAGTAATTACCCTTTAATGATTTCTTTGATTGCATTGTAGTCATATACTATTCATCATTGCAATTTTGTTACAAAATATTTTTACATATATTTTGTGTGTAAATCATATTTTGTATAATTTTGTGATTGGTGCATTTTTATTTCGTCAGAAATATGACTACTGAAACATAACAGTACTGAGACTGTTTGAACTTCCATCCCCACACCTGTTGCGCCAATGATGACTCCGGCAGTATCGGTAAATCATGGGGAGAAGCCAGAAAAATTCAATGGAAATGATTTTAAAAGATGGCAACAAAAGATGATGTTTTATCTTACTACATTGAATTTGGCTCGCTTCACTCATGAAAAAGCTCCGGCACTAAATGAGGGAGAAATTGACCGGCAAGTAGTTAACGCAGTCGATGCATGGAAGCATGGTGATTTTCTACGTCGGAATTATATCATCAATGGATTGGACAATACACTGTACAATGTGTATAGTGTCAAAAACACCACAAAAGAACTATAAGAATCTCTAGATCTAAAATATAAATAAGAGGATGCCGGTACGAAGAAATTTGTTGTCGGCCGTTTTCTGGATTTTAAAATGATGGATTCCAAGATGGTTAATAGCTAGGTTTAAGATCTCCAATTAATTCTCCATGATATACATGCGGAAGGGATGGTTCTTCGTGAATCTTTCCAAGTAGCGGTGATCATTGAAAAATTGCCACATTCCTGGAAAGAATTCAAGAATTATCTGAAGCATAAGTGCAAGGAGATGAAATTAGAGGAACTAATAGTGCAACTCAGAATTAAGAAGGACAATTATGGTTCCGACAAGAACTCATGAAACCATATCATGCAGGCTAAAGCAAATGTTGTGGAACATGGACAAGGATCAAAATTCAACAACAAGAAGCGAAAGCATGATGGCAATGGGATCCACTAATAAGATCAACAAAGGGATCAACAATGGGGTTCAACAAAAGGTTCAAAAGCAAGTATTTTATATACGACAAAGAGGGACATTGCGCTAAGGATTGTCACGTTCACGAGGACAGAAGGAGTTCAAGCAAAAAGCCAGTACAAGCCAACATAGCCGAGGATTTTTATCTTTTTGATGGAGTGACAAACATCAATCTTACTGTAGTAGTCTTTGAGGAAAATTTAGTGGGCAATCCCAAAGAGTGGTGGGTGGATACTGGAGCAACCCGCTATATCTGTGCAAATAAGAAGATGTTCACAGCCTACAAAGTGACGAAAAGTGGAGAACAATTTTTGATGGGAAACTCCTCCGCTTCAACCATAGAAGGACAAGGAAATATTCTGCTAAAAATGATGTCGCGAAAAGAACTCACTCTTAACAATGTACTCCATGTGTCGAAAATTCGCAAGAATTTGATTTCAGGGTTATTGTTAATCAAGAATGGATTTAGATTAGTCTTTGAATCTGACAAGGTTGTACTCTCCAAGAGTGGAATGTATGTGGGGGCGAGATTACCTAAGTGATGGGCTTTTTAAGCTCAATGTTTTAATTATTGTACCAAATTTGGCTATTAATAATAAAAACACTTTTTCTGTTTATATTGACGAGTCTTTTTTTTTATGACATGGTAGATTAGGACATGTAAATTTTAATTCTTTGCGTAGACTTATTTCTTTATAATATTTTCCAAACTTAGAGTTTGATCCTAATCATAAATGTGAAATTTGTGTTGAGGCAAAACTTACTAAGACATCATTTAATAAAGTAGAAAGGAGTACTGAACCTTTAAGTTTAATTCACACAAATATCTATGATTTAAAATTTGTTCAAACTAGAGGAGGTAAAAGGTATTTTATTAGTTTTATTGATGATTGCACTCGATATTGCTATGTTTACTTATTGAGAAGTAAAGATGAAGCCTTAGAAACTTTTAAACAATATAAACTTGAGGTTGAAAATCAACTTGGAAAAACTATTAAGGTTGTAAGGAGTAACAGAGGTGGTGAGTATGATACACCATTTGAGGAATTTTGTTCTGAACATGGTGTTATTCACCAAACCACTGCACCCTATTTTCTTTAGTCAAAGGAATTGCTAAGAGAAAGAATCGAACTCTTAAAGAGATGATGAATGCCATGTCGATTAGTTCAGGGTTACCTCAAAGCATGCGGGAGGAGGCAATTTTGTCTGCTAACTTTATCCTTAACAGGGTACCCTACAAGAAAATCAATCAAACACCTTATGAAATATGGAAATGTCGACGACCTACCTACAATTACCTCAAAGTGTGGGGGTGTTTGGCAAAAAACAACTAAGATAGGACCAAAAACCATTGATTGTATGTTCATTGGTTATGCAAATAATAGTAGTGCATACAGATTCTAAGTTCATAGATTTGAAAATCATGATATGCATGTAAACACTATTATTGTGTCAATGAATGCATCATTTTTTGAACACATTTTTCCTTGCAAGGAAACTGAAGAGACAAGTTCAAATAAAAGAACTTTTGATGCTACTATGGGTGGTAGTAAAGACCAAAATAATAATGAAACAGATGAATCTAGACGTAGCAAGAGGGCTAGGATCTCTAAATCATTTGGTTTGGATTTTTTGACATACCTATTAGAAAATAAGCCTCAAAACTTCAAGGAAGCAATGTCAAGTCCTGAAGCCCCATTGTGGAAAGAGGCTGTGAATAGTGAAATTGAATCTATTTTGCAAATTCATACTTGGAAACTGGTGAATCTTCTAACAAGATGTAAACCTCTGGGATATAAGTGGATATTCAAGAGAAAAATAAAAGCAGATGGTTCAATAGACAACTACAAGGCTATGCTTGTTGTTGAGGGATACAAGCAGAAGGAAGGCCTTGATTATTTTGATACCTATTCACCAGTGACAAGAATAATATTTATTCGCATGCTAATTGCGATTGCAGCTTTGGATAATCTGGAGATACATCAAACGGATGTTAAAACAACCTTTTTAAATGGCAAGTTAGATGAGGAAATCTATATGGAACAACAGGAAGGGTTTCAAGTTTCCAACCAAGAGAAAAAGGTTTGTAAACTTGTCAAATCCCTTTATGGATTAAAACAAGCTTCGAAACAATGGCATGAAAAATTTGATCACGCTATACTTTCGGATGGTTTTAAGATAAACAAATGTGACAAATGCGTCTATGTTAGAAGCACAGACAAAGGCTATGCCATAGTTTGTCTTTATGTGGATGACATGCTCATTATTGGAAGCGATAATCACATGATTAAATCCACAAAGAAAATGTTGAAGAAAAAGTTTGATATGAAAGATCTGGGAATATCATATGTAATTCTAGGAATAAAAATTACTAGAACATCTGAAAGATATGCTTTATCTCAATCTCATTATGTTGAGAAGATTTTGGAGAAATGTGGAAAGCATGACGATCGTCCTACTAAAACAACTATTGACATTAGTCTTCATTCGTCAAAAAATACAGGTGCAGGTATATCACAATTAGAGTACTATCAGATAATCCGAAGCTTGATGTACTTAATAAATTGCACTAGGTCAAATATAGCCTATGCTGTAAGCAAATTGAGTAGATGCACAAGTAATCTAGGGTCAGATCACTAGAAAGCAATAATTAGGATACTTAGGTATCTAAGCCATACCCAGAATTATGGCTTACATTATACCAAATATCCAGCAGTACTCGAGCGGTAAAATGATGCAAATTGGATATCGGATACTAAAGACTCAAAATCCACTAGTGGATACGTCTTTACCTTGGAAGGTGTTTCAGTCTCTTGAAAATCCTCCAAGCAAACATGCATAACAAGGTCGACAACGGAATCTGAGCTTATCGCATTAGATAAAGCATGAGAAGAAGCAGAATAGCTTTGTAATTTTTTAGAAGACATTCCAATGTGGCCTAAACCTGTGCCAGCTATATGCATTCACAGTGATAATAAATCAGCAATAGGACGGGCACAAAATCATATGTATAACGGCAAGTCTCGATACATTCGTCGAAGACATAATACCGTTAGGCATTTGCTCTCACATGGAATAATTTCCATAGAATATGTAAAGTCAAGAGAGAATATTGCGAATCCATTAACTAAAGGGCTAGCCAGAGAGCAAGTGTACCATTTATCGAAAGGAATGAGATTAAAGCCTATTATTGAAAAGTCGCCATAATGGCAACCCAACCTAGTTGACTGGAGATCTCAAGATCTAGGTTCAAAGGGACAACTGAATTACAGATGACTTTACGTATCACTAAAGAGGTTTACTTCTACCCATTTCTATGATAAGAAGAGTGATACTTGCAACGTTAGTAGGATAAGCTTTGCTTTTAATGATTCTTATAGCTTGGATATCCAAGTGGGGTATGGCAGGATACTCTTAATAAGAAGTTACCTATATGAGTGTGAACTGGACTGATTCTGTGAGAATTGAGAAGGCTAAATTCTCTAGAGCACTCATAAATTACCAGGTGTTGTTCAGGGCCAAAATGAACACAATCGTAAGAACCAAACTGTGTCTGTAGATACACTATGTGTAGTCTATTGTCTTGACTTACACAAATAGTTGAACAGTTTAAGGCATCGTGTCCACTAATTAGCTAGTAAGTCTGATAGGCTTTCACTAGAGGAGGTTCAAAGCCAAAAGCTACCTATCTCGATGTGGTATATCTTCTTAATGAATTCTTTCATTGTTTGTATTTTGTTGTATGTCCATTATCATGAATTCCATTCATGTGGAGGATTGTTGGAAAACGGCTTTGAAAAACCTTATTTTTTGCTAACTTTGAGTATTAATTAAGGTAGGACCCAAGCGTTATTTTCAACGTTTCTAATTGGGTTCATGTTTAATGTCGCATAATAAATAACATCGTGTATTTCGTTGCTCAAAACCCGGATGAATGATAATTCAACGTGCATTTTTGGGTTCGTGGATATGGCTTTAGGTGGGTTTTCTAGACATTTGTGAAATGTGCTTGTCCCACATTGGAAAAGCTTAAAGATTTATATGGGTATATAAACTCTAGCTTGCCATACTTGGGATGAGCCCCAAAGGGTACCCAAGTTTTGTAGAAGGGTGAAGTTATGGGTAAAGTGGGCTAGACCCATTGGACCCAAAATAAAACACACGTGCGTGTCGTCGCCGCCGCCATCCATCTGGCTAGGCGGGCTGGGCTTGGTCGTGGGTGTGGGGTGTGAGGTTGGGTTGGGCTTGTCTGACCTAATGCTTATCTTTTTGGGCCAAAAAATTTATATTTTATTTATTTATTTTTGAATTTCAGTTTCAAAATTCAAAATAAATCTGTCTAGATTTTTCCTCCACTCAAACAGGTTCATAACTGTTAAACTCCACCCGAATAGGTTCATACCTATTGAATTCCAACTGAGCATACCTGTTTCTATTCCGAACAGGTTTCTACTTGTTGAAACTAGATCTGTTTCTGTTCCGAACAAGTTTCTACCTGTTGAAACCTATTCTGAAAAGCCACATGTTCTCCTATAAATAGCCTGCCATTCCAGCATTCAATCCATCTAATTTTTCCCTGAGTATTTCGTCTTTCTTCTTCCTTTTCCATCTTTCTGTTTTCTACATCTGTCTACCATTTAATTTTAGAAAGAAAAAGAGAGAGTCACAACAAAGTTTTGGTTTGCCAGACTTGATTTTGTAGTGTTGCAAATCAAGTATTAGTCGTTACATTTTGGGAAGTAGACGCCATTAAATCTCAAAGTATCAGAGCGAGGGCGAAATATACTTTAAGGAGATTGTGTCCAACATGAGCCTTGACTTAGAATTTTTGTAAGCCATTAATTCAAAATTTAATTTATTATTTTTTGGATTGTTTAATTTTATTTTTTTGTTTATTTTCTCTATACATTTAATTTACACACACACAACCACTGAGGTGCTAACTGAAAGAGCACATCTGGTCATTAATAATATTTAGCGATCAACAAATTTTGGTTGCCATTTAGTTGCCAAAAGCCCATTTGAGAAGGTTTTTGGTGACCAAAAATGAAGCTGGCCTCTCAAAGTTACCATTCATAACCATATATTTTGGTTGCGAAAAGGATTTAAATTTGTTGAAGATTGATCATTTGTGACAAAAAAACTAGTCACGGAAATGAAGGTTTTTGGTGACCACAAATTAAGTTGGTCACTGAAAGTTACCATTAGCAACCATATAGTTTGGTCGCGAAAATGATTTAAATTTGTTGAAGGTTGATCATTTGCGACAAAAAGACTAGTTGCAAAAAGATATAATTGCGTGATGAAAATATGTGATCGTTGAAAGTCTATGTTTTAGCAACCACATCAGTGGTCGCCAATAGTTATTCCTAGAACCTTCTCAAAGGCCTACTGCGACTAAAATTTTATTGATCGCAAAAAAGCCTTTAGTTTCAAAAATAATTTTTTTAAATGTAATGCTAATTTTTTTTAATACCTATAATACATTTGCAATTAATACATAATTCATATCCATCCAATCAATTTCAACAAACCAATCCATCAACAATCCAATCCAATCCAAAAACAAACAACCATAAATTGTAAAGTCAAAATAGTAGTTAATCTATCTAATTGCTACCACATGTCAACATGAACACATTACAAGTCCAAAATAACCATCCATCCTTTTAGTTTACAATGAATTCACCACATTAAAAACATATTTAACAAAACCATCAAAGATTTCAAATGCGTGTCATATTTGTCTGATGTGAAGTATATAAAAAAGAGAAAAGTTAGGGATCATGAAAATTTTTTCATGAAAATGATCATGAAAGATTTATGATCCTTGGATTACCTTGATTAATGTGTGGTGCTTTATTCTAAGTGTAATCCAAGAGTCACAAAACTTTCATGATTATTTTCATGAAAAGTTTTTCATGATCCCTAGCATTGCTGTATAAAAAAATTCCATGCATAAGCGCAAGTTAGAATTAATGCACCGGCAAACTCAGGTCCATAAACAAGCATGACTACACCTCTAGCTACCTGCAATAAAAAAAAAATGAAGAAAGCGTTGTTAATAATAATATTTTTACTTACATTTCTATTTTAATTTTGTAAAAATCTATGGATCTAACTCCACTCCCAAAACTAGCAATCATACACAGTCTTTCTACACAATTCAAAAAAAAAAAAAAATAAATAAATAAATAAAAAAACACAAAAAAACAAAAAAACAAAACAAAGAGAGAACAACACAAAAGAAAATAAGGAATTAATATAAGTAGAGAATGCTTCATTGATGGTGGCAACTATCATCAAAGTTTTTCAAAAACAATTGTTAATTTTCATGACAGGAAACATGTAAAAATATTCAAATGAGTCACAAGCAACGTAAAAAGGTAGAAGGCACTTTTCCTAATGTCAATTCTAATTAGAGTCCTAGGGTTTCTCTACCATTATAAATTTGGTTGTAATCCTCTTGACTACGTAGAAATTAACTCAACCTACCAATTACATTCCAACAAAATTAATCAACATTTGAAAAATATAGAACCAGTTAAGCTTGCAAAAATGCATTAAGTCTGGGTATATATGTATGTATGCAGTCATTATGTGTGGGTATTGAGATCTTTATTAGTCTCATGAGAATTGAATAGAAAAATAAATAAAGATATTTAAATAATATCAACTAGTTCAAATTTGGGTGGTCTGTCACCAATGTGACTAAAGAGACCATAAGAAATAACTGAAACTTATCTCTTTGTTGTGCAATAATGAATTGTCACGACATTTATGGTTTCTTTGTATCTGTTAATGGGTGATTTAGATTTGGTGACCCTCTAAAACATGTACAATTAATTTTCAAAACTCCTAAATCCAAATAATATCAACTAGCTCAAATAGTTTCTTTTTCTTTAAACAAAATATTTTTTTGAAGTAATTTATCAAATGATTTGACAATTTCTTAACTGCATACAATAGTTGAGAGCAAACTATAAAAAGAGTGCCTAGGATGTTATTGGAATTTAATACTCTATTTACTATTCTTCATATGTTGTGTGTTAGAGAGAGCTAGGCTTCAATAATTTCAAGTATAACTAAACGTTGAAAATTCAAGAACATTAAGGGATCTATTAACCATTAACGGCAATATGTCAGCTTAAACTCAGTATCTATAAGTGTGTGGCTTTGCATTGTCGTCTTAAACTTTTGAAACTAACAACCAAACACTAATTCATAGAAATCAATGACCTAAAAGAACAGTTCAAAAATGTCTAAAGAACCTTGAATACTTTGTGAGAGTAGGTATCAAGAAAAACAAGCCACCTAAATAGTCCTAAAATCATTTTTCCCTTACCTTTTGCTTGTGTTTTTTACAAATGCCTATTGTACCTAGAGTTATATGATTAGAACATCATATGAGCACAATAGCTTGATTCCTAGTATTTTGAAATGTTTCTCATCATTGTATGGGATTAGATTATGGGGAAAAAAAATCTTTTAAATTAAAAGAATGAACAAATCTGGCTTATTTCTTTATCTTTTTGTGTGTGTGCCTGTGCGGTGGGAACCAGGTATTCAACCTCACCAATTCATGGAAAGCAATACAATGCAATTTAAATAGATTAAAACCAATTATTCTCCACTATATACTGGATTTAGTGCAATTTACAATTTCATGACCATCTAAAAGGAAGCCATCAAATGGATGGTCAGTCCTTGTATGAAAGTGATATCCCTTTCGGATCAAATGATATTCCACATCCTTAATGGTATGATGTTCAAAATTTAGGCAATCCATACACGGACAATGAATTCTATTATCTAGGCCAGCATTTGTCATTGCAAATTGGAGAAATGACTTAACCCCTTCTCTATACTCCGAACTCAATCTATTTCTAATTGACATTCAACTCTTGGCCATATTTGGTCACCTACAAAGTGAAGATTATGTTAGGTGAATAAACCAAGAACCAATTAACTAAATATGAATTTTATTCCTATTTTGGAGGCAAATTTCGTTATGCGGCAAAAAAAGTTATTTATAGGCTAAAGGCAAGCATAAAATCTCACATTCCTTCCTATATTATTCAACTCTAATAGTTATTGATTCTATTATGGTTGTTTTGTTATTCAATAAGCATAATCTATTTGTAATGTAAAAAATAGGAAGATTGTTATAATAATAAGATGAAATAATCAAAGATTCCCACAAAATGCATGAAAGAATTGTCACATAGACTTTTATTTTATCATGTTAGTCTTGTCCTTTTCTTTTCATGAGACTAAGTTGTGATGAAAAAGAGATTATGCTTTGCTAATGTATGAAATCTTTGACAGACTATCTTAATTATTCATATTCCTGTTTGTGTAAGAAATTTCAATCTTCATGATTCTCCATGGTTTGGTAAACATCTTATTCAATCTTTGGATCATTCCTCTCTCTCACTCTCTCATGGCTGTTATCTCAACTTAATCTACTGATTCATTTACAGTTACGAAAGGCAGTAAAGGTGTAGACCTGCTTGCATCATTTATCAGACCTTAGAAGATGAGTTGAGGAAAGCAACAGAGAAGGGAAATGATTTAATAGAAGATATTTTGAACAAAAAGATGTTTTGCATCAGAATGCAGAAGTGAAAATCTGGAGAATATTGACACAGGTTAAGTTGAAAGTTCGTCTCTCTCTCTCTCTATATATATTTGATCAGCAAAAGGAAACAAAAACTTTATTGATGAAACTGCATACATACATATGAGAAATACATCAACAAAGAGGGAGACATAGACACTAAGAAATCAACCCAAACTTAAACTAACACCAACCTCAATGTTTGTGAGATACCAACAAAACAATAACAAGCATACCTAAACAATGATCCATACTGATACATATTACCCCAACCACTAATTAACCAAAGCTTCAAGGTACTAAGAGCTGAACTTGCTGCAGATTATCAACCACATCATGAATAGAGCACTGCAACGCACTAGTGTTAGCTTTGATCCACAGGGAAACTCTAGTCTTAATCAGTTCGCAAATCTTCTCTAAGCAGTGTTGCTTACCATTAAAAATGCAATCATTCCTCAAATTCCAAATGGACCATAGAACAGCAAATAGAATTACATTCCAAATGTTAGTTTCAAGCTTTCTCCATTTGAACCCTCTTTACCAATCCAACACACCTCTAACATTCTCAAGAGCCATCCATTGCAAACCCCACCAAGCCAGAATGTGTGTCTAGATCTTCCAAGTAAATGAGCACTGCACCAACACATGTCAGTTTGTTTCTAAAGCATAGCCACAAAACACACACTCTGTCTTAACATCTTGGTTGAGGCACCCTACTCTTTGAAGGAAATCACTTTAATTCTACATTTCCAAGTGAGCCATCCAAAGAATTGCACTTTTGGTGGGGACAAATTCTTCTAAATCCACCTAGCAGACTCCAACCCATGAGTCCCATTGTTTCTGCTGTACATTGAGTTGACAGTAAACATATCGGAAGGTAAGGCCTTCCAAACCAAGGAGTCAGCTCCATCAGACAAAATTGGCTCATGTGTTGAAAGGTAGAACCTAAGTCTTTCCACTTCATCTTCCTCCTAAGCCCTCAAACTTCTTCTGAAGCTGAATTTCCACCCAATTGAGCTTCTCCTCCTGTCAATCATTTGTTTAAGATTGACCTCTTTGTCTACTGATAACTCATATAATATAGGAAACTAAACCTTCAAGTAGCTGTTAGATGCCCAATTATCCTTCCAAAAGCTAATCATCCTCCCATTCCCAACTTTAATGACAAAAATCTCCATAAAAAGGCTAAACAGATTAGGACTACTATGTTCTAGACTAAGAATGTCACCTCAGATTTTTGAGTGTTGAGCACCATTCACCAAAAAAGGTCTCCATCTTCCACCAGAGTTGCCATACTTACTGGTCACAATATTTTTCCACGATGCTTGATCTTCACCACCATACCTCCACCAGCATTTGGCTAGAAGACACTCATTAACATTCTTCAACCTTGTAATCCCCAACCCTACACACCTTTTCATGTTGGTGACCTCAGCATATGAAACTTTTTTTTGAGTTCTGAGCCTCCCCACAAAAAACTAGCTTGAATTTTATCAAGCAACTTAGTTACACATACAGGTACTTTAAATAAAGATAATGAAAAATATAAAAAAAAAAAAAATTCAATTTTTTTTTTAGTCTTTAGTGAACTTTTTTTCAAATTTATTCATAAACATTATTATATTATAGATACCACTAGCTTAAATTCACCTAAAAAATAAAAACAAATTTAACTAAAAAAATAAAGAAGTTCACTAAAGACAAAAAGAAAGAAATGTTAGTAAACTTTTCATTTCAGAATTGTCACAACCCCATTCTGCCCCTAGTAGAATGATGTTGTGATGGCCAGTAATCCGAGATTGCCAAAGGCCAACTTACAAAGATTCACACCACAGAGTATACATATGGGGCCTACATGTGCGGAAGCAATAAATTTAAAACTAAGTAGTCCTGTGAATAGATCAAATGAATCGACATACATCCTAACATTGTTTTACATCATGGATACAAAATAAAATGAAGTACATATTACATCTTGATCAAAAGGCTTCTCAAGCCGAAATATACAAAAGACATGAATTACAAACTAAGAAGCATAATCTTCAAGATACTAGCAAAACAAGAATCAAAACATCTTCCAAATAAGGCTTAGGCGACATTGCCTTCTTGCTCATCACCTACATATATATAAAGGAGAGGGTGAGCTTGGATACTCAATGAATGATATAAGTAATAAAGGTTTGAATGAATGATATCCGAGATCTTCATCAAAACAATACATATCATAGCTTGTAACAAGACATGGGATGAATCAAGTTCATCAATCAAAGTCTTTCAAAGTATCTTGGGATGTTTAATAACATCTACATAGTACAAAGGATGACATTCCTGACAAAACAAAGGAATAACTGACCCGGAATCGAAGCACACCTGTTCACGACTGTCGGTGGCTGACCCGGAATCAGTTAGACAACCTACCCGGAAAACGATCGGTGGCAAAACGTAACCCACCCGTACAAGGCCGTCGGTGGTACCATCCGTACATGACCGTCAATGGCAAAGAGATATCTCAAACATGGGTGCTACATAAGCTTAACGTCCCCTAGCACGAAAGGACCTTCCAAGAATGTCATCAAAACAAAGATAATACTTGATACAAAAGCTAATGGATAATCATTCATACTTGATTTCCAAAACAAAGCAAAGCAAAGCTTTTATCAAAACATTATAACATAGCTTTATTAAAAATATCACTCACAATAGCTCTTTGGATGTAGGGCTTAAGGCAAGAATCCAAGACCTACAATCATATAGCAAAGTCTACTGAATGCATTTCAAGAAGACAAGAAGGAATACTCAAAGATGATTGTGCAATGCACTCTCAAAACAAGCCTTACATGAATGAAAATGATCCCGGCACTTCTTTCCAAAACCAAGTCAAGACGAAGCAAAACATGTGTTGGGAGTCAAAACATTGTTTTTCTTCTTGGAAAAGCATGCTAGGTACCAACCAGGTCTCGGAATGGATGCACAGAGATGATCTAGGCCAAAATGGCGTAGCTGGGTCAACTCAGGAAGTCTTGGTCGAGGTGTGGTCTCCTAGGCCTAGGTGTGCGGCTGCCTGCCGAGATGTTACAAGGTGTCGGCAAGGGTGTACCATGGTCGACCTAGGTGTGCATGCAAGGTAGACTAAGGTGCAAGTGATCATGCAAGGTAGGCCAAGGTGAGATACGATGCTTGGCCTAGGTATGAGATCTAGGCAAGAGTGGGTCTCAATGACCACACTTAGGGAAATCAAATCTGGAAATCTGGGTTTCCCTCTTGAAGAACATGAATGCTAAAATCATAACTTCCTATTCAAAATCTGAGATTTCATGATATGAGTTTAGAAACATGGACGTGGGTACCCATAGTTGAAGATTTCATGAAGACAAACACAAAAACATGGAAGTTGGTACAAACTTTCGGATCAAAACAAGGCTTTTCTTAAAGAACACAAGAACATCATTTTCTCTTTCTAAAACAAAACTTTAAATCAATGCATGGCTCATGAATCATCCTAGATCATGTGATGTGATCAGATCAACATAAAGAATAACAAGAGTAGATCAAGAATCTAACCTTAAAACAGAGATCATACGGTTCAAACTTTAAGGATTAAGCTTGGAAATCTAGTTATCTCTCTAAGAACTCCTTCTTCTTCTTCCTAGAGCTTCTCTCTCTTCTAAGGCAAAGATATAGCAAATGATATGGGTTCCTCACTACTAGCTAGCTCAAACCACTACTGGGACACGTGGCATCATTTGATTGGATCTCCTAAAAAAGATGCCAGAATGAAAAGACAAAAATATGACAAAGTGTGTATAACAAGCAAGGTGGCGTGGGCACTCTAATAGGGAAATGATCCCGGATCAAGACACAAGCTTCGGGCAAGTAAGGTCTTCCTGATCTCGGCTAGGGAGGATAACACTTGTCCTAGGTGTGCCACACCTCGGCCTTGGTCGTACTAGTCTCGAAATAAAAGGTTGCTAGGTTCAAGGATCATGGGTCTCAAATGCCTAGATGATTAACATCTCGGCCTAGATGATACACATCTCAGCCTAGGTGATGCACACCTTGGCCTAGGTGATGCACATCTCAGCCAATATGCCTAGGTGATGGTGGAGGTCAACCAAAGTGGTTCCAAGATGGTCCTAGGTGTTGGCGCTCAATGGCCTAGGTATGAGAGGTTCAAAGGTGTTACCTAGGCTTGAGATAGCAAGGATAGATGACCTAGGCTTAAGACACCAAGCAAGGAACAAAGCATGCATATAACACTTAGGCAAAACATGATAGCATCAAGACAAGACAAGAACCTTTACTTAGGCAAAATGAATCTAAGTCTGCATGTACAAACTTAACAAGGCAAAATCATATAAATGCTCATGAATATGACTAAGACAAGATGAGGGTTGTTATAGTTTGGCCCCCTTAAAGAAGTTTTGTCCCCAAACTTAAGTTACCTTGCCCCAAAAACAATTCCGAGTGTCAGATTTTCATTTCCTCTTCCGTTTCCCATGTAGCATCCCTGCCATAATGCTCCTTCCATTCAATTTTCACCATCGGTATCGACTTATTCCTTAACTGTTTCACTTGCTTATCAATAATCCGTATCGGCTTCTCCTCATAGCCTAAATCTTAATTAACCACAATCCTGAAATAATCAATCACATGCAGTGAATCCCGAATATACTTCCTCAATATCGAAACATGAAACACATTGTGGACTTGATTTAATTTTGGTGGCAAAGCAAGCCTGTAGGCAACGGGGTTAACTCTCTGAAGAATTTCAAATGGCCCAATGTAACGAGGTGCTAACTTACCTTTCTTCCCAAATCTTGAAACTCCTTTCATCGGCGAAACTTTCAGGAATACATGATCCCCAACTTCAAATTCTAACTCTCTTCTTCTTTGGTTGGCATAACTCTTCTATCAACTTTGAGTGGTTTGATTCTTTGCTGAATGAGCTTAATCTTCTCAGTTGTCACTTGAACTAACTCGGGACCAATCAAAGCTTTATCTCCTACCTCGGTCCAACATATCGGCAATTTGCACTTTCTTCCATACAAAGCTTCATACGGCGCCATGCCAATGCTAGCTTGAAAACTGTTGTTGTAAGCAAACTCCACTAATGGAAAATGCACTTCCCAACTTCCCTTGAAGTCCAATACACATAATCTAAGCATATCTTCAAGTGGCTGAATTGTTCTTTCTGTTTGCCCATCGGTTTGGGGATGAAAAGCTGTGCTAAACCTCAACTCGGTTCGCAAAGCTCTTTGTAAACCCTGCCAAAATCTAGAAACAAATTTCGAATCTTGGTCTGACACAATAGACATCGGCACTCCATGAAGTCTAACAATCTCATTCATATACAACAAAATAAGTCAATCGGCATTAAATGTAGTCTTAATAGGCAAGAAGTGTGCTGACTTAGTTAATCTATCAACTATAACCCAAATCGAATCCATACCTTTTTGTGTCCTCGTCAAACCAACCACAAAATCCATGGAGATATGTTCCCATTTCCACTCAGGAATTGACAAAGGTTGAAGAAGTCCTACTGGCCTCTGATGTTCTGCTTTCACTTGTTGACAATACAGACACTGGGATACAAACTCGGCTATTTCTCTTTTCATATTCGGCCACCAAAAAGTTTGCTTCACATCTTGGTACATCTTATTATTTCCTGGATGAACGGAAAATCTGGAACTATGGGCTTCCTGCAAAATCTTCCTTTTCAACTCTAGGATGTCGGCTACGCACAATCTTCCTTCAAATTTAAGTATCTGACTTTCAAAGGTGTATCCCGGTCTCGGCTTAGTGATAATCTCATCAACTACCTTCTTGAAGAATTCATCCTCCATCTGTCTTGTCTTTACTTCCTCAATAATAGTCGGCTCCACTGAAATCATTGCTAAACATGCCAAATTCCAAACTAATTTTTGCTCAACGTGTCGGCCACTAAGTTTGCTTTACCTGGGTGATACTGAATCTGCATGTCGTAGTCTTTCAATAACTCAAGCCATCTTCTCTGTCTCATATTCAATTCCTTTTGAGTGAACAAGTACTTTAGACTCTTGTGATCTATGAAAACTTAACAAGAAGGCCCATACAAGTAGTGACACCAAATTTTCAAAGCAAATACTACGGCTGCTAGTTCTAAATCATGGGTAGGATAATTCTTTTCATAGGGTTTCAACTGGCGAGATGCATATGCTATGACTTTACCCTCTTGCATTAATACATAACCCAAACCCTTATGCGAAGCATCGCTATAAATCTGAAATTCCTCATTACCTAATGGTAGTACAAGAATCGGTGCTATGACTAGCCGCGTCTTTAGCTCCTAGAAAGTTGATTCTCTATCCTCTGTCCATTCATATGCCACTCCCTTATGAGTCAATTGTATCAATGGTACGGCAATCCTTGAGAAGTCCTTCACAAACTTTCTGTAATAACCTGCCAAACCCAGAAAACTATGAACCTTGGACACATTAGTCAACCTCGGCTAATTCACAATGGCTTCAATTTTGCTAGGATCAACCGAAATACCCTCTTCATCAATCACATGGCCCAAAAACGAAATACTAGGAAGCCAAAACTCGCACTTGCTAAGCTTAGCATACAACTTTCTGTCTCTCAAAATTTGTAAGGCAAGTCTCAGGTGATTCTCATGCTCAACTTTACTCTTAGAATAGATCAATATATCATCAATGAAGACAACTACAAACTCATCTAAATATGGTTTAAAGACTCTGTTCATCAAATCCATAAATGCTGCAGGAGCATTAGTCACTCCAAAAGGCATCACCAAAAATTCATAGTGGCCATACCTTATCCAAAAAGCAGTCTTCTCAACATCCTCGGCTTTAACCTTGAGTTGATCGTAGCCCGACTTGAGATCAATTTTAGAAAAGACTCATGCTCCCTGTAACTGATCAAACAAATCATCAATCCTCGGCAATGGATGCTTATTCTTAATGGTTACCTTGTTCAGTTCTCGGTAATCAATACAAAGATGAAGTGCACCATCCTTTTTCTTAACAAATAGAACTGGTGCTCCCCAAGGTGAAGTGCTCGGCCTAATAAAACCCTTATCTAACAACTCTTGTAATTGTACTTTCAACTCCTTAAGCTCAGCTAGAGCCATTCTATAGGGTGTTTTGGAGATAGGCTAGGTTCCCGGTATAACATCAACAGTAAATTCTATCTCCCTATCAATCAAATGGCCAGGCAAATCATTTGGAAAAACATCAGGAAATTCATTAACGACTGGGATATCGGCCAATTCAACCTTTCCATTCAGATTACTTAGTACACTACAAAAATAACCTTGACATCCTTTTTGGATTAACTTATAAGCTTTCATGGATGAAATCAAGTAAGGTGGGGGTACTACTCCTTTACCATAGAATTTAACCTCAGCTTGGTTCAGGAGTTTAAAAGTAACACTTTTGGAAACACAATTAATGGATGCTTGATTTGTCACTAACCAATCCATTCCAAATATAACATCAAAATGAGTCATGTTCAACGACATCAAATCAACTAGTAATTCAACATTCTCAATCACAACAACACATGCTCTATAAATGGATACAACAGTCATAGTTCTTCTAGATAGAGTAGACACAGATAACAAATAACCAAGGGGTTCTAGTTCCCTATTTAACTTCTCAGCAAACTTAGCAGATACAAATGAATGTGTAGAACCCGAATCAATCAATATATATGCATCTTGAGAGCAAATTGGGAGTGTACCTGACACTACTGTCTCGACACTCTGAGTGTCTTCTGGCACTAATGCAAAGACTCTGCCCTACCTCATTTGTCCTTTCCCGACATTGTCTTTCTGTGCAAGACCCGAGGTACTCTCATTTCTCTTACCATCCTTAGCCTTTGCCTTGGGACAGTCCTTGACACGATGACCCATCTCACCGTATTCAAAACATGCTCCAGATGCCAGATGAAAAACTCCTAGATGCTGCTTCCCGCAATTTGTACATGTCGGCCTAATGCCACTTTCCTGATTTGAGTTGCTTGAACTGCCTACTTTTACTTTCTTCTTGGCATCAAACTGTGCTCGGTGATTATCATAACTCTGCCTCTTTCTCTGATTCTCTCCTGAATTCTGATATCAGTTCAAGTTAGCTTCTTCCATGAGGGTTTATTTAATACCCTGGCATAAGTCGGCATGTTGAGCATATTAACCTAATCTTGTATCGGTCCGCGAAGCCCACTCTCAAACTTCCTAGCTTTTCTGTATTCGTTATTGACCATGTGAGGTGCATACCTAGCCAACTCGGTGAAAACGTGATCATATTCAGCTACTTTTCTGTTACCCTGTGCCAAGGTCTGGAATTCTGTGGTCTTGCAATCTCGAACACTGAGAGGAAAATGCTTGTCATAAAATAACTCCAAAATCTGGCCCAAGTCAAACCTGGATTACTTTCTTGAATCATCATCCACCACCTATGAGCGTCATCATCCAGTGTGAATGCTGCCAATGACACTTTCTGGGTGTCGGTGCTAGGAAAAACTTCAAACAACTTCTCAATTTCCAAAACCCATGCTTCTGCTTGCAATGGTTCTATACCTCCATGAAACCTCGGCAGATTCATCTTCTTAAACTCTTTGATCAAAGTTATCGTGCTGTCCCCATATAAAGCTGGCTGTGGAAGCACTTGTGGTACTGGAGGAGGTGGTGGAGGAGGTGGAACTGCATTTCGGCCATTTGCCTGCTCTACCTGGGTAGAGGTGGTACTAGTGTTCTGTTTCCTTGCTTGCCTCAACTCACGGGCTAAACCCTCTACCATCCTTCCCAATTTGTTCAACCTGTCCTCAAAATGATCTTACCTAACTAGAGGTCTTCCCCT
This sequence comes from Camellia lanceoleosa, assembly GCA_025200525.1. Classification (NCBI taxonomy): domain Eukaryota; kingdom Viridiplantae; phylum Streptophyta; class Magnoliopsida; order Ericales; family Theaceae; genus Camellia; species Camellia lanceoleosa. The sequence goes on along the minus strand of CM045762.1, from coordinate 105,509,108 downwards.
TCTCATGATGCTAGGAGTATGCAATATGTGACTCATAAACAAGATGAACAAATAGACAAGTAGACGAGTAACAAATAAATATGCCGAGATGATGCACACCCTGTCAAATAGAAAGCAATATGATCAAATCCTAACATCATTCTAAGGGAAATCATATGCCCTTTAGGAATAAAAGTGTGTGAATAACGTACTATAAGGAACTTGTACTTTGATACCAATCTGTCACAACCCCATTCTGCCCCTAGTAGAATGATGTCATGATGGCCAGTAATCCGAGATTACCAAAGGCCAACTTACAAAGATTCACACAACAGAGTATACATATGGGGCCTACATGTGCGGAAGCAATAAATTTAAAACTAAGTAGTCTGTAAGAGCTGTGAATAGATCAAATGAATCGACATACATCCTAACATTGTTTTACATCATGGATACAAAATAAAATGAAATGCATATTACATCTTGATCAAAAGGCTTCTCAAGCCGAAATATACAAAAGACATGAAGTACAAACTAAGAAGCATAATTTTCAAGATGCTAGCAAAACAAGAATCAAAACATCTTCCAAAAAGGCTTAGGCGACATTGCCTTCTTGCTCATCACCTACATATATATAAAGGAGAGGGTGAGCTTGGATACTCAGTGAATGATATAAGTAATAAAGGTTTGAATGAATGATATCCGAGATCTTTATCAAAACAATACATATCATAGCTTGTAACAAGACATCGGATGAATCAAGTTCATCAATCAAAGTCTTTCAAAGCATCTTGGGATGTTTAATAACATCTACATAGTACAAAAGATGACATTCCTGACAAAACAAAGGAATAACCGACCCGGAATCGAAGCACAATCGTTCACGACCGTTGGTGGCCGACCCGGAATCGGTTAGACAACCCACCTGGAAAACCGTCGGTGGCAAAATGTAACCCACCCATACAAGACCGTCGGTGGTACCATCCGTACATGACCGTCGATGGCAAAGAGATATGTCAAACATGGGTGCTACATAAGCTTAACATCCCCTAGCACGAAAGGACCTTCCAAGAATGTCATCAAAACAAAGATAATACTTGATACAAAAGCTAATGGATAATCATTCATACTTGATCAAATACTTTTCCAAAGCAAAGCAAAGCAAAGCTTTTATCAAAACATTATAGCATAGCTTTATTAAAAATACCACTCACAATAGCTCTTTGGATGTAGGGCTTAAGGCAAGAATCCATGACCTACAATCATATAGCAAAGTCTACTGAATGCATTTCAAGAAGACAAGAAGGAATACTCAAAGATGATTGTGCAATGCACTCTCAAAACAAGCCTTACATGAATGAAAATGATCCCAACACTTCTTTCCAAAACCAAGTGAAGAAAAAGCAAAACATGTGCTGGGAGTCAAAACACTGTTTTTCTTCTTGGAAAATCATGCTAGGTACCAACCAGGTCTCAGAATGGATGCACAGAGATGATCTAGGCCAAAATGGCCTAGCTGGGTGAACTCAGGAAGTCTTGGCCGAGGTGTGGTCTCCTAGGCCTAGGTGTGCGGCTGCCTGCCGAGATGTTACAAGGTGCCGGCAAGGGTGTACCATGGTCGGCCTAGGTGTGCATGCAAGATAGACTAACGTACAAGTGATCATGCAAGGTAGGCCAAGGTGAGATACGATGCTTGGCGTAGGTGTGAGATCTAGCCAAGAGTGAGTCTCAATGACCACACTTAGGGAAATCAAATTTGGAAATCTGGGTTTCCCCCTTGAAGAACATGAATGCTAAAATCATAACTTCCTATTCAAAATTTGAGATTTCATGATATGTGTTCAGAAACATGGACGTGGGTACCCATAGTTGAAGATTTCATGAAGACAAACACAAAAACATGGAAGTTGGTACAAACTTTCGGATCAAAACAAGGCTTTTCTTGAAGAACACAAGAACATCATTTTCTCTTTCTAAAACAAAACTTTAAATCAATGCATGGCTCATGAATGCATGGCTCATGAATCATCCTAAATCATGCAATGTGATCAGATCAACATAAAGAACAACAAGAGTAGATCAAGAATCTAACCTCAAAGCACAGATCAAACAGTTCAAACTCTAAGGATTAAGCTTGGAAATCTAGTTCTCTCTCTAAGAACTTCTTCTTCTTCTTCCTAGAGCTTCTCTGTCTTCTAAGGCAGAGATATAGCAAATGATATGGGTTCCTTACTGCTAGCTGGCTTAAACCACCACTGGGACACGTGGTATCATTTGATTGGATCTCTTCAAAAAGGTGCCAAAATGAAAAGACAAGAGTATGACAAAGTGTGTATAACAAGCAAGGTGGCATGGGAACTCTGACAAGGAAATGATGCCAGATCAAGACATAGGCTTTGGGCAAGTAAGCTGTAAACAACCCGTTTTTGACCGACCCTAAGACTCAGACGTCATCGTTTGTGCGCGCGATGATTGTGCATGTTTACACTCGTTGTGAGCGCCCGAAGTTCTCGGCTGAGTACCTTGTCTTTGGGCCTCTTTACACTCTGTGTTTTGGCCTTGTTTTTGGGCCAAACCTTGTTGCCTCTTGCCTAGGGTTGGGGGGAGGGGGGGGGGGAAGGCATTGCCGGCCACTTTTCTTTCTTGCCAACCACTTGAAGTGGCCGGCGCCCAATTTTCTCCTTTCTTATATATTTTCAGATCTTTTGAGCCAGCTGTTGCTCACTGACTTCATCCTCTATGCACGTGTATGGAGGGATGAAGCAAGCTTTTTGCTTGCTTGTTCTATATAAGGGGAGGTCCCTCCCCCTATTTGAGGGTTCAGAAAATTTAGGAGCTAAATTTTACTCTCTCTCTAGAATTCTCTATCTCTCTCTATATATATATTGTGCTATATTGTGCTTAAAAGTGAGTTTTCTTCACATATTTGCACTAAAACACCTAGTCCAACACCTTCACTTTGGAGCTAAGGTCCATTGAAGCTTGGTTTGAGGACTTAAGCTAGTTTTAGCTCAGAGAAGTTGTTGTCTTGCTGTTGTTCTTCAAGGGTAAGCATATACCCCTTTTAAGCTTTGTTTTGATTAAGTGCTTGACCACCTTTGCATGCTACTTTAAGGTTGTTTTCATCCTCTTAAAAAATCTAATTTTAAGGCTTTAAAATGTTGGTTTGAGTTTTGTTTGGTTAGGGGGTGGTTCTCCTCCTTGACTCATTAGTTTGTAAAGCCTTTTGAGCCACCTTTCTTAGCTTTTGTAACACCCTTTGTTTGGCCTTTCTACCATTGAAACTCAAAGGAATTTCAATGGTGGAAAGTTGGTTTTGTGGTCCAAAATAGGAGGGGGTGGTCCCCTTTCCTCTTGTCTTGTTTGCATGTGTTGATGGCCTACTAAATGAGCATGTATTTCTCTCTTTTTGAAGCTTAGTCCAAGCATGTTTTTGTGACTTTTTGGACCTTCTATAACTCTGTTTTAGGCTAGTTTAGTCATTGCTTGCTTGTTACTTACACTTGTAGTGTAATCATGCTTAATAGCCTTGAAAGCCTAATGAGATAGTCCATCATTCTAGCATGTATTAGCTCTGTCTCAGCATGTTTTTACTAATGTTTTAGTATGCTTTAACTCTGTTTTGAGTGGCCTTGGTCCTTTGAGGCTTGCCTTGTATGGTTGTAGTGTAAAGGGCCTTGATTAGCTTTGAGTTTCGGGGCCCTTAACATGTTGTGTATGTGATGAGTGCATGTTTTGGAGTCATTTAGCATGTAATTTCAGTGTATATAGTGTAGTCACACTCTCACACATTTCACTTTTTCATAGCTTTTGAGAGTTGTGCTTTATGCCTTGTTTATGAGTCAATACATAAGCATGAGTTTCTTACTTTTCGCGCTACCATTTCAGCATGTTTTGGCCATTGTTTTGGCATGATTGAGCTCTGTCCAAAGCTGGTTTGGTTATTTAGGCTATGTATTGCATGCCGCTTGTGTAATACTCTTTACTAGCATTAATGTTTTTGACCCCCAACATGTCATGCTTATATTGCTTGCATGCTTTAAGGCCTTTAGCATGCCATCTCAGCACTTGAAATTCTGCCACCTCCCTCATTTCTTCATTTTTCCATTTAATTTGAGAGTTGGTTGGCCTTGAGATTGTGTTTAAGCTTGGGATTGAGGCTTGTGCTTAAATGGCTTTAATCCTCTTTTGGAGGGTTCCTCCTGGTCAAAGGCATAGTCTCTCCTATGCCTTAAACCATTCTTTTGGTTGACCTCCACTCCTTAGAGGACTTGCACATTGAACTTAACCGATTAAAGGACTAATTGGTAAGTTAAAATGAGTAAACAAGAAATAGACCAAGTAAAACACGTGAAAGATAAGCATGTTGTTTGCATTGCATTGCGTTTGGATCGGACATTAATCCAAACACAAGAAATGTGGGACGTTTCATACTCAAAGTGATGAAACGTGTCACATTTCTTGGTCACCAACCCTCTTGATCATGCATGATAGAGGTGGAGGCTCTTTGTGTTGTTTGTGCATTCACTAAGCTTGTACGGGCTTGGTTTTCAGGCCGTCATGCATTGAGATGCTTGGTTGGTGGCTAGAAAGTCGAGCGCCCCACTCCTTTGAGCTTGAGAAATGATGAGAAGTGTGGCAGTGCATACATTTCCTTGCAAATACATCGTTGTGCCTCTGTTGTCCTCTGTTGCAGCAAAAATAGGAGCTTGGAAAATAAGTGGCCGACCGGCCACTTAAAGTAGCTGACCGGCCAGTTAAAGTGGCCGATAGCGCTTTGTGCCGACAAGCCACCATCCATTTTTTGGTAAGTGCTCTGTGTTGGGCGCGATGCAGTCTGGAATATCGGTTCAGTATTCAAACATCACAACAAATGTAAATAGAGGCAATAGAGATCAAAGTGACGGATTTTCAGGAAGATGCCACCGAGCATGCATGTCTCCCTCGCCCGCGAGGCCACTTTATTGCTTTGCTAGCTAGTTAATTAAATACATGTGATGTAACTAATTAGTTTCATTTGTTTTGTAATATTCTAATTAGCTTAGCATAGCTATTTGTTTCAATTTGGATTGTAATAATTAATTAGCTAGAGTTAGTTAATTAGTTTACTTGTGATAATTAGCTTGGCTTGGTGTAGCTAGCTTATTCATTCGGACCCTCCTTCGCGAGGGCATAATGTTGTAATAAGGGTGCGTGCATGTGTGCATGTCTTCCAACCCTATGTCTTTCTCCCTTTTATTTAACTGCTTTCGATGGTTAGATTAGGGCATGTTTCGATTAGCATACCTTATGCTTTGCATGCGTGCATCATTCATTTGTCTTGCATGCACCGGGCTCGGCGCATCATTCAAACTGCATTGTATTTCAATACTTACTTGAATACGTGTATCAATTATTGTATTCATATGCCATCTTAGATAGCCGAGCCTATTTAGTTACATTTTTGCATGTGTTGCATTAGGCATCTAGCATAGTTAGGATCATGCATGATTTCTAACAAGCTTTTGTTTTGGCTTAAAGTACTCTGTAAGTGTTTACGCTTTAGCATCCTTGCATGAGTGTGAGTGTTGCCATGACAACATGCTTGCCATAAGGCTATTTGCTTAAGTTCATAACTGCATGAATGCCTATGGATGAAGGCTTCATTGCTTGAATTGGAACAATTCGATAAATGCGAGTTTTAAGCTCACTTTGCGGAGTGGCAAAATCATATTGTTTTAAGCCCACTGGAGGGTGGCAAATCTGCGCTTTAGCCTACTTGCGAGTAGCACTTTCAAACCATTTTCAAAAAACAAATATGAGTTGTTTTGTTCCAATTCTCGTGATTGAGTCTATACTTGTATGCTGTGCGCGTCACATAGTAAGTTAGCTAATAACCAGAACAAGAACACATGTGTTTTCAAAAACAACATATCATGCTTAGTAGAGGCTGATCCTTTAATCGGGCGAGTGGGGGTGCTCATTTCAGGACCTTCCCCTCTCGTACCCAAGTTCCCGAGCCGAGGCAACTTTGGTAATGACGGACACATGGCCTTTGGCACGAGTCAGGGATTCCTAAATTTCCCAAAACAAAATATTTAGGTGGTGACTCTGTAATCTGGCAAAGCAGTCCATGTTTGGCGCTTTTTCATTCAAAATTGATTTTCCAAAACCAATTGCCAGATTTGGACTCTTTAGTGATTTATTAGTCTTACATTGCACTTTGTGATATTAGATTCAGAACCGTGATAGGAGTCCGAACTGTAGTAGCAGGACCCAATTCGAGCTTTCTCCAAAAGGGGGGGTGCGTGAAGCGAGTTCAGGCGGTCTACAGTTTCTAGCAACTCTGCTGGGGATTTCGAGAACTTAACTCGAAACTCATGATATGTTGTTTTGTTTACACTTATGTGTTTCTTTGCATTGCATTTGCATAGGTGCACCTAAGTCACAGTGTTTGCCATCTGCTATTCCTGAACGGTTTACCGGAGGCTTGCTTGGAAAAGTGTGTCGTAATGCTGACCGATTGCAGGCTCTGCCACGATGGAAACACAAACATTGGCTTTGGCAAGGTACCTTTTTTGACTAATCGGCCTAGTTGCATATTGGAAGCCATAGAGACTGTTCCAAACTAGGACATGTTGCTTACCTAAATGTAGGTTGTTTGAAACCGCATGCATGTGTAGTGAAACTCTAGCTCCTGACAAAATAGGATAGGGAAACCTTACCCCACCATAGGGGTGTTTTGGCTCTCACTTGCTTGATATGTACTGCTAGGGTATCTCTGCAGGATGTATATATCAGTTGCAAGTCTGGGTATCAGTCTAAGGACATCAGTATTTGAGAATATCAGTTTTGGGGGTAGAAATTTGGGGGCAGGAATCAGTGTTTGAGTGTAGTTTTTCCAGCTTACGATTTATCAACTATGTGTTGTCCTGATCTAAACCGAAATGCTATCCGTGTTTTTATTTTTGTTTCCTTTTTGCTTTATTTATTTTTTTGCAAGATAGTATTTCATCATTGTTTCTGAAGAGGCAGATATCGCCCGAGCACTCTGGACCAGAGTTGGGAGAATTCATCGATCTAAGGATCTAGTTGACGGACAACCAGTGTTTGCTTCATTGCCCCTGGTTACGAGATGGAGATCATCCAGGCACAGATCATCAGTACAGTAGTTCCCAGATCAGCGGTCATTATCCACCTCACCTGTGCACAGTTGGGCTGAGATATCTGCTTCCACCTCAGAGAGGGAATACACACCTGTTTTGTGATAACCTTGTCCCTTACTATGTTAATTGGTCCCTAATACGAATGTGATTAGGTGTTTTGATATGATTCTGTGTGCCATTATGTGAAATTATGTGGTTTTGAATTTTTATATGTTCGCCGTAGGAATATCTGTTTGATTATCGGCTTTGGAAAATTAAATTGAAGGCCTTATAGGCCACGAAACCCGAAATGGATTACGCCATTGTGATTGGCATAATTTTTAGAGCCTATGGTGAAATTTAATTGTAAATTGATTCGGATCAAAATAATTAGGTTCAGAACGACTAATTAATGCCCTATTATTTAATATTGATATTTTGATTAGTGGGACTTACCTTAAGGGCACCACACACACTCAATACTTCTCTTTTATTTCATCTTGGCTAAAATCACTCTAAGGAGAGAGGGAGAGGCCGAAATAGAGAGAGAGAGAGAGAGAGAGAGAGAGAGAGAGAGAGAGAGTGTGTGTGTGTGTGTAGGAGAATCAAAGTTGATCTTGAAGGCTTGTGAATTTGAAGTCCAACTCAAGAATTGACCATAGATTGGGAAGAATTGAGCCTCTAGGTAAGTGAATTCATGAGTTTAATATTGTAAATTGTGAATTCAAGTTTGATTGGTGATCAAGAGCAAGAGTTGTGCTTCAATTGATGAATTTGAAGTTAAAATGCACATGCATGTATAGGATCACCATGATTTTGCATAATCTAGCATGTATTGAGTTGAATATGAAAATATGAGTGTTAAATCTTACATGCAAGCATGTATTTGTTGAGTTTCATGAGGATGAACACCATTTGCATCATTTAAGTTGAGAATGAGAGTAAGTTGCCACATGCATGTACAATTCACAAGGGTGTAAGTGCTGAATGCATGAAATTGTAATGTTGGTAATGAATTTGGTGGGAAATGAGCCATACATGTGTTTGATTTGTGGAATTGGCCTTCAAAATGTTGTAATTTGGTATTTGTACCATGTTAGTACACATATATATGAAGTTTGAGTCAAAAACATGCATTTGGGACCTTTGAACAACGAATTGAAGCTCAAGAACTTGATTTGGAAATCCCATAATTTTGATGTCCGCTCAAGTGGGGAAACCGCCGCTCGAGCGTGAATTTCGTGCTCCCAGCATTTTTACAGACATGGATGTCCGCTTACGCTCGAGCGGGGATCCATGTAGAGAGGCCTTCCGCTCGAGCTCCATCTTGCACGCTTGAGTGTAAAAATAGCATAAGCAGTACTTTTGCAAGCCTTAAGGGTCCGCTCGAGCGAAGAAGTCCACGCTCGAGCGGGGACCCTATTTTCTGAAATTTTGAAAATGCATTCTGTGTTTTGTTTTCCGTTCCTTTTCACTTCTAAGCACTCTTAGGCATACATTGAGCATTGTAATTGAATTAAAGACATAAGAACGAAGCCTAAAGAGGAATATGTGAATTAAAGAACGTATTGAATTATTTGTGACCCATGTGTGTTATGTGATATGTAGGGTCAAGCCCCAGGGCAAATCCACAAGCCGATCACTGTGAGTAATATCTGAAATATGTTGTTGTCCAATTGCTTACTTCTTTGTAAGTTTTGTAAAGTTCATTAATTTGAATGGTGGACACAGTTTGATACGAAAGTTTGAAAGGCCTAAAGGCCAGTTTGATACGAAAGTTTGAAAGGCCTAAAGGCCAGTTTGATAAGAAAGTTTGAAAGGCCTAACGACCAGTTTGATATGAAAGTTTGAAAAGGCCAAAGGCCAGTTTGACATGAATGAATTGGGCCCAAGGCCGTCTGATGTATAATGTATTTTCTTTATTTGATAGCATTCACTGGGCTATTGCTCACGCTCATTCATGTGTTTGTAGGTGAGCCAAGAGAAGTCCAAACCCAGTCCCAGTGAAGTCTGTGAGGAACAACAAAGGTCTTGGGAGAGTCAGCCCTTATGTCTCACGCACGAGACTTGCCTTCGCCCTTTTGTTATGTAATTACATTTTGTCATGTTGGCGAAGACTTTGCATCTGTTGTACATAGTTTGATGGGTTGACTTAGACTTGTATGATCCTGACTATATAGAACTCTATGGTACTGTATGTTTTGTTGTGAGTTATTAATGTATATATGTATAGTTTGTTTTGGTGTGCCATGTAAGCACAACTCTGAGGACAAAATTTTAAATTGCTTCCGTTTTGGCCCCCATTAACTCTATTAACATATGTTTGTTTTGGTTTGAGACCGTACGTAATCTCATGATTACTGGCCAGTTATGTCCTTAACCCATGGGGGCGAGTTGGGGTCATGACATGTTCAGTTAGATCAGCATTTTACAATCAGTATGGAGGACATGATGCATCAACTCCAAGAGACCATGCAGGCCATGCAGTGGGATGCTACTCGCCAATCGGAGGTTATCACATGTCAAGCAGAGGTTGTAGCTCAACAAGCAGAATTAATTGCTAGGCTTCAACAATAGCAGCAACCACAACAAGCTGGAGCATCTGCTTCACATCCACCCCCACTCCCACCTAGGGTTCTGATACCCGAGGATGCAACAACCGTCTAGGAGAATACGGACATTCTAACAGGGCTAGTCCCGCCACCAGTTCTACCACAGGCTTCAAAGACACCAGCCTTCCCAATAGATACACCATTTGAATCTGAGGTGGATCCAACCACGTTGAAAGCAAGTAAGCTTGAGAAGTTGTTTAAGCGAGCTCAGGGAGTTAACTCGATCTTTGACATAGAGGATGGATACGCTGATTCGGCGGTGACATTGCCGGACAGGTTCAAGATGCCTCACATAGATCGTTTTGATGGGTCAGGAGATCCCATGGCCCACCTGAGGTTGTTTTCAAATGTTTTGTGCCCGATGGGCTTGACAAGATTGCAGAAGCTCTTCCTTTTTGGTTGACCCTATTGGGTATTGCGGCCATCTGGTACGCCAAACTGGAGGATTCGGTAAAAAGAAGTTAGGAGGAGATGGCTGAGGCCTTTGCCACCCAATATTCATACAATACCCAGATCGAGGTCACAACTCGTGATCTTGAGGCGACACGACAGGAGCCGAAGGAAGGCTTTTCTGACTTTGTTACTCGATGGAGGGCTAAGGCTTCCATGATGACAACTCGGCCACTTGAAAAAGATCAAATAAGAATGGTTGTGCGCAATCTACAGTCGAAGCTGATGTAGAGAATGATCGTTGTACCCCTTTCCACCTTCGCTGACCTCCATGAGATTAGGGTACAAATAGAAGACGTAATGAAACAGGGTCTAATCAACCATAAGAAGGAGTCACCCAAGAAGGGTTATACGCACAGTCCGAACGCGACCACCAGTGGTAATGTGGCTGCAAGATCTTCAAAAATTGGAATGGTCACCACCACTCCAAAAATAACCACCCTATTTGCTGGTACATCCAATCCAAACCCCCAAACTTCGAACTATCCACCCTAAGGCAAGAGGGTTTTTACCCCACTTTATATGCCTTTGTCTAAAGTGCTAGGGGTCCTACTGAGGAAAGGACATTTGAAACTATTAGAACAACAGCCTCTATCCGATCCTCTCCCTCCAAAGCATGACCCGACTAAATATTGTGCCTTCCATCAGCAGCAAGGTCATGATACTGACTTCTGCTTCAAACTACGTCATGAGATTCAGGATCTCATTGACAACACGGTGATTATGCCTCCTGACAAGCCAAATGTCACCACTAACCCACTCCCACCACATAACCAAGCTCTACCACCCAAGCAAATCAACCTGAGCCAAACCATGGCTGTTCTATACAACCCTAGCATCTATATTACTCCCTCCCACCTGTCTAAGCCTGAGGTGTTCATTCCAGATAGCACAGCCTTGTGCATGATAAGCACCTCCCTAACCCAGCCCAAGTCAGTGGTGGTGATTGTCGAAGATAAGACTGGGGTGATTTTGGAGGTGAATGAGAATGTTGGTTTAGAACCTAAGAGGTCTGGGAGCTTTACTGAGGAAGCATACAACCCGTGTGGTTATATTGTGTCAACAGATTAGGTTAAGCCGAGGATAAAATTGCCAACTAGGGCAGAGATCAGTGTGGTCCGGGAGGATGGGCCGAGTCAGGGGCTAGATGACCTAGCGGAGCAGGAGGAGGACATTGTTAATCTGTAGTTCTTTAATGAGCATGATCCAGGGGATGTGAGCATCAATTGGTTCAACTTGAATGGATCGACAGATAACATAAGGTGGCTCAGTGACGAGCCGGATGTTGTTGAGGTGCCTCAGACAGAACAGAGTCAGTCAGAGACAGGAACATCTGCAGTGGCTGGAACGGCTGAGAATAAGAAGGAATCGCCGGAGAGCACCAGTGTGAAGAATTTTGCTCGGGACATGGGCAGTTTGTGTACAGCAGACACTGAACAGGAGGCTACATTGAAGAGGTTTGAGCAAGAGAGGATCGAGAACAATGAAAGGGCTAGAAAAGCCAAGGCACCTAAGGGGGCAAAATGTGTTGAGAACACGAATGGAACCGACTCTGATCAGGAAAGGCATCATCGGTTGCCGATGGGATGTAGTGGGAAGACGATGACTTACGTCTTGCCCACACCAATAAGGACTCGGGGCAAAATCAACCGGATGACACCTGGTACACTGAGGAGGTCGACCATATGACCTGAAGTGGGCGGTTCTTCAAGCCCCCACATTTGGACCAGCTAGAGGCATCCGGAAAAGACAAAGAAGCAAAGAAGCAGAAAGAAAAACTACTGGAAGAGCTGAAACAGCTAAAGAAAATTCAAGAAGACATCTCCATCTGGGGACTGCTTATGGCCTCGATGGTGCATAGACATGCCATCCTTTCAGCCATAGACAGGGCCAAGCTTTCGATTGATACAACGCCTGAGCAGTTAGTAGGGTTGGTTTTTCTGGGTGGAGCTTCCCCGACTCTAACCTTCATAGACAAAGAACTACTGCTTGAGGGCGCTGAACATAACAAACCACTCTATATCTCTGTGGAGTGTGAGAAGAAATGGATACCAGTTGTCCTGGTTGACACGGGATCTACAATCAATGTATGTCCGTCGAGAACGGCATATGCTATCGGGTTGAAGCCCGCAGATTTCGCGCCAACAACCCAAGTAATTTGGGCCAATGATAACACCAATCAGGAGGTGATGGGGACGGTACAGATCAAAACTCAGCAAGACATCGAGTTCCATGTCTTGGATGTTCCAGCCACCTTCAATCTACTCCTTGGGCGGGCGTGGCTGTACCAGGTGAGGGCTGTCTCTTCCACCTTACACCAGATGTTGAAATACCCCCACGAGAAGGGGGTGGCAATTATTTTTGAGAACTCGTCCATACATCCACCGCCAGAGGTTTCTACACCAGTTCTGGAGATTGAACATGGCGTGGAGGATGTGTTTTTGTCAGGATTCACCTTGGCTGAGGCTCAGGTTGTACATGATATGCTAGCTGTTGATGAGGGGTTGTGTATTAGTGCACAATCTGTCTACCTCATGAACAAGCTTCAACACATGCCCGGAATGGGATTAGGATGAAGTGGTCGGAAGGGCGTCGCTACATTGGCTAAAGTGCCGCATAACCCATATACCTTTGGTTTAGGTTACTTACCTACCAGAGAGGATTGGGCAAGGAAAGGAAGGGAAATGGCCAGAAGAGCCAAGGCTAAGCAAGCTGGGAAGCACTACGAGCTGGTGCACAGACTTATCCAAGGAACCTTGAACGGACGCTTTGTCCAGGAGGAGGAAGATTTCCCGTTTTGCGGCTTTTCGGAGCCATGGTTGAATTCCGAGAAGCGGCGTTTGCCTGGCTTTGAGATCTTTTTTGACCTTCGGTTGTTAGGGGATGAAGTTGCGGAAAAGCAGACTGACCCCCCCACTTGAGGCTGAGCAGTGCAAAGAGGAAGAGTTCGAGAGCACAGAACTTGAGATTGGAGTGGCGCTGGCTTGTCTCATCTCAGATTCTCAAATCGTACCGAAGTGCTTAGGGCATAATTTCTCAATTTCCATGATTGGAGATCAAATGGCTGTGGGCCATCTTCTGGCAGTCTGGATGCATCCATTTCCCTCATTTGGCAGTACGAGGAAGGATTTTTATCTAGCAGTTCTGGGTTAGGTAGTGAACCAGAATCTAATTCCACAGAGTCTGTGGAGTCGAAATCAGATTCCGGTTCTTTTGAGTCAGAGTTTGGTATTCCTGAGCTTGATAACCCGGATGCCACTGTCCTGTCTAGGTCATCTTTTTCATTTTCCTTTGAGTCAATTGTAACCGAAGAATCAGATGAACTGGATGTTGTTAATGAGAATGGTGCAGCTGTGGCTTCTGAGTACTTTTCTGTGCCTTTAGTTTCTTGCATTAATCAGGACTTTCAAAACTTCAATGAAAACAACGAGGAAGAAACTCCTCCGGTTTTGAAATATTTGCTTGATCAAGAGCAGGAGAAGTTTGTAAAACCTTTGGTTGATGAAATCACCTCCATTAATGTTGGTACTGAAGAGGACCCGCGGTTGGTCCAGATTGGGTCCACGTTGTCTTCTGAGGAATGCGAGCGCTTAGTCGCTTTATTAAAAGATTTCAAAGATGTTTTTATGTGGTCCTACGAAGACATGCCTGGAATCAATCCTGAGATTGTACAGCACCAGATCCCTCTTGACCTAGAGGCCTGACCTATTAATCAAAAGCTCCAAAGAATCCGCCCAGACTGGGCTCTGAAAATCAAGAAAGAGGTCACCAAGCAGATTGATGCAGGCTTCCTGTTAGTATTTGAGTATCCAACTTGGTTGGCCAATATAGTTCCGATTCCGAAGAAGGATGGAAGAATTCATGTATGTGTGGACTTCAGAGACTTGAACAAAGCCAGTCCAAAAGACGACTTTCCTCTGCCGCATATCAACGAATTAGTGGACTTCACTGCTGGGCATGCGTTGCTCTCGTTCATGGATGGGTTTTTAGGCCACAATCAGATTTTGATGGCACCCGAAGACAGGGAGAAAACTGCTTTCACTACCCCGTGGGGAACCTACTATTATAGGGTGATGCCATTCGGTTTGAAGAATGCTGGGACTACATATCAACGGGCTGCAACCATGATTTTGCACGATATGATCCACAAAGCGGTCGAGATGTATGTGGACGACATAATTGTCAAGTCCAAGGAAAGAGAGGGCCACTACACCGCCTTGAAGAAATTTTTCCAACGGATCAGAGAGTATCAGTTGCGGCTGAATCCTTAGAAATGTACTTTTGGTGTTACAGTAGGGAAAATGTTGGGGTTCTTGATCATATAGAGCGGTATCGAGGTCGATCCTTCCAAAATCAAGGCCATCTTAGAAATGCCACCACCAAGGACTGAAAAGGAGGCACGAGGCTTTCTGGGTCAAGTGCAATTCATAAGATGGTTTATTGCAAAATTAACCTTGACTTGTGAACCATTGTTTGGTCACTTGAAGAAAGGAAAGAAGTTCCAATGGGATGACCGATGCCAAGTTGCTTTCGAACAGATCAAGCAATATCTATAGAACCCACCTGTGTTGTCGCCGCCAAAGCCGGGAAACCGTTGATTCTGTACCTATCAGTGACTGACACGACAATGGGTTGCATGCTTACGCAGGAGTTTGAGGATAAGGTGGAGAAGACTATCTACTACCTGAGCAAGAAAATGCTGGATTATGAAGCCCGCTACAGTCTGCTGGAGAAGGCTTGTCTGGCCTTGGTATGGGCTACCAAGAAGTTAAGGCACTTCCTATTAGCTCACTCTGTAATACTGGTTTCGAGATTAGATCCCATCAAATATCTCTTTGAGAAACCAATGCTTACAGGTAGGCTAGCTCATTGGTTGCTTCTTCTCTCCGAATTTGATCTAAAGTACATGACGCGCAAGTCTGTGAAAGGGAGAGCGGTAGCGGAGTTCCTAGCTGATCACCCAGTGGAAGGGGATGAAGCAGTAGAGTATCTGCTCCCAGACGAGGCCATTCTGCAGCTTGAAGAAGGGGTTTGGACTATGTACTTTGACGAAGCGTCAAACTAGTACAGGTATGGGATAGGGGTGTTACTGATAGCACCCGACAATTCCCATATACCCTTAGCTTTCAAACTTCGGTTCAAAGTATCGAACAACGAGGCAGAGTATGAGGCATGTATCGCTGGCTTAGAAGCCACCCTAGAACTAGGGGCAAAAAGGTTGGATGTCATCGGGGAGTCGAACCTAGTTGTATCTTAAACGAAAGGAGATTGGAAGGTGAAGGAGGAAATGATGAAAATTTATCACCAAACTCTGGACGTCCTAATTCCCAGGTTTGAGAAGTTAACCTTCACTCATTTGTTGAGAGAGAGGAACAGGTTTGCAGACGCTTTATTAACTCTATCTTCTATGATAGACATCCCTTTCGGAGTCTAGATGCGTCCGATCATCATTGAACAGCTGTATGTGCCGGCCTACGAGCTGATTGCTTCCATAGATGAGGTACAAGATCAAAACCCCTGGTATCACGATATCTGGAACTTCTTGGAAAAGGAGGCTTATCCACCAGGGGTAAATGCTAAAGATAAGAGGGCAATTCGAAGAATGGCTGCTCAGTTCGTCATCTGCAGGGGTAAACTGTACAAGTGGGGTCATCTTGGAATGCACAAGCTGTGTATTGATACTAAAGAGTCCAAACGCCTGATGGAGGCCATCCATGGAGGAGAGTGCAGAGCGCACATGAGCGGGGTAATGTGTAGACACCCCATTTTTGACCGTCCATAAGACTTAGACGCAACTGATGGTTTACATGGTGGAGAAAGTTGTGTAGGGAAAAAGTGCAATTTCTTCGGCAAAGAGAAAGAGTCAAATCTCAACTTCATACCCCTGTTCTGGACCAAAACAATCTTGATCAAAAGATTTTAGTCTTAAAACCCTCTCTTTCAAAACATTTTTGAAATAAAGTTTTTACGATGTTCCGAGGCTCGCATTTTGTCAAATGTTGCGCTTTTCGGTAAACCGCGCAAGGACAAAGTGGAAATGAATGAAAGAGAGATGAAATCTTTGAAAAATCTTTCAAAACACCTTACTTAGGGGTTTCAAGTTGAAGAAAAGAGGAGAAGAGGGAAGAAATCCAGTTGGGGGAGAAAATGAGCATGAACCGTTAAGAAAGAGTCGAGCAGCCCTCGCCGAATCGGGCCCATTCTTTTGCATACTTGGAATCAAGCTATGAGACCACCACCGTTGGAAAGAAGACTTCTGGAGCTTCATTTCGTGCTCAAGAATCTCCTAAATCCAATTCCGGACGGGGGAGATATGGTTGATTGAAGTAGGGCATCACTCTGGTTGGACCGAATCTGTGCGGCTTCACCAAAATAGGTATAACGTTTCCCACAGGAGGAATTTTAGTGCAAGGTTTGTGCCATTAGAAAGCTAACTTTCGGGGCTTTAATTTGGACACTTGAATGGCCACCATTGGACTTCTCTAGCACTGGTCGGCCACCTTTCTTTCCAAAAGACCCATTTTTTGTCCTGAAAAGTAGCAGGCCGGCCAGAAAAGCCAGAAAATGTAGCAGGCCGGCCAGAAAAGCCAGAAAAAGTAGCCGGCCGGCCATAAAAAAGTAGCAGGCCGGCCACCTAGCTGGTGAAATGACTTTTTTGCCCTTTTTAGCTAGCCGACCATAACCCCCTCCCCAAGTGTATCCTAAAAGTGAATTTTGTTTTCCTCTAGGCCTTATGTCCGAGGGTTTGGCCTTTTTGGGGGAAACTCGAATTAGTTTTCGCCCCCATTTTTCCCCCTCTTTTCCACCCTTTTTTGTCTATATAACCAGCACTCCCAGTTGGTTTTGAGGGGTTAGAAAATTGCTTTAGAGCTCTCTTGCATACACTCTCCATTTCCCTCTCTTCCAAGACTCCAAACTTTAGGGTCCTTGCATCATTTACACTACACCACATAGCACCACCTCTCCAACCTCCATTTCAGCCACTTGGAGCTGTTTTCCAGAGCTGAGAAACACCGCTTCTTGTGCCAAGAGGTTGCTAAAGTTGAGTCTTCAAGGGTAAGTCTTTGTCTCCTCTTTTTGGTCCTATTCTTGCTCAATACATTAGCCATACTTGCTTGCATATTTAAGCTCCGACCCTAACTGAATAGTTTTTTTTTGAGCTCTATTTCATGTATGTTTAAGGGTCTCTCATTGTTTGAGACTTCCTTTTTGCACTTGCTTCATTACCTCCCTTGTATGCCATTTTCTTGCATATTATTTTTGGCCTATGTATAAACTGTTTTGAGCTCTATTATAAACTGTAAAGTGGCTTATTTTGAGCCTTTCTTCAATATTGTTGAAGGGCTCATCACTGTTTGAGGCTTCCATTTGCCACTTGCCTTTATATCCTTCTTTTGGCCTTATTTTTGCATGATTTGTTAGCCCTTTTTGCTTATTTTTTTTGGCTTTGGTCCAAACTGTAAATGACCTTATTTTGATCCCCTCTTCATGTTTCATTAAGGGTATTTTATTTTTTGAAGCATCCTTTTTATACTTTGTGTTATAGCTCTCTTTTTGGCCTTATCTTACATAGTATTTTGAGCATACTTTTACACTGTTTTGGGTCTGATCATAAACTGTAAAATGCCATTTTTTGGGTCCGTCTTCAACATTGTTGAAGGGCCCTCCTCTTTTTGAGGCTTCCATTTTCCACTTGCCTTTGTATCCCTCCTTTAGGCCCATTTTTTGCATGAAAGTTTTGCCATACTTGTGTCTGTTTTTGTGGCTTGTCATAAATTGTAAAACATCATATTTTGGGCCCTATTCAAAATTTTAGAAGGGCTCTTCTCTGTTTGGGACCAGCATCTGTTAGTTGCTTCATTATCCCTCTTTCAGGGCCATTTTTGCATGCTAGCTTAGCCCCATTTGTGTTCACTGTTTGGCCTTTATTAAAACTGTAATTATGCTTTTTTTGGGGCTTTCTTGATTCTGTCTTCACACTTCATGTTCAAATAATGCATGCATTGCATAGCCATAGGTCATTCCATGCGCCTAATTTCATGTTTCGGGATTCATTCCATGCATCGGGTGTCATTTTGCCATGTTTCGGGGCTGTTTTGCATCACTTATTGCCTCTGAAATTTGCATGCTAGTATGCCATATTCCATGTTTTGCCATGTCTTGTTAGAGTGGCATTTGGTGCCTTAGGGTCGGTCCTCGATTTGCGTGCACGTGTGCACGCATCTCGAGTGTCTCATTTTCATCTAATGGCCTCCTGTGTGAGTGTGGCTGAGGCCCACTTGCGTTGGTGTAAGTCCATTATGCATTGTGTATGCCATTTCATTTCATAGCATTGTGTATGCTAGGTTGTATGTTAGCGCATTGTGTATGCCATGTCACATCGAGCATTGTGTATGCCATTTCATAGCATTGTGCATGTTAGGTTGTATCTTAGTAGAATTTCATGCATGCCATGCATATTGCATTGTGTTCGGGATAGGAGTTAGCGAAACACGAAAGCGAGGCGTTCGTACTCGAGTGTGAGCGTGTCTCAATTCCCCGATCGCACACTCCGGATTGTCCATGATGGAGTTAGGTCTTAGCTGTATTTTCATGTGCATTCATTTCATATTGAGTTGTGCAATTCGACTCCTCGGCCATCGTGCATCGAGATGCGTGATTGGTGGCACGAGGATCGAGGCATGCATACATATGTGAAAATACATTGCTATGCCCCTTTCCTGCTCTCTGTTGCAACAAATCAAGAATCAGCAATCTTCTAGGGCTTGGTGCGCTTTCCAAAAATTATTGCAAAACAGAGGCTAATTGGGGCATCACAGTGAATTTCCGCGCAAAGGCAACTCGGATATGCATCATTCATCATCTGAAGAAGAGTCAAGGCAGTCCCTGGCTTGCATGCCAGTTTATTGTTTCCTTAGTTAATTTGGTAATTAATTAGGATTTTTGTACATATCTTGGACTGTATTATTTATTCGGAATGTACTATTCGGGACTGTATATTATTTATTCGGACCCTCTGCGCGAGGGCATAATTGTAATAATTGTGCGTGAGTGTGATGTATGTCTTCCAACCCCACGTCTTTCTTCCCTTTTATTTACCAGCTTATGATGGTTAGATTAGGGCATGTTTCAATTAGCATACAGTATGATAGCATGTTTGCATTTATTCATCTGTTTTGCACGCACCGGGCTCGGCTCATCATACTAACTGCATTCGTATTTTAATTTCAAGTTGAATACTTGTTAGTTGTAGCACTTCACATGCCATCTTTAGAATAGTCGAGCCTGCTATAATTGCATTTTGCATGTGTTGCATTAGGCATTTTTGTATAGTTAGGATCATGCATGGATTTCTAATTAGCTTCTGTTTTGGTTTGGAGTACTTGGTAAGTGGTTATGCTTTAGCATCCTTGCATGTGTGTGAGTGACTGCCATGATAGCATGCTTACCATGAGGCTATTTGCTTATGTGATATATCTGCCTGAATACCTGTGGGTGAAGGTTGGGTTATTTGGATTGGAACAATTCATCAAATGTTTGTTTTAAGCCCACTAGATAGTGGCAAAATCATGTTTTTCTTAAGCCCACCCGAGGGTGGCAAATCCACGTCTTAGCCTACTTGCGAGTAGCACCATCAAACCATTTTAAAAAACAAACATGAAATGTTTTGTTCCAATTCAGGCGATCCAGTCTATACTTGTATGCTGTGCGCATCACGTAGTAAATCTAGGCTAATAACCGGAATAAGAATGCACAATGTTTTCAAAATTAGATATCATGGTTAGTAGAGGCCGGTCTTTGACCGGGCGAGCGGGGGTGCTCACGAAGTGACCTTCCCCAATCGTACCCAAGTTCCCGAGCTGAGGCAACTTTGGTGATGACGAACACGTGGCCTTAGGCAACGAGTTAGGGTTTCCTAAATTTCCCAAAAATAAAATATTTAGGTGGCGACTCTGTATTTGGAAAAGCAGTCCATGTTTCGCACTTCTTTTCTAAAAATCTATTTTCTCAAAACGATTTGCCGGATTTGGACTCTTTGGTTCAAGATTAAGAACCGTGACACAATTCGAGTCCGAGCTGTATCGAGGTCCCCCCGCGGGCCTGTCTACAGTTTCTGGCGACTCTGCTGGGGATTTAGAGAACTTGACTCGAACTCATGATATCTGGTTTTGACTACAGTTATGTGTTTCTTTGCATTGCATGTGCATTGGTGCGCCTAGGACACCGTGTTTGCCATCTGCCATTCCCGAACGATTTGCCGGAGGCTTGTCTTGTCAAGGCATGACCATAAGGCTGATCGGCTATGCGCTCTGACAGTATGGGAGCACAAACCCTAGTTTTACCGGGGCACCCTTTTTGACCATTCAACCTAGTGCATATCGAAATCCGTAGTGACCATTCTAAACTAGGACAGGTTGCTTACCCGATATAGGTTGTTTGAAACCGCTGCGTGCATAGTGAAACCCTAGCTCCTGAGAAAATAGAACAGGGAAACCCTACCCCAACATAGGGGTGTTTTGGCTCTCACTTGCTTGTTATGTGCTTTAGAGTGCGTCTCTACACGAATGCATGTATCATTTTACAAGTTTGGGCATCAGGCCTGCGGGCACCGGTTCAGTGTTTTGGGAATCAATTTTACCCGAGGGTATCAGATTTGAGGCAGAATTTTGGGGGCGGAATTAGATGAGACACCATCCTGTTATGCTTGTATCTGTTTTGGTGAAATCAGGCTGAGATGCTCTCTATTTTCTCTTTTGCTAGGGTAGTCCTGGAACCATAGCTTCAGAAGGCTCCGATATCCCCCGGGTACATTGGACTAGTGCTGATAGACTTTGTTAGGTCAGAAATTCAATTCAAGGGCAACTAGTGTTCTTTCGCTGAGGCAAGGCAAAGAAAGGCCAGTCAAGGCTCACCGGTTCATCTGATCCGTCAGTCACCAGTCATATCACCTTTGTTCGGACTTAGCAGACCGTGATGTCACAGGGTTCGGAAGAATTTGTGGCTGTGGTAGCAGCGTTAAATCAGGGAACTGCCATGCAAGCTGAGACCAGTATTGAAATGCACTGCTCATCTGGGGCATCTGCCTCACATCCAGCTTTGGGACCCCAGCCGAACTTTGACCCACTTCCACCAGTTGAAGATTTGCAGTGTCCGAATCCTCGAGAAAGGTTGACCCAAGCCCGAGTTTTCAAACCCCTGGTGCAGCCTAATCAGAGGCTTTATCCCTTTGATGCTAATGACCTCGATCTAACCGCAGTGAAAATTGCGAACCTTAAGAAGCAATTCAAAAAAGCATAAGGCCTTAACTCCATTCCCGACATTGAGGATGGACACACTGAGTTTGCCGTCCGGCTCCCAGACAGATTCAAAATGCCACATATTGACCGTTTCGACGGGTCTGGGGATCCAATGGTACATATCCGACTTTTCTTGGATGTCCTAAAGCCGATGGGTCTGACTAAGCCACAGAAACTCTCTCTGTATGGAAGAACTCTGTCTGGTGTAGCAGCCACTTGGTACGCTAAGTTGGAGGACAAAGTGAAGCAAAACTGGGAAGAATTGGCTGAGGCCTTTGTCGATCAGTATTCCTACAATACCGAAGTTGAAATGACCACCCAAGAGCTTGAAGCAACCCGCCAAAACCCAAAAGAACCTTTTGTGAAATTTGTTGCGAGGTGGAGAGCAAAGGCAGCACAGATGACAGATTGCCGCCCTTCTGAGAGGGATCAAGTGCAGATGATGGTGCGGAACCTTGAGCATGATATGTTGCAGAAATTGATAGTCGCGCCGTTATTCACTTTCAAAAAGTTTGCATTAACTGGGGGTTCAGGTCGAGAATGCGTTCAACAGCGGGATCATTCCCAAAACAAGTGAACCGACAAGGAGGGCGATTACAGGGAGTACCAATGCTGGAAATAGCACTATTCCCGAACCCATTGAAATCAGTACAGTCGCCATAGCCAACCCTTTTGCCAATCCAAGCCTGCAAACAGCCGACCCAACCCGAGCTCAGGGCAGAACTTTCACCCCCCTATATGAGCTTGACTAGCACACTAAAAGTCTTGATGGAAAGAGGGTATCTCATACCCCTCGATCCTCAACCTCTACCTGACCCACTCCCAGCCAGACATAACCCCGCCAAGTACTGTATGTACCATCAGCAGCGCGGTCATGGCTCTGACCGTTGCTACAACCTTCGTCATGAGGTCCAAAATCTCATCGACAACCGGACGATAGCTCCACTGTAACAAGCCCCGCGAGGGACCTCGGCTACAGTTCGGACTCCCCTTTTTGTTTGTTGCAGTTCGTAATCTGAACCAAAGAGTCCAACTCTGGCAAATCGTTTTGAGAAAAACAGATTTTGAAAAGAAGTGCCAAACATGGACTGCTTTGTCAGATACAGAGTCGCCACCTAAATATTTTTTATGGGGAAATTTAGGAAACCCTAACTCGATGCCGAAGGCCACGTGTCCGTCATCACCAAAGTTGTCTTGGCTCGGGAGCTTGGGTACGATCGGGGAAGGTCAGCTATGAGCACCCCCTTTCGCCCAGTCTGAAGACCGGCCTCTACTAACCATGATATCCGATTTTGAAAACGTTATGTGTTCTTATTCCGGTTATTAGCCTAGAATTACTATGTTATGCGCACAGCAAACAAGTATCGACTAGATTGCCTAATTTGGAAACAAGCATTGCATATCCGTTTGTTTTGAAAAGCGCTTTGGAATTTGCTACTCGCAAGTAGGCTAAAACACGGATTTCAACGAGTTTTTCCAACTCCAACAATCCAACATTCACCCACAGGCATTCAAATAGTTTATCTCATATAAGCACTTAGCCACATGGTAAGCATACTGTCATGGCAACATTCACATGCATGCGATATGCTAAAGCATAAATACTTACATCGTACTCCGTGCCAAAACAATAAACTAGTTAGCAAACATGCATGTCATAGTTCATGTTAAAGTGACTAATGCAACGCATGCAAAATGTGATTAGGATAGGCTCGACTAATCTACGATGACATGTGAAATGCTACAACTAACACGTATTCAATTTGGAAATTGAAATACAGATGCAGTTAGAATGATGCGTCGAGCCCGGTGCATGTAAGACAAATGAATGGATGCACGCATGCATTGCATGAGGTATGCTAATTTAAACGTGCCCTAATACTAACCATCAAAGCAGGTAAGTAAAAGGGAAGAAAGAAGTGGGGGTTGGAAGACATGCACACCACTCACCCACACTTATTACAGATTTGCCCTCGCTCGGAGGGACCAAATAAATAATACAAATTAATCAACTACGCAAACTAATTAAATATTACAAATTGCTTAATCAGTTAACAAACTAATTAAACTAGGAAAAGCAGTAAACTGCCTCGGGAGGAGAGCCAGATGCAACGCATGCTCGGGTCCTGCTCGGAAGTGCACGGCCATGCATAGTCTGTCTCTGTTTTCCCTGCTTTGTCTCTCTGAAGACTGCCAAAGTCTCAAGGATGCCTCTCTGGATACTGGGAATCACCACCGGCTGAGTAGAATGACCACCGGCAGTGAATTGTGGTCGCCGGCACAAAATGAATCCATCGGCTGGTGATTTACTGCCGGTCGGCAATGTATACTGCCGATCGGCAAAGAATGCTCTGAGAACACGCAACTCACAAAGACGAGAGACGTAACTTGCATGGCAATACAATTCAAGCAATGTATGCACCAATCATGTCCCCTATCATGTTTGTGACTCAAAGGGGCATGTGTCTCGATTCTTGGACCACCAATCACGTATTTCCATGCATGATGGCCCAAAGAATCAAGTGTGCAACTTTCATGTCAAATGAAATGCAAACCAAACAAACAAACCAAGGCCCAATTCCTATCACCAAGTCAAGGAACAAGGCATGCATGCAAGATGCAATGCAACATTGCATGGCAAGACACTTATGCAAGCATACAAGCAAACATGAGGCAATGCAAACTGATGAAAAGGTGGACTTAGACATGATTTAGGCAACTCTAAATAGGCCTAAAACAGTGGCCAAAAACCAAGGAATTGGGATCAAACATACATACACACATGCAAGTAAGTTGGACCAACACTTAGGCATTAAATAAGCAACTCTAAGGCACACTTGAAAGGGGATATCATGGACAATTAGCATGCAACATAAGCTCTGAAAATCATGTTAAAACATGGTGCCAAACCAAGCAACAAGGCAAGCTAAACATGCAACAATGGTCCAAGCATTCAAGGCTCACCAAAGAGGCAATGGACTACACTTAGTACAACCACACATGGCAAGACTTAGGCAACCAAAAACAGAGTTTCAGCACATGAAACTAAGCCCAAAAGACCAACTAGATGGCATCTAGATGGTTTGAATTTAAAGGCATGCATAAATGCTAAAACATGGAGCATGCAAGGCAAGCTTCCAAAGCTTCAAAGAGGCATCCAAGGAAAACATATGAGCATGTCAAAGGGACTGAAATAACATGTAGGGTGGTTCCAAACCACCAAAATGATGCAAGCAACACATACTACACATTCACATACTTGAAGCATACAAGCTCAAATACAAAGGAGCTATACTAAGCATGCCAAGATCGACCCAAACAACTATGGACAGACTTAAAACATGGCAAAATGAGCACAAAACCTTCACAAGGCTAAGGCTAAAACATGCTAGAGCAAAGGCTAACAACCTAAGGCATATTAAGGCAATAACAAGGCATTACATGGTAGGTATGCTAAGTATGCATGGTGTACCAAAACCAACACACAACAAGGTTATATCATGGCATAATAAGCATGGAAAACAGCCTAGACATGATCAAAACACACTCTAACATGATGCTCCCTCAAGAGGCTAAAAAGGGTCCCTTTTAAGGACAACAAGGAGAGGGGGTGGCCCTCCCCTTTTGGAGACTTCAGGGCACCATCTCCACCACTGAAATCCCTTAAGATTTCAGTGGTGAAGAGTCCCAAACACCAAAGTCTCGAAACTTGCACAAAAATAGCACAAAAAGGAGCCTTACAAGGCTTAGGAGGGGTCAAACAAACCCAAACCACAAAACACTCTTAATAAACAATCAAGAGGGCTAAAAAATAGAACTTTTTTGTATTATACACTAAGCACAAAAACAGCTCTAAGATAGGTAGAAAAGCAATGCAAAAATGGGAAATAAAAGGGAAGTTTCTCACCCTTGTAGACCACCTTCACAAATGATGCTCCAACAGCCCTCCTTGGCTTGAATCCAGCTCCAAAACACCAAAACCAGCCCCTTAGAACCTCAGTAGCCAAAGGAAGGTGAAGCACTAGGTGTTTGTGTGCAATAGTATGGACTAAAACACCTAGAACACAAAGAGAGAAAAAGAGAGATAGGAGATATGTATGAACCCTAACCCTAAAACCAGAGCTTCTCTCTGTGTTTTTCTCTCCAAAATTCTCTAACCCCCATGCCAAGAGAAGAGACCCTTCTCTTATAGGCAACAAACTTGTAAAGCTTATACAACAAGCTTACAAGGAGAGCATCCCTCCATACACGTGTATGGAGGGGAACCAAATGCCACACAGCTGTCCTAAAATATCTGCAAAAGCAGATGAACAGTAGTCGGCTGGCCAAAAATTTCATTTTGACAAAAATGACTGCCGACCGGCCACATACATTGCCGGTGGCAACAAAAACCAGCCGGTGGCCTCTAGCCACTACCGGTGGTGTGTGGGGATGCCTCACAAGGCATTCCCTGCCCCTCCAAGGCAAAACACAAGTGTTTGGTGCAAAACCAGACACAAAACGGTCGAGTTCGGAGATCCCGAGGCGGGGCGTGGCGAGACCTCCGGGAACTTCAAGCGAACACAAACATGGATAATCACCGAGTGTTCAAGCGGTGGCGCCTAAGTTTTGAGGACGGTCAAAAATGGGGTTTCTCTGTTGCCCCTCTTTGTGAAACTCGAAAGTCATAACAATGACGGGAGTGAATGTCAAAGCCCAAAGACGACCCATTTTGACAAGGCGGAGACTTGGACAAACATGCAAGACAAACAAGGTATATCTTGAAAGGCGGGGGCAAAATGCAATGAAAATGCAAGAAGCCGAGCATAACTTATGATCATGCAAAGAAAGTCAGAAGCACACACATGCAACAGTTTTAAGCTAGCATACACCAGACTACACTACAATGCAGAAAGGATGTAAGAGAATTATGTAATTCTCTGTACGTCTCACGCAGAGGATACAATACCTGTGTGGCTCGTCTGGTTGCACCGGCCTCAAATGAACCGTACATACAATATCGTGCCTGAAAAGAAAACAAACTTAACAGGTACAATGTTGTTAGCAACATGCATGACAATGCAAATGAAAGCAAGACAACGCAGGTCGCAAGGAATGTAAGACAATGCAAATGAGGCATGCGTGCTAATGCAAATGACGACACGCATGCCAATGAAAATGTGACACGCATGCCAATGGAAATGAGGCACACATGCTGATGAAGAAGACGGGGCACACCTGCCAATGGAAATGAGACACGCATGCCGATGAGAATGAGGCACACGTGCCAATGAGAATGAGGCACACGTGCCAATGCAAATGAGGCACACGTGCCAATGAAAATGAGGCACAGGTGCCAATGAAAATGAGGCACATGTGCCAATAAAAATGAGGCACACGTGCCAATACAAATGAGGCACTCGTGCCAATGAGAATGAGACACACGTGCCAATGAAAATGAGGCACATGTGCCAATGCAAATGAGGCACACGTGCCAATGACAATGAGGAATGATGCAAGTGTGACACGCATGCCTCATAAGATGCAAAATAATACAAATGAGACACGCATGCCTCATAAGATACAAAATGATACCAATGAGACACGCATGCCTCATAGGAATGGAAAATGATACAAGTGTGACACGCATGCCTCAGGGAAATGTAAAATGATGCAAGTGTGACACGCATGCCACACGGAATGTAAAATGATGCAAACGGACTTAAATGCGTAACAACGCACGTGTTTCGGAATGCATGACAATGCATGGTAAGGGAATGCACGACAACGCGAACGATGCGCGAGGCGACGTATGTATTGAAATACATGATAATGCTTGTGATAAAAATGCAATGACAATGCATGAGAGATGTGCATAACAATGCAAAGGGTGCGTGTTACAACGCATGTAGTATGTGCATAACAATGCAACTGTGAGGCGCATGACAGCGCGATGTAATGCACCAAAATAGTGCGATGAACGCGTGCAACGCACACGAGGCAACTTTTGAATCTTGTAAAAGGCAAAAAGGATACCAAAGGATACAACATTGTATGAGTTGGAGTGCTACGCACAGAAGACGCGGTCCGAGGTCAAAACGGAGGCCGGTTGAGCGTCGGAGATACACTTTCTTGCACTTTCTTGAGCTATGAAGACCAAAAACTACTCATATGGCCTAAACAAGGTTGTGGGAACACCACCGGCCGGGAGGGGAAGCCACCGGCTGCAAAATAATTTCATCGGCACAATATTCTGCCGGCCGGCACAAAATGTTGCCGACCGGCAAAAAGTTCCTGAGTCGGTGCAGATTCGACATTTCACCATGGGTGTTTTAAAATAGGGTTTCTAAACCCTATTTCTCACTTCCTCCTTCGCCGAAATTCCACACCCTCTCTCTCTAGAGTGTTTTCCTCTCCTTTTTTCTCCGTTTCTTTGCGTTCTCGCGCCCTTTTCATCTTTCGATTCGCGTATACCTCCGCGTTTCAAATACTTTGGACCGAACAAATCTTTGTTTCGGTGCCTCTTTTTCCATTTCCACCTTTTTGGGGTTTGTTCCCCTCGATTTCCTCTTGATTTCCGTGTCTTTTCACATCCCGCCTTTTCCGGCCATTTTCCACCCTTCCCGGGGTTGACTTTTCGGTTGACTTTCAATATTCCAGCCCGATTTTCATTCTCCGACCATCTGATCATCATTCTCGACATGGCGGACGACATTCCACGGTGGGACTCCCGAATCACGAGATGGATCCCGGTCGAGCTCCTACCTTTGAAGCGCCTGTTCGACCGCGACCTACCGCGGCGATTCATGTTCCGCTTCGACGCGCCCGATTCAGAGTTTCAACATGGCGTTGGATCGAGCTTACGCCACGTGAGCCTGCCTCTCACCTATCCTTCGGCGCTTCCGAGGTAACATTTTTTTCTCTGCTTTATTTTCTGCAATGTAGAACTTTTTAACTGTCAACTGCCATAGCTGATTGCATTCTTTAATTGCTTTAGCTCAGATACTCTGATACACTGTGTACTGTAGTTGATCACAAACACACTAGCAACTGATATCTGTTTAAGAACGACACATGAACACACACTGCACTAGCCTTAATCACCTAAATACACGGCACACACCGTATTTCACTGCAAACTCACCAACACCCAGCATCTGCTTGAATCTGAAAAACTTGCACGTATGCCAGATTTGCATCGAACCACACAAACATGCTGACGCATCATACGTTGTAGTTCACTATAAGCACACTGGCACCCGGCATCTGTTTGAATTTGAAAAACTCGCACGCATGCCAAATTTGCACTGATTCACGCGAACACGCTGACGCATCATACGTTGTAGTTCACTGTAAGCACACTGGCACCCGGTATCTGTTTGAATTTGAAAAACTCGCACGCATGCCAAATTTGCACTGATTTTGACTGTTTCTTCAAAACTGTACATTTTACATTGCTTCGCGACTATTTGTTTGAAAACAGGGAGACTCCCATACCATCCGCGGGTATGGGAACACTGTCGCTCGTGAGTGGTACGCCAAGCTTCCGGCCTTGATTCGCCAGGCATCGTAAACGAGCGTTGGCGCGTGCGAGGACTCTCGGGCTCACTACATGCAGACCTCTCCTTGCCGCTTTGGTGGAGAGGTGGTGGGACACCACCGAGTCATTCCATTTCTCTACGACGGGGGACATGACGATGACCCCTTATGATTTCTTGATGCTCACAGGCATCGGGGTAGGGGGTGATCCGATCCCCTTTGACATTGATATGGACGAGTGGACCGCAGCTCAGGTCTACTTGCTCGGAGCGGCACCGCCTCTTGCGCGTCCCGACTTCGTCCGATACTCCTGGTTTGAGGCGCAGTTTAGGGTCCAGCCCCTCTTTGTCGATGCAGCCCTGATGACTCAGGAGGCCGTGGAGAGATACGCACGCGGCTTTCTCATGTTCCTGTTTGGGACGACCATTTTCGCCGACCGGGTGAACACAGTGCCTCTCTGCCTGCTCAGCGCACTGGTGGACGTCAGGGACATCTTACATTATGACTGGGGTGGCGCCGCTCTGGCCACTCTCTATGGGTATATGAGCTCAGCTTCCCGCGGTAGCGGACAATTGCTCGGGGGCTACTTGCGTGTTTGGGAGGTACATTTCTTTTTCTGCCTTTCATTTCTGTTCTATATTTTCTGTACTTTGCACTGCATTGTAGTCTGCTTTACACTTGTTGTACTGCTTGTACTGCACACACACATACTACCTTTCACCTTGGTACTGCACTGCTCTGCACACTCGCACAATACTGCTTGCACAACACATGGCTCTGCTATTTACGCTTTTACTCTATATTACGCTTTATCGATAAATGCTGGTATTTACCTTAGGTTGTGGGTTTATGCCTACTTTCCTAGGCTCACTCGTCTGGGAAGCGAGACTCCTCTGGTCGTCCCTTTTCGTCGCTTTGGACGGGAGATGCACCCGGAGGCCGCGAGAGACATTTAGCTTCTTCCGCCGCTTCTTCGACACCATCACCCCCGCAGAGGTATGTTTTACTTGCAGTTCATTTAAGCTTCGCCTTTCCACTGCATATTTCAATAACAGTAGATAACAAACTGTATTGCATTTTAAAATCACCTGGCAGCCTTGGGCTCCTTTGCCAACCATGATGCGGGATCGGTTTGCTGGTGTCGATGAGACCTCGCATTTTCGGATTCTGCTGGAGGGTCCCGTCTGTCGGGCTTGGTACCTGGGCGAGCGTTTCTTGCGTCAGACCACAGGTTTCTGGAGCGAGATAGTCGGTGCACCCTCCCGAGCACATGAGGATCTGAGAGATTCACCGGCGGATGGCGGACTACACCATTGGTGGGAGGCGACGACTTCAGAGGCGATTACTTGAGTACATCCGGACCTTCATCATGCGACCTCTGGCCGGCGAGACCCGGCGAGAGAAGACCATTTGAGTGGGGCGAGTGGGAGGCGAGAGCTCGAGATGCGAGTCGTGGCGAGGGGGACGGTTGGCTGCTCTGCCGCTTCATTGACTTTCGAGGCGGGGTGGGCGACCTATCGGATCCCTTCGCCTCCTCGGGTGATCACGAGTTTTCAGGTGTCCAGACTTGCCTCCGGTATGTATTCTGCATTTTGTACAGTCATTTCATTTCAGTTTATTTGATATTCCACAGAATATTGATGCATCTGATACTTTTGCAGGCTTCTTCTGAGTACACCCGGCAGTCATTGGAGATGAATGCCTCCATGATGGGGATGCTACAGCGGACCTTCGACCTCCTAGCCCTTTACAGCATTCCGGTATGTTCTTTCTGACCACAGCCTCAAACCACACACAAACTGCTTCGCATAATCTGATGCACGACACAACACTGGATACCCAGCCCTCACGGCACCTGATACACTGTACTCACGCACTGCATCCTGCACTGATTCACTGCTCACAGCATATACACACTGTACTCATACACTGTATTCTGCACTGATTCACTGCTCACGGCACTCACAGACTGTACTCATACATTGCATTCTATACTGATTCGCTGCTCACGGCACTCACAGACTGTACTCATACATTGCATTCCATACTGATTCGCTGTTCACAGTATTCTGATGCATTCGCCTTTCATGCTTTTTCAGCCTCCCTTCCAGATTCCTCCGGTGGGTGGCGCTCCGGCCGGACCTCCCATTTCTACCCGGGGTGGCAGAGTATATCCTCGCACCAGAGGGGGACGCAGTTACGTCGGGAGCAGCTCGCGGGCTCCAGTTCCAAATGACGAGTCTGAGGCAGAGGCTGAGGCAGGGTCGTCGGAGGAGGAGACCGGGGACAGCTCGGGCTTAGGCTCAGACGGTGATGCTCCTGGTGATGATGCTCCTGGACCTTCGTCCAGGAAGAGGACTAGGACGGTAGCGACCGGAGTTATCTTGACATTAAATCTGATTTTCTTTGTTTTTCTTTTTTTTGCACTTTTCCCTTTTTGTTAGTAGTTAGGGTACTTTGTACTGCCGTAGGAAGATTTTGTTTCCAAAACTTATGTACTTGAAAAGATTATGAAATGAAACAAACTTTTTGTCTGAAAGAGTGTTATATCTGCACATTTCATACCCTGCACTGTATTGCATCATATTACACCTCAAATGTAAATGATATTGATCTGTTGTCTGAAAATTAAAAACTTGCACTGTGATAATCGAATAACCAACCAACTAACAGCAAACAACTCATACAAAGCACCACTCAAACTGAATAATACAACCCATACTCTACTGGGGATTGATTTGCATACAGCTCATAACACAGCACTCGGTTCATTCCGCACACAGCAAACCCTGAACAAATAGCCCCAATCTAACAAGACGGACCACAAAAGCTGACACGGTTGCAGTTGAAACACACTCGGATGTCCCAAATTTTCCCTTTCCTTCTCTTGCTTCGCACGAATGTAGAGAATGGCACAGCATTCTGAGCACAAACGATTTTTTGAAATAAAGAAGGGTTTTCAACCGGGGTATCGAGCCTACCACAGAACACAGCGGAGGGACTCAAACAAAGAAACAAAAGGCACACGACCTGAACACAACGAGACACACTCGGAAAAGACTCAAAGCTAAAATCGAGACCGACAAATCAAAAGACACGACACACGGACATGTTTACAAAAAGACCTCAAATCTCGAGGAGTCAATTCCTCCAGGTATTATTTCCCACCCTTTCTGATTTGTGATACTCACATCACTCGGCCCTCAGGCTCGGTTTTTCTCTCAAAACCCTTTTCCTACTTTTATCTCAACTTACTCCTCTCTATTCTTTTATTCTCTCATTTTTCATCCCTCCCCAGAGCGGTTGATGGGTAAATGAGAGGTTGTGGGCTCATGCGTCTGACTAGCTTGACCACTTCTTACAGTAGATAGGGTGCCTTTAAGGCGAGTATGTTGATGGGGAAAGAGCGAAGACTGACTCAATTGTGCCCCTAGTTCATCACTTTGACCATTCTTTGTTTTCTAAAAGCAGTTTTGATCAAAATGAGAGTTGGATTAACATAGTTGTTCGATTTTTGATTCAAAATCATGCAAATCGGTCGTGAAACCGAAAATTCTCCTTTTCGGGTCCAAGAAGATGGTCGGTTTTGGAAAATGAAATAGTTTTTGAGAAAATAGTCAACCGGTAAAATTTTCAAAAACTATTTTTTACAAACAATCGATGCTCGACGAAACGCGGAACTTACTCTCGAGATCGCAACCTCGGATTGGAGACAAATTGCCCCTTGCTTAAAGGGGATAAGGCAACGGAAAGTTGCCCCTGATGCAGGCGGCAACTCGGGGAACTTATGGCATTGGATGGCAACGGAAAGTTGCCTTGTTTCAGATGATGCATGGCGCGTTGTAAGCCAGTCCTCGTTGATAACGATCGGACCCTCGGACGCGGAGGAGACGAAGACGGTTTGAATCAATATATGGACACAGTCACTTGGAAGGTGTTGGTGGTTGGATTTTAAGAGGAAGTTAATCACGTAGTTCCAGGTTGCTGCAATCGAGACATCAGATTCGGAGGAGGCACAAGTGATCAAAACCATGAGATGGACTGAGACGCTATGGAAGCGTTGGGGGCTGGACTTCAGGATGAAGTTGCCTACGTATCCCAAACATGGGAATCAAGCCTTACATAGTTCCGGTTAAGGTACACTCGGGTATTTTAACCTTCGCTATTTAGGCTCTAACTTTTGCCAAGGTGCCCAATGCGAGTTTTCGACCTCGCGAGCTATGTTTTTCTTTTTCTTTTTCTTTTCTTTTCTTTTCTTTTGCATTTTCATTTTTTTTATTTCTTTTGCTATTTTTATTTTTTTTGTTCTTTTTCCTTTCTTGCTTCTTTTTTTTGTCTCTTTTTTATTTCTTTTTTCTTTGCTCTAACTTTTGCCTGGTCGCCCTTAGGGTTTCGGTCCAAGAGCCTCTCAAAGGGTAAAAGTGTAGCAAGCCCATGCCAAATGGTTTTGAGATTGAAGCCTCTCGTGTCCGGAGAATGATTTGTTGTGTTGATTTGCAGAAAAGTCCATCACGGTTGCTTCACGAGCCTTGCCTGGTGGGATCTGATCTCCTTGATCTGACTTTGATGCCTCTTGCTTGAGGGCTGCCTCAAAATGGGCCACACAGGCGTTTCATGGCACTGTTGAACGTTTTGAACGGATTCCAGTTTGCAATAGATAAATTGAATCTTGAGGCTGAGAGCGATCCTGGGCTGCACAATCTGAAGAGCGATTCCACACAGGTCTTTGCAAGACTGCGCGAAACATTTCATTTTTGAAAGTTTTTAAGAAAGCGACAAATCGCTCGCGCAGAAGATAGTGTGGAACCAGTCTGGATCAAACCAGGATCCTTCTCGATACTCATGCCGACAAGCATGATTTCATTCATTAAAAGCTTAGCATGCCTCTCTTTCCCTCAAAATGAAACCCGAGGAATTACTTCCTCTTCGTTTTCATCACCGCAGTGTTCGAAAAGGGGTTTTATGAAAAGCTTAGGTCATTACAACGATGTTTAAGGCACAAGAGAGTAGGTGGTATGTACTGTCGTTCCATTCACATCCTCTGGCACGGCTGACTCAAATAGCAACAAGTACGGAACGTGATGGCCACAGCTATTTCATTCAGATTTGTTGGTATAACTGGCTCTTCGGCAGAAACAGACTAAAAAAAAAAAAGCGAAAACAACTAATTACAAGACAAAACGGTGTTTGAGGCAACAACCCCGAAATCACCTGGTATACTATACAAGAGGCGACTCATTACAACAAGACAGACCACAGCAAAAAAAAGACTCAATCTGAGATGGACAAAGCTCAAAACAAAACAAAAATGACTCGACACCCAAGTCAGAATTTACAAAACTAGCATTGGCAGATGCTCAAAATGCGTGCCAAACGCCACATCCAAAAATGCACCGAGCCTTTGCCAGGCGATTCACCTTGATTACATACTCGCGATTCGTGTCCTCAAAATCCAATAAGCGAGTGGTGACAGACTTTGCTGAGGTGGGGGGGAGGATAACCTCGTTGTCAATCAAATCCTGTACCTCATGACGGAGGCGGAAGCAATTATCAGTGGCATGGCCGGTTTGCTGGTGGTACACACAGTACAGAGCAACATCATGTGTGGTAGGGAGATTCTTCGGTAGGGGTCGAGGCTCCAAGGGTTTAAGATGCCCTTTTTTGGCCAAAATCAAAAGTGCCCTAGACAAAGGCATGTGGAGAGGATGGAAGACCCTGTGCCCTCGGGGCAGGTACTTTGGGGCCTGAGCACTCTTGCGGATGCACTAGCGAAGCAGGTCGGCGGTGCCTTCATTTTTGATCTTTCAGATGCAGGTTGGGAGGCGGGAAGAACTCTTTTGGCATGACGGGGCCTATCCCGGTTTTCTGATTGATTGGAACTGCCCTCAGGCGGTGTGGGGAAAGCGTCCTCTACAGCTTTTGTCATGACTGCAAGTATCTGTTGCTTGTTCATCCCCCCCGCTTTCATAACCTCGACCGCCTTGCAATTGTTCGATAGGGTCGGCATCTGTCTTCATTTTATCTTTACCTCTGGCCTTGGCCTGATTGAGGGTTTGGGTTGATGTTGATACGTCATTGTTATAACTGGAGGCCATCTCCAGTTGACTAAGTTCAATAACAATTGACCCCAATGAGGCTCTGGGATACAAAGCTCGGCGTCTGGTGCGGTGACGGTGGTGACATCCCATAGGCGAGATCCGCCACAGACCTCTGGAGATCACCTATCATCCCCATTAGTTCAAATGTAGTAGGCTCACGAGCCTGATATAGCTGAGGGGCCCAGACTGGGTGTGCAACCGGCGATCTGGGTGGATGTGGCATATCAACAGTAGTCTCGCTGTGTAGGGTGATTCCTTGATCCAACGTGGCCGTCATGACCACAATCTCTTCTGAATTCTGTGTCATGCTAAGTCCTGCCTCAGCGAGGAGAAGGCAGTAGCTGATCAATTCTCTGAATCTCTGAACTGAAACCGAAAATAAGCAGTATTTCAGCCCCAAACAGATTAAACACAGGTGTAGCCGAACAACTGCACTCTACTACTGATCACTGTTCCCCAGAATCACTGTTTGAAACTGAACTGATACCCACAGACATAACTGATTCTTGACAACATTGATACTGGTGCCCTCAGGCCGGATACCCAATCTTGCAAACTGACATGCGCATTCCCTATAGAGATACACTCTAAAAGGCACATAGCAGGTAAAAGAGAGCCAAAACACCCCTATGCTAGGGTAGGGTTTCCCTGTCCTATTTTGCCAGGAGCTAGGGTTTCACTACGCACACAGCGGCTTCAAACAACCTATATCGAGTAAGCAACCTGTCCTAGTTTGGAATGGTCACTATGGATTCTGATATGCACTAGGTTGAATGGTCAAAAAGGGTGCCCCGGTAAAACCGGAGTTTGTGTTTCCATACTGGCAGAGCCCACAACCGGTCAGCCTTATGGTCATGCCTTGACAAGACAAGCCTCCAGCAAACCGCTCAGGAATAGCAGATGGCCAACACGGTGTCCTAGGCGCAACAATGGACATGCAATGCAAAGAGACACATAAATGGAATCAAAATAGGATATCACGAGTTCGAGTCAAGCACTCTAAACTCCCGGTAGTCGCGAAGCTGTAACAAGCCCGCGAGGACCTCGCTGATTCGGACTCCTTTTTGTTTGTTGCGGTTAAATGTCTGAACCAAAGAGTCCAACTTTGGCAAATCGTTTTGAGAAAAAGCAGTTTTGAAAAGAAGTGCCAAACATGGATCTGCTTTGCGGAATCTGAGTCGCCACCTAAATATTTTTATGGGGAAATTTAGGAAACCACGACTCGGTCAAGAACGTGTCCATCATCACCAAAGTTGTCTTGGCTCGGGAGCTTGGGTACGATCGGGGAAGGTCAGCTATGAGCACCCCCTCTCGCCCGGTCCGAAGACCGGCCTCTACTAACCATGATATCCAATTTTGAAAACGTTATGTGTTCTTATTCCGGTTATTAGCCTAGAATTACTATGTTATGCGCACAGCAAACAAGTATAGACTAGATTGCCTAATTTGGAAACAAGCATTGCATATCCGTTTGTTTTGAAAAGCGCTTTGGAATTTGCTACTCGCAAGTAGGCTAAAACACGGATTTCAACAAGTTTTTCCAACTCCAACAATCCAACCTTCACCCACAGGCATTCAAACAGTTTATCTCATATAAGCACTTAGCCACATGGTAAGCATACTGTCATGGCAACATTCACACGCATGCAATATGCTAAAGCATAAATACTTACATCGTACTCCGTGCCAAAACAATAAACTAGTTAGCAAACATGCATGTCCTAGTTCATGTTAAAGTGACTAATGCAACGCATGCAGAATGTGATTAGGATAGGCTCGGCTAATCTACGATGACATGTGAAATGCTACAACTAACACGTATTCAATTTGGAACTTGAAATACAGATGCAGTTAGAATGATGCGCCGAGCCCGGTGCATGTAAGACAAATGAATGGATGCACGCATGCATTGCATGATGTATGCTAATTTAAACGTGCCCTAATACTAACCATCAAAGCAGGTAAGTAAAAGGGAAGAAAGAAGTGGGGGTTGGAAGACATGCACACCACTCACCCACACTTATTACTGATTTGCCCTCGCCCGGAGGGACCAAATAAATAATACAAATTAATCAACTACGCAAGCTAATTAAATATTACAAATTGCTTAATCAGTTAACAAACTAATTAAACTAGGAAAAGCGATACCGCCTCGGGAGAGAGCGAGATCACGCGCATGCTCGATCTGCTCGGAAGTGCACGTCCATGCATAGTCTGCCTCTGTTTTTCTTGCTCTGCTTCTCTGAAGACTACCAAAGTCTCAAGGATGCCTCTCTGGATACTGGGAATCACCACTGGCTGAGTAGAATTACCACCGGCAGTGAATTGTGGTCGCCGGCACAAAATGAATCCATCGGCTGGTGATTTCTTGCGATTCGGCAATGTATATCTTGCGGTCGGCAAAGAATGCCTGCAGAACCTGCAACTCACAGCAGCAGAGGACAGAACTTGCATGGCAATACAATTCAAGCAATGTATGCACCAATCATGTCCCCTATCATGTTTGTGACTCAAAGGGGCATGTGTCTCGATTCTTGGACCACCAATCACGTATTTCCATGCATGATGGCCCAAAGAATCAAGTGTGCAACTTTCATGTCAAATGAAATGCAAACCAAACAAACAAACCAAGGCCCAATTCCTATCACCAAGTCAAGGAACAAGGCATGCATGCAAGATGCAATGCAACATGGCATGGCAAGACACTTATGCAAGCATACAAGCAAACATGAGGCAATGCAAACTGATGAAAAGGTGGACTTAGACATGATTTAGGCAACTCTAAATAGGCCTAAAACAGTGGCCAAAAACCAAGGAATTGGGATCAAACATACATACACACATGCAAGTAAGTTGGACCAACACTTAGGCATTAAATAAGCGACTCTAAGGCACACTTGAAAGGGGATATCATGGACAATTAGCATGCAACATAAGCTCTGAAAATCATGTTAAAACATGGTGCCAAACCAAGCAACAAGGCAAGCTAAACATGCAACAAT
This sequence comes from Camellia lanceoleosa, assembly GCA_025200525.1. NCBI lineage: Eukaryota > Viridiplantae > Streptophyta > Magnoliopsida > Ericales > Theaceae > Camellia > Camellia lanceoleosa. The sequence goes on along the minus strand of CM045762.1, from coordinate 105,471,028 downwards.
GGTCCAAGCATTCAAGGCTCACCAAAGAGGCAATGGACTACACTTAGTACAACCACACATGGCAAGACTTAGGCAACCAAAAACAGAGTTTTAGCACATGAAACTAAGCCCAAAAGACCAACTAGATGGCATCTAGATGGTTTGAATTTAAAGGCATGCATAAATGCTAAAACATGGAGCATGCAAGGCAAGCTTCCAAAGCTTCAAAGAGGCATCCAAGGAAAACATATGAGCATGTCAAAGGGACTGAAATAACATGTAGGGTGGTTCCAAACCACCAAAATGATGCAAGCAACACATACTACACATTCACATACTTGAAGCATACAAGCTCAAATACAAAGGAGCTATACTAAGCATGCCAAGATCGACCCAAACAACTATGGACAGACCTAAAACATGGCAAAATGAGCACAAAACCTTCAGAAGGCTAAGCCTAAAACATGCTAGAGCAAAGGCTAACAACCTAAGGCATATTAAGGCAATAACAAGGCATTACATGGTAGGTATGCTAAGTATGCATGGTGTACCAAAAGCAACACACAACAAGGTTATATCATGGCATAATAAGCATGGAAAACAGCCTAGACATGATCAAAACACACTCTGACATGATGCTCCCTCAAGAGGCCAAAAAGGGTCCCTTTCAAGGACAACAAGGAGAGGGGGTGGCCCTCCCCTTTTGGAGAGTTTAGGGCACCATCTCCACCACTGAAATCCCTCAAGATTTCAGTGGTGAAGAGGCCCAAATACCAAAGTCTCGAAACTTGCACAAAAATAGCACAAAAAGGAGCCTTACAAGGCTTAGGAGGGGTCAAACAAACCCAAACCACAAAACACTCTTAATAAACAATCAAGAGGGCTAAAAAACAGAAATTTTTCGTATTATACACTAAGCACAAAAACAGCTCTAAGATAGGTAGAAAAGCAATGCAAAAATGGGGAATAAAAGGGAAGTTTCTCACCCTTGTAGACCACCTTCACAAATGATGCTCCAACAGCCCTCCTTGGCTTGAATCCAGCTCCAAAAAACCAAAACCAGCCCCTTAGAACCTCAGTAGCCAAAGGAAGATGAAGCACTAGGTGTTTGTGTGCAATAGTATGGACTAAAACACCTAGAACACAAAGAGAGAAAAAGAGAGACAGGAGATATGTATGAACCCTAACCCTCAAAACCAGAGCTTCTCTCTGTGTTTTTCTCTCCAAAATTCTCAAACCCCCATGCCAAGAGAAGAGACCCTTCTCTTATAGGCAACAAACTTGTAAAACTTATACAACAAGCTTACAAGGAGAGCATCCCTCCATACACGTCTATGGAGGGGAACCAAATGGCACACAGCTGTCCTAAAATATCTGCAAAAGCAGATGAATAGTAGTCGGCTGGCCAAAAATGTCATTTTGACAAAAATGACTGCCGACCGGCAACAAAGAGTGCCGACCGGCCACATACATTGCCGGTGGCAACAAAAACCAGCCGGTTGCCTCTAGCCACTGCCGGTGGTGTGTGGGGATGCCTCGCAAGGCATTCCCTGCCCCTCCAAGGCAAAACACAAGTGTTTGGTGCAAAACCCGGACACAAAGCGGTCGAGTTCGGAGATCTGAGGCGGCGTGGCGAGACCTCCGGGAACTCCAAACGAACACAAACATGGATAATCACCGAGTGTTCAAACGGTGACGTCCAAGTCTTGAGGACGGTCAAAAATGGGGTGTCTACAGTTGCCCCTCTTTGACAGAACTCGAAAGTCATAACAATGACGGGAGTGAATGTCAAAGTCCAAAGACGACCCATTTTTGACAAGGCTGAAGACTTGGACAAACATGCAAGACAAACAAGGTATGCGCCCGGAGGCAGGGGCAAAATGAAACTGAAAATGCAAAAAGCCGAGCATAACTTATGATCATGCAAAGAAAGCTGTAACGAAGCACACATGCAACAGTTTTAAGCTAGCATACACCAGACTACACTACAATGCATAAAGGATGTAAGAGAATTATTTAATTCTCTGTACGTCTCACGCGGAGGATACAATACCTGTGCGGCTCGTTCGGTTGCACTGGTCTCAAATGAACCGTACATACAATATCGTGCCTGAAAAGAAAACAAAGTTAACAGGTACAATGTCGTTAGCAACATGCATGACAATGCAAATGAAAGCAAGACAACGCAGGTCGCAAGGAATGTAAGACAATGCAAATGAGGCATGCATGCTAATGCAAATGACGACACGCATGCCAACAAAAATGTGACACGCATGCCAATGGAAATGAGGCACGCATGCCGATGAAGAAGATGGGGCACACCTGCCAATGGAAACGAGACACGCACGCCGATGAAAATGAGGCACACGTGCCAATGAGAATGAGGCACACATGCCAATGAGAATGAGGCACACGTGCCAATGCAAATGAGGCACACGTGCCAATGCAAATGAGGCACACGTGCCAATGAGAATGAGACACACGTGCCAATGAAAATGAGGCACACGTGCCAATGAGAATGAGGAATGATGCAAGTGTGACACGCATGCCTCATAAGATGCAAAATAATACAAATGAGACACGCATGCCTCATAAGATGCAAAATGATACCAATGAGACACGCATGCCTCATAGGAATGGAAAATGATACGAGTGTAACACGTATGCCACACAGAATGTAAAATGTAAATGAGACACGCATGCCTCAGGGAAATGCAAAATGATGCAAGTGTGACATGCATGCCACACGGAATGTAAAATGATGCAAGTGTGACACGCATGCCACACAGAATGTAAAATGATGCAAACGGACTTAAATGTGTAACAACGCACGTGTTTCGGAATGCATGACAATGCATGGTAAGGGAATGCACGACAATGCGAACGATGCGCGAAGCGACGTATGTATTGAAATACATGACAATGCTTGTAATAAAAATACAATGACAATGCATGAGAGATGTGCATGACAATGCAAGGGGTGCGTGTTACAACGCATGTAGTATGTGCATAACAATGCAACTGTGAGGCGCATGATAGCGCGATGTAATGCACCGAAATAGTGCGATGAACACATGCAACGCACACGGGGCAACTTTTGCATCTTGTAAAAGGCAAAAAGGATACCAAAGGATACAACATTGTATGAGTTGGAGTGCTACGCACAGAAGACGCGGTCCGAGGTCAAAACAGAGGCCGGTTGAGCATCGGAGATACACTTTCTTGCACTTTCTTGAGCTATGAAGACCAAAAACTACTCATATGGCCTAAACAAGGTTGTGGGAACACCACCGGCTGGGAGGGGAAGCCACCGGCCGTCCACCGGCTTCAAAATAATTTCATCGGCACAATATTCTGCCGGCCGGCACAAAATGTTGCCGGCCAAGCAAAAGTTCTAAGTCAGGCAGATTCGACATTTCACCATGGGTGTTTTAAAATAGGGTTTCTAAACCCTATTTCTCACTTCCTCCTTCGTCGAAATTCCACACCCTCTCTCTAAAGTGTTTTCCTCTCCTCTTTTCTCCGTTTCTTTGTGTTCTCGTGCCCTTTTCATCTTTCGATTCGCGTATACCTCCGTGTTTCGAATATTTTGGACCGAACAAATCTTTGTTTCGGTGCCTCTTTTGCCATTTCCACCTTTTTGGGGTTTGTTCCCCTTAATTTCCTCTTGATTTTCGTGTCTTTTCACATCCCGCCTTTTTCGGCCATTTTCCACCCTTCCCGGGGTTGACTTTTCGGTTGACTTTCCATATTCCAGCCCGATTTTCATTCTCCGACCATTTTATCATCATTCTCGACATGGCGGATGACATTCCACGCAGTGGGACTCCCCCAGATCACGAGATGGATCCCGGGGTCGAGCTCCTACCTTTGAGCGAGCGCCCGTTCGACCCGACGACCTACCGGCCGGCGATTCATGTTCTGCCCCCTGACGGACTGCGCCAGTTCAGGAGTTTCGACATGGCGTTGGATCCCGAGTTTCTGCTATGTGAGCCTGCCTCTCACCTGTCCTTCGGTGCTTCCGAGGTAACATTTTTTTCTCTGCTTTATTTTCTGCAATGTAGAACTTTTTAACTGTCAACTGCCATAGCTGATTGCATTCTTTAATTGCTTTAGCTCAGATACTCTGATACACTGTGTATTGTAGTTGATCACAAACACACTAGCAACTGATATCTGTTTAAGAACGACACATGCACACACACTGCACTAGCCTTAATCACCCAAACACATGACACACACCGTATTTCACAGCAAACTCACCAACACCCAGCATCTGCTTGAATCTGAAAAACTTGCACGCATGCCAGATTTGCATCGAACCACACAAACATGCTGACGCGTCATACGTTGTAGTTCAATATAAGCACACTGGCACCCGGCATCTGTTTGAATTTGAAAAACTTGCACGCATGCCAAATTTGCACTGATTCACGCGAACACGCTGACGCATCATACGTTGTAGTTCACTGTAAGCACACTAGTACCCGGTATCTGTTTGAATTTGAAAACTTTGCACGCATGCCAAATTTGCACTGATTTTGACTGTTTCTTCAAAACTGTACATTTTACATTACTTCGCGACTATTTGTTTGAAAAAAGGGAGACTCCCATACCATCCGCGGGTATGGGAACACTGTCGCTCGTGAGTGGTACGCCGAGCTTCCCGACGCAGTTCACCACATCGTGGACGGTGCTTTGGCGCGTCTGCGGGGACTCTCGGGCTCACTAGATGCAGACCTCTCCTTGCCGCTCTAGTGGAGAGGTGGTGGGACACCACCGATTCATTCCATTTCTCTGCGACGGGGGACATGACGATGACCCTTTATGATTTCTCGATGCTCACAGGCATCGGGGTAGGGGGTGATCCAACCCCGAGTTTTCAAACCCCTGGTGCAGCCTAATGAGAGGCTTTATCCCCTTGATGCTAATGACCTCGATCTGACCGCAGTGAAAATTGTGAACCTGAAGAAGCAATTCAAAAAGGCACAGGGCCTTAACTCCATTCCCGACATTGAGGATGGACACACTGAGTTTGCCGTCTGGCTCCTAGACAGATTCAAAATGCCACATATTGATCGTTTCGACGGGTTTGGGGATCCAATGGTACATATCCGACTTTTCTTAGATGTCCTAAAGCCGATGGGTCTGACTAAGCCACAGAAACTCTCTCTGTATGGAAGAACTCTATCTGGTGTAGCAGCCACTTAGTACGCTAAGTTGGAGGACAAAGTGAAGCAAAACTGGGAAGAATTGGCTGAGGCCTTTGTCGATCAGTATTCCTACAATACCGAAGTTGAAATGACCACCCAAGAGCTTGAAGCAACCCGCCAAAACCCAAAAGAGCCTTTTGTGAAATTTGTTGCGAGGTGGAGAGCAAAGGCAACACTGATGACAGATCGCCGCCCTTCTGAGAAGGATCAAGTGCAGATGATGGTGCGTAACCTTGAGCATGATATGTTGCAGAAATTGATAGTCGCTCCGTTATTCACTTTCAAAAAGTTTGCATGAACTGGGGGTTCAGGTCAAGAATGCGTTCAACAGCGGGATCATTCCCAGAACAAGTGAACCGACAAGGAGGGCGATTGCAGGGAGTACCAATGCTGGAAATAGCACTATTCCTGAACCCATTGAAATCAAGATCTGATCGCCATACCAACCCTTTTGCCAATCCAAGCTCAAACAATGACCCAAACCGAGCTCAGGCGTAACTTTCACCCTCTATATGAGCTTGACTAGCGCACTAAAAGTCTTGATGGAAAGAGGGTATCTCAAACCCCTCGATCCTCAACCTCTACCTGACCCACTCCCAGCCAGACATAATCCCGCCAAGCATCAGATGTACCATCAAGAATATGTCATGGCATCGATCATATACCGCTTTCATCATGAGGTCCAAAATCTCATCGACAACCGGACGATAGCTCCACCTTCAGACCCCATTCTCATCCATATACTGCCATCCACCTATGACCCCAACATATACATCACCCCGGCCCATCTACCCAAACCTGAGGTGTTTATCCCAGAAAGTATGGACTTATGCATGGTGGGTGCACCTGAACCCCAATCATCTCAAACCCGAGAACCCACTACTTTTGAGTTGATGGGAATGATAAAAGATCTTCAAAGAACTGTGACCAATCTGGCCTCCAGGACGTTGGCTCCATCATCGACCACACCACATACTGGGAATTTCATGTCAAAAGGCTCCCCAGTCTTGGGGCAAGCTACATTTAAGGAAGGCCAATCCCTTGGCAAAGTGGAGGCGAGTGGAAAGAACAAGGCAGGGGCAGGCATGGATCCCCGTGAACATCTTATGTTTGCTGTTAAGGCTTTGAAAGCTGAGGGACTGAACAAAGAGCAAGTCCTCGCAGTTGTTGCAAAAACTATGGATGACACTTTCGCTACTCAAGTCAGGGGCAGTCCGAATCAAAGGAAAAACCAGGAGAAGGGCCGTCATACCAGATATGATCCTGTTAGCTCTAATCCTCCACTCAGAAGAGATCAGCAAACCAGGCCAGCACCGACCAATCCCTTTACGGGTGCACCCAGCAAAAATCCACAAGCCTTGAAGTACCAACCCTGAGGTCAAAGGGTCTTCCATGCCCTCCACATGCCTTTGTCCAAAGCTTTCCAAATCCTTGTTGGACACGGCCATCTCAAACCCCTTGAGCCTCGGCCTCTCCCGAACCCTCTTCCGGCTACACATGATGCCGCCTAGTATTGTGCCTTCCATCAACAAACCGGTCATGGCACTGACAATTGCTTTCGTCTTCACCACGAAGTGCAAGATTTGATTGACAACGGGGTCATTGTCGCACTAAGCTCTGCAAAGTCTATCGGCACTGGGTCAGTGAACTTGGGGGATAATGTGATTATGTGATCGAGGGATGAACCACCTGCAGATGGTGCTCAGATTACTCCAGCTGTGGTGGATGGCATGCACTGTTTTGAGCAATATACAAGTGCGGTTAATTTTGCATTCTGACTTGGGTATTGGGTCAGTCTTGTTGTTTTGTTTTGAGTCTGTCCTTTTGTTTTGAGTCAGTCTTTTTGTTTTGGGTCTGTCTTGTTGTATCGAGTCAGTCCTATTGTATAGGAGTCGGGTGATTCCGGGGGGGTGTTACCTCGAGCATCACCATTTTGTTTTGTGTTTGTCTTTTCGTTTTGTTTTGAGTCTGTTTCTGCCAGGGAGCTAGTTGTGCTAGCAGACTTTGAATGAACAGTAGTGATTTTCACATCCTTGTGTTCGCTTCTGCCTTGTGCCAGTTATGCCGAAAGTTCTGAATGAGATGGCAGTATTTGACTAAGAACTCTGTCTTTTCTGTGCCTTGAAGTCGTTGTAACGACCTAAGTTTTTCAAAACTTTTTGAACACTGCGGTGAAAACGAAAAGGAAGGAATTCCTCGGGATTTGCAAAACTTTGATCAATTGAGAGAAAGAGAGGCGTGCTAAGCCCTTAATGAATGAAATCATGCTTGTTAGCGTGAGTACTGAGAAGGACCCTGGCTTGATCTAGACTGGTTTCACACTATCTTTAGCGCGAGCGATTTGTCGCTTTCTTAAAAATTTTCAAAAACAAAATATTTTGCGCGATCCTGCGAAGACCTGTGCGGAATCGCTCTTGAGATTGTGCAGCCTAGGATCGCTCTCAGCCTTGAGACTCAACCCCTTCGCTTCCAAACCTTGAACTTGAATTCAGAAGGTTCAACGGTCAACTACGATGTGAGGCCTGTGTGGCCAGATTTGAAGCAGCCCTCGAACAAGAGGCCAAGAAAGTCAGATCAAGAAGATCAGAAGATTAGAAGAAGCTTGCAAAGCTAGAACAGAAGTACCCTTCGAACTAGGGGCAAAGATATCAGACATGCTCGAAGAGTTGAAGATGAGTCCTCTTGCAAATCAACAGCCACTCTCCTGGATACGGATGGCTTTGAAACCATACAACCATTTGGCATGGACCAACCTACACTTTTACCCTTGAGAGGCTCGCTGAGCCGAAAACCCAGAAGGGTGACCCAGGCAAAAGTTAGAGCAAGAAAAAGAAGAAAAAGAACAAAAAAAGAAAAAAGAAGAAAAAGAACAAAAAAGAAAAAAGAAGAAAAGGAAAAGAATATCAAAAAAAAAAAAGAAGAAAAGAATGAAAAGAAAATAAAAACAAAGCTCGCAAGGTTGAAAACCTGCAACGGGCGCCTTAGCAAAAGTTAGAGCCTAAAAAGGAGAGGTTAAATACCTGAGTGTACCTTAACCCCGAACTATGTAAGGCTTGATTCCCATCTTTGGGATACGTAAGCAACTTCATGAAGTCCAGCCATAAACAATTCAAATTTGATTGTGTCCATGCGATGGTTCTATTCATCTTTGTCTTCTTTGTATTTGAGGATTTGGTTGCGTTCGCTACTCTGAGGGCTGACTACAATGCACTGCAATGCCATTCAAACAAGGGGCAACTTTCCGTTGCCATTCAATGCGCCGCGGTACCATTCAAACAAGGGGCAACTTTCCGTTGCCATTCAATGTGCCGCGGTGTCGTTCAAACAAGGGGCAACTTTTCGTTGCCATGCAACTCTCTTCAAGCACGGGGCAGTTGTCCCTTGGATTCGAGGTTGCGCATCTCAGGGGTAGGTTTCATGCTCGTTGAGCAATGGCCGTTTGCAAAATAGTTTTTGAGAATTTTTACTGAGGTTGACTATTTTCTCGAAAATCATTCTATCTTTTCCAAAACTGTACCCTTTTCATGGACCCAAAAAAGGAAAATTTTCAGTGCTCATAGCCTAACTTGCATGATTTTAAATCAAAAATCAAACAAGCATGTTAATCTAACTCTCATTTTGGTCAAAACTGTTTTAGTAGAAAGCAAAAACAAAAAAAATGGTCGAAATGATGAACCAGGGGCACAGTTGAGTCAGGCTTCATGTCTTTTCCCTGTTGTCAATTCATTTGCCAAAAAGGGCACTCTACCTGCCAGAAGAGGACACAATTGAAGCTAACAACAAAAGGGCAGAAAGCTCTCACACCCTCCAAGCAACGAGGTATCAAGCCAAGTGCGAAGCACGAACTGGAATGGGGCAAGATATTCCACTCCATCATCTGGACAGATCTTATCACGTCTAAACTCCCCAGCAAAGTATCATCAACCGATGTTAGCTGCAGATTTGCTACACACCCAGTTGTAGCGCAACCCTTCTATGGGAGGAATTCACTAGCTGTGAGCGGAAGAAAGAGAATCTAGCAGCATGCTAGGGGGCAAAAGCCCGCAACTTCCTATTTATCCATCAACCACCCAGGGGAGGGATTGAAAAATGAGAGATTGAAGAATAGAGAGATGTGCGATGAGAGAAAGTGAGAAAAGGGCTTTTTCAAAAAAAAAAAAAAAAAAAAAAAGAGATTGAATGCCGAGCGATGTGAGAGACACAAATACGAAAGGGTGGGAAACAATACCCGGTGAAACAGGCTCCCTATATACGTCTGTGTGTCGTGTCTTTTGTTTTGTTTGTCTCGATTCCTGCTTTGAGTCGTCTCGAGTGTGTCTCGTTGTGTTTAGGTCGTTTACCTTTTGTTTTTCTGTGTTGAGACGTTTTGGCTGTGGTCAGTTGTAGGCTCAATACCCGGTTGAGAATCCTTTTCTCATTTTCAAAAGAAAAATCATCCTGTGCTCAGAGTGCTGTGCCATTCTCCACATTTGTGCAAAACAGAATTGGTTCTTTCATAAAGCCGCAGGGTTCAACCCAGGTCATGTCAGAATAGTAAAGCAAGGACCTATCTGAAGCTATTTAGATTCCAGACTGCAAAGCAAAAGAAAAGAGGGAAAATTTGGAGCATCTTAGCATGTCTCAACTTTAGCAAAATCCGAGACTGCATTCCAGGTGCACCTTCTCAGGCCTCGCCATTTCTCTAGAGTATGAGTGTGTCTCGACCCCAAGTGTAAGCCTGCTTCAAGTCGTAATGGCACCAAGCAAAGACCAGAGGGTTTCACATGCAGATGTTATCTCTCGCCAATTTGAATAGGGTGTGCCCTTTTGAGCTGAGTATGTTGTGAAGTCCTCTAAGAAGCAAATCAGAGGCACCAGAGTACATATTTGATGCTCCTCTATTGCATAGAATGTGAGCTTTCATACACACTGTTGTTGCATGCGTGTCGCGCATCGTTATGATTCATGCATAGAATATGCTTGCTTTCAATATTACATAGAATGTACTTCCATACTTGCATAGAAAGTGCTCGTATCTGTTGCATAGAAAATGCCCCCATACTTGCATAGGAGATGCATTTTTATCGCACTGTCTTGTGCATTTACACTTTGTGTCTCACTGGCACTGTCTTGTGCATTTCAGAACACTCGCGCTGTTTAGTGTATCACGCTGTCTTGTGCATTTCAAATCACTCGCACTGTTTTGTGCATTTCTAATCACTCGCGCTGTTTAGCATATCGCACTGTTTTGTGCAATTTATCATTCACGCTATTTTGCGCACCTCAATCACACTATTTTGTGTAGTTTACATTCGCACTATTTTGCGCATCGTACTGTTTTGTGCAATTTATCATTCGCGCTATTTTGCGCACCTCAATCACACTGTTTTGTGTAGTTTACATTCGCGCTATTTTGCGCATCGCACTGCTTTGTGTAGTTTATCATTCGCGCTATTTTGCGCACCTCAATCGCATTGTTTTGTGCAGTTTATCATTCGCGCTATTTTGCGCACCTCCATCGCACTGTCTTGTGCATTGCATTCATCGCGCTATTTTGCGCACCTCAATCGCACTGTCCTGTGCTTTGCATATCACATCGCACTATCTTGTGCATTTCAAATCAATCGCGCTGTTTAGCGTATCGCACTATTTTGTGCATTGTATCATTCGCGCTATCTTGCGCGTCCCACCTGCACTTGTTAGTGCATTACACTTCACTCGCGCTATTTTGCGCATCGCACTATTTTGTGCACATTACTTGCATTGTGCATGCATTTTATCGTGCTATCTTGCGCATCTCACCTGCACTTGTTAGTGCATTGCATCGCGCTATCTTGCGCACCTTCCTTGTATCACACTGCTTTATGCATTCACCCTACTCGCACTGTGTTGTGCACCTCCAGCTCGCACTGTCTTGTGCACTCTCTGGTCTAGGAGACCTTAAATCCTTCGGTCTAAGGAGACCTTAAATCCTGCATCATCATTCGCGCTGTTTTGCGCATCGTACTTGTAGTTTACTTGCATTTCATTTGCACTACCTTGTGCACTTTCTGGTCTAGGAGACCTTAAATCCTCTAAAGGTGCAATTCCTTTGGTGTTTGTCGTGCCCGAATGACTTCCAGTGGTCTGGTATAGCCACCTGCCTGTGTTAGCAGTGAGTTCCTAGGAGACCAATTGAGACGGTGGAAACTAGAGTTCGAATGGCTCATGCCTAGAACGCAAAGGTTCGGGATTTCCGAGACTAAAGTCTGATTTAAATACCTAGGGGTATATCCTCGGCTTGAAATCTGTATGGCAGCCCCATAGATTAAGATAACATCTGTATGCACCTCAATTCTAGATACTGATCCAACCTAGTCTGTCACCCTGTTGGAGAATAGGGAAAGCTGTGACCATAGTCAGGGAGAAAAGTAGTACCTGTGGTCCAATCAAGAAGAAGCGAGAAATACCCAGCAGCATGAGGTAACCCATTGCCAATTACCCCTGTGAGGTACCTTTACCTCTTAGCTATTACATTGCATTTTAGCCACTACATTACAGTGCATTGCATGAATCCTTAATTTTCAAACCGGCTTCGCGTAGCGTATAAGTCCAATTTTCAAACCGGCTTCGCGTAGCGTGTAAGTCCAATTACCAAAATCTTCCTGCATATCATTCTTGCATCCTGCCCCTGAACTACGCTAGTTTGATTCCTTGCAAAGGGATACGTAGGCAGCCTGCGGGCACAACCATTTAATTATCTATATTTTGTTTGCTTGACCAAGTCTTTGGCCTTGTCAAAATGGGTCGTCTTCGGCTTTGACATTCACTCGCCACTTCTTGACTTCCGAAGTTACATCAACGAAGGGCAATCAGACACCCCATTTTTTACCGTCCATAAGACTTGGACGCGACTGATGGTTCACATGGTGGAGAAAGTTGTGCAGGGGAAAGCTGCAATTTGTTCGGCAAAGAGAAAGAGTCAAATCTCAACTTCATACTCCTGTTCTGGACCAAAACAATCTTGATCAAAAGATTTTAGTCTTAAAACCCACTCTTTCAAAACGTTTTTGAAATAAAGTTTTTACGATGTTCCGAGGCTCGCATTTTGTCAAATGTTGCGCTTTTCGGTAAATCGAGTAAGGACAAAATGGAAATGAATGAAAGAGAGATGAAATCTTTGAAAAATCTTTCAAAACACCTTACTTAGGGGTTTGAAGTTGAAGAAAAGAGGAGAAGAAGAGGGAAGAAATCCAGTTGGGGGAGAAAATGAGCATGAACCGTTAAGAAAGAGTCGAGCAGCCCTCGCCGAATCGGGCCCATTCATTTGCATACTTAAAATCAAGCTATAAGGCCACCACTGTTGGAAAGAAGACTTCCGGGGCTTCATTTTGCGCTCAAGAATCTCCTAAAGCCAATTCCGGACGGGGGAGATATGGTTGATTGAAGTAGGGCATCACTCTGGTTGGATCGAATCTGCGCGGCTTCACCAAAACAGGCATAACTTTTTCCACAGGAGGAATTTTAATGCAAGGTTTGTGCCATTGGAAAGCTAACTTCCGGGGCTTAAAGTTGGAGACTTGAACGGCCACCATTGGATTTCTCTAGCATTGGTCGTCCACCTTTCTTTCCGGAAGACCCATTTTTTGTCCTAAAAAGTAGCAGCCGGAAAAGCCGAAAAAAGCCAGAAAAGGTAGCCGGCCGGCCAGAAAAAAGTAGCAGGCTGGCCACCTAGCTGGTGAAATGACTTTTTTGCCCTTTTTAGCTAGCCGACCATAACCCCCTCTCCAAGTGTGTCCTAAAAGTGAATTTTGTTTTCCTCTAGGCCTTATGTCCGAGGGTTTGGCCTTTTGGAGGGAAACTTGAATTAGTTTTCCCCACCATTTTTCCCCCTCTTTTCCACCCTTTTTTGTCTATATAACCAGCACTCCCAGCTGGTTTTGAGGGGTTTGAAAATTGCTTTAGAGCTCTCTTGCATACACTCTCCATTTCCCTCTCTTCCAAGACTCCAAACTTTAGGGTCCTTGCATCATTTACACTACACCACATAGCACCACCTCTCCAACCTCCATTTTAACCACTTGGAGCTATTTTCCAGAGCTGAGGAACACCACTTCTTGTGCCAAGAGGTTGCTAAAGTTGAGTCTTCAGGGGTAAGTCCTCTCCTCTTTTTGGTCCTATTCTTGCTCAATACATTAGCCATACTTGCTTGCATATTTGAGCTCCGACCCTAACTGAAAATAGCATTTTTTTTAGCTCTATTTCATGTTTGTTTAAGGGCCTCTCACTGTTTGAGACTTCCTTTTGCACTTGCTTCATTACATCCCTTGTATGCCATTTTCTTGCATATTATTTTTGGCCTATGTATAAACTATTTTGAGCTCTGTCATAAACTTTAAAGTGGCTTATTTTGAGCCCTTCTTAAACATTGTTGAAGGGCTCATCACTGTTTGAGGCTTCCATTTTCCACTTGCCTTTATATCCCTCTTTTGGCCTTATTTTTGCATGATTTGTTAGCCCTTTTTCCTTATTTTTTTTGGCTTTGGTCCGAACTGTAAATGACCTTATTTTGACCCCATCTTCATGTTTTATTAAGGGTATTTTGTTGTTTGAAGCATCCTTTTTATACTTTGTGTTATAGCTCTCTTTTTGGCCTTATCTTACATAGTATTTTGAGCATACTTGTACACTGTTTTGAGTCTGATCATAAACTGTAAAATGCCATGTTTTGGGCCCCTCTTCAACATTGTTGAAGGGCCCTCCTCTTTTTGAGACTTCCATTTGCCACTTGCCTTTGTATCCCTCCTTTAGGCCCATTTTTTGCATGAAAGTTTTTCCATACTTGTGTCTGTTTTTGTGGCTTGTCATAAACTATAAAACATCATATTTTGGGCCCCTCTTCAAAATTATAGAAGGGCCCTTCTCTTTTTGGGACCAGCATCTGTTAGTTGCTTCATTATCCCTCTTTCGGGGCCATTTTTGCATGCTAGCTTAGCCCCATTTGTGTTCACTGTTTGGCCTTTCTTAAAACTATAATTATGCTTTTTTTGGGGATTTCTTGATTCTTTCTTCACACTTCATGTTCAAATAATTCATGCATTGCATAGCCATAGGTCATTCCATGCGCCTAATTTCATGTTTCGGGATTCATTCCATGCATCGGGTGTCATTTTGCCATGTTTCGGGGCTGTTTTGCATCACTTATTGCCTCTGAAATTTGCATGCTAGTATGCCATATTCCATGTTTTGCCATGTCTTGTTAGAGTGGCATTTGGTGCCTTAGGGTCGGTCCTCGATTTGCGTGCACGTGTGCACGCATCTCGAGTGTCTCATTTTCATCTAATGGCCTCCTGTGTGAGTGTGGCTGAGGCCCACTTGCGTTGGTGTAAGTCCACTATGCATTGTGTATGCCATTTCATTTCATAGCATTGTGTATGCTAGGTTGTATGTTAGCGCATTGTGTATGCCATGTCACATCGAGCATTGTGTATGCCATTTCATAGCATTGTGCATGTTAGGTTGTATCTTAGTTGCATTTCATGCATGTCATGCATATTGCATTGTGTTCGGGATAGGAGTTAGTCTTGCACGGAAACGAGGGCGTTTCAGACCGAGTGACGAACGTGTCTCAATTTCGACCACCATTAATTCGGATTATCCATGATGGAGTTAGGTCTTAGTTGTATTTTCATGTGCATTCATTTCATATTGAGTTGTGCAATTCGACTTCTCGGCCATCGTGCATTGAAATGCGTGATTGGTGGCACGAGGATCGAGGCATGCATACATATGTGAAAATACATTGCTATGCCCCTTTCTTGCTCTCTGTTGCAACAAATCAAGAATCAGCAGTCTTCCGGGGCTTGGCGCGCTTTCCAAAAATTATTGCAAAACAGAGGCTAATTGGGGCATCACAATAGATTTTCGCGCAAAGGCAACCCGAATATGCATCATTCATCATCTGAAGAAGAGTCAAGGCAGTCTCTGGCTTGCATGCCAGTTTATTGTTTCCTTAGTTAATTTGGTAATTAATTAGGATTTTTGTACATATCTTGGACTGTATTATTTATTCGGAATGTACTATTCGGGACTGTATATTATTTATTCGGACCCTCTGTGCGAGGGCATAATTGTAATAAGTGTGCGTGAGTGTGATGTATGTCTTCCAACCCCACGTCTTTCTTCCCTTTTATTTACCAGCTTATGATGGTTAGATTAGGGCATGTTTCAATTAGCATACAGTATGATAGCATGTTTGCATTCATTCATCTGTTTTGCACGCACCGGGCTCGGCACATCATACTAACTGCATTCGTATTTCAATTTCAAGTTGAATACTTGTTAGTTGTAGCACTTCACATGCCATCTTTAGAATAGCCAAGCCTGCTATAATTGCATTTTGCATGTGTTGCATTAGGCATTTTTGTATAGTTAGGATCATGCATGGATTTCTAATTAGTTTCTGTTTTGGCTTGGAGTACTCGGTAAGTGGTTATGCTTTAGCATCCTTGCATGTGTGTGAGTGACTGCCATGATAGCATGCTTACCATGAGGCTATTTACTTATGTGATATATCTGCCTGAATGCCTGTGGGTGAAGGTTGGGTTATTTAGATTGGAACAATTCATCAAATGTTTGTTTTAAGCCCACTAGATAGTGGCAAAATCATGTTTTTTAAGTCCACCCGAGGGTGGCAAATCCATGTCTTAGCCTACTTGCGAGTAGCACCATCAAACCATTTTCAAAAACAAACATGAAATGTTTTGTTCCAATTCAGGCGATCCAGTCTATACTTGTATGATGTGCGCATCACGTAGTAAATCTAGGCTAATAACCGGAATAAGAACGCACAATGTTTTCAAAATTAGATATCATGGTTAGTAGAGGCCGGTCTTTGACCGGGCGAGCGGGGGTGCTCACAAAGTGACCTTCCCCAATCGTACCCCAGTTCCCGAGCCGAGGCAACTTTGGTGATGACGGACACGTGGCCTTAGGCAACAAGTCAGGGTTTCCTAAATTTCCCAAAAATAAAATATTTAGGTGGCGACTCAGATTCCGCAAAGCAGTCCATGTTTGGCACTTCTTTTCTAAAAATCTGTTTTCTCAAAACGATTTGCCGGATTTGGACTCTTTGGTTCAAGATTAAGAACTGTGACACAATTCGAGTCCGAGCTGTAGCGAGGTCCCCCCGCGGGCCTGTCTACATAACACTAGCCCAGAAGATTCTCAGACAGGATTATTATTGGTTAACCATAGAGGAGGATTGTATTGGCTTTGTCCGGCGATGCCACAAATGCCAAATCCATGCAAACCGCATGAACATTCCGCCATCGACGCTATACAACATGACTTCGCCATGGCCATTTTCAGTCTGGGGGATTGATGTTATCGAAGCAGTTACTCTGAAGGGGTCAAACGGGCAAAAGTATATTTTGGTAGCGATAGATTACTTTACAAAGTGGGTCGAGGCCCAATCCTATGCAATGTTGAAGGCATCGCATGTTGCTAAGTTCATCAGGAACAACATCATCTGTCGCTATGGGGTCCTGAATGAGATTATTTTGGATAATGGTTCCCACTTCAAGAAGGAGGTGATCGACTTGTTGGAGAAATACAATGTGGCTTTTCATAAGTCATCCACATACCGGCCGCAAACCAACGGAGCAGTTGAGGCCGCCAACAAGAACATCAAACATATTCTGTAGAAGATGGTGGAAACCTATAGGGACTGGCTAGATAAGCTGCCATTTGCTCTTTGGGGCTACCGGACTTCAATTCGAACTTCTACTGGGGCAACTCCGTACTCCTTGGTCTATAAGATAGAGGTTGTTCTGCCTATTGAAGTTGAGGTTCCATCATTGCAGGTTATGACTGAGTGCTAAATAGCTGAGGCAGATTGGCAGCAGAGCAGGTTCAAAGAACTCATGCTGTTTGACGAGAGAAGACTGAAAGCACTGTATCATGTCCAGGGTTATCAACAAAGAATTGCTAGGGCTTTCAACAAGAAGGTTAAGTTCAGGAATTTAAAAGAAGGGGATTTGGTGCTCAAAGACAACCGAGCTCCCATCCACAACCCAAGGGGCAAGTTCAGACCTAATTGGACTGGTCCTTACATCATCAAGTCCATCTGGTCAGGTGGAGCTGTCGTTCTTATGGACCTAGATGGCCTTGAGTTCTTCCAGCTGATCAACATGGACAAGTCGAAGAAATACTATCCCTGAGTGGCTCGCTAGGTCGAAAACCTGAAAGGGCGACCTAGGCAAAAATTAGAGCACAGAAAATTTGAAATAATAAAAACTGAGCTCGCAATGTTGAAAAACCAGAAAGGGCGGCCTTGGAAAAAGTTAGAGCGCAAAAGGAAAGTGTTAATACACGAGTGAACCCGAACCGAACTATGTAAGGCTTGATTCCCATCCTTGGGATACGTAGGCAACTTCATTCTAAAGTCTAGCCATAAACACTTCCCAAATCAACTTTGTCCATGTGATCATGTTGGTCATCTTTGTCTATTCTGCATTCAAAAGCTCAGTTGTGATCTCCAGTGCAGTGCTATTCAGACTAGGGGTAACTTTCCAGTTGCTGGATCCGAGGTTGTATATCTCGAGGATAGATCTCAGGCGTGTCTAGTTGTGATCCATATCGAGAATGGTTTTGAAAAGTTTTAAGAAAAGTTGATTTTGCTCAAATTAATCTTTTTACAACTTAGACCATTTTTGGACCACGCGGAAAATTTTCAGTACCCACAACCTTCAATTTCATTGATTTCAATACAGAGTTCTCCGGCTCTTGATACAAATTGAAGTTAATTTTTATTACATTCATAAAGAAAACTTGAAAGTACAGATTAAAGTAATAAATTTGGGACATAGTCAGGTGTTCCTACGTCCCCCTCCCAGAGCTGGTGGAAGCCTCTGATGCCAAAGTAGGCCCAGTTTATGCCTCATCTTCAAGCCAAGTTATGCACTCGCCAAAAAGGGCACAACTGAAAGTGGGAACGGGGGCCAGAAGTTCTCTTGTTCTCCATGTTGTGGCATACCGAGCTAGCTGTGAGCCTCGGACCGAAAATGAAGCTGGGTACTCTATCCCCTCTTTCGGGTAGATCTGATCATGCCCAAATTGATGCCTGGACTGAAATGGGAAGTAGAAGACACAGTGTGTCAGGCCAATCAGCTAAATCCCAGGCTGCCAGGACATGTTGTAGCTCATCGCCGATAGATTAAGTCAGGGGCAGCGCCAAGCAATGTTGACAGCAGATAGGCTGCACATCCATGCCAATGCAGCTAGTGTCATGCCAATGCAGCTCTTGCCCTCTTTCAAGCCTTGGGCAACCTCAATCAAACGGACGTTGGACCCTCCGAAGCTTAGGGCAAGCAAGAAATGAGACAACATGCACAAACAGAGGGCATGTCGCCAAAAACTCTGCCAAAGATGGTCGCCACAATCACCGGCGTCATAAAATCGATGAATTAAGCTCGGAATATCTAGTTCCCCGTCACGAATCAAAGACCTAGCGTCATGCAAAGTAAGCCCACACATCCATCCTAAAGCTTGGATGTGGCCAAAACGGAATTGGGGCAAGATCTTTTCATCACGCTGAGATTCCATCAAAGCTTGGAAATCTTCAAAAGTGGGACATATCTCTTGTCCGCCAAAGGTAAAAACGTGAGTTACTGGATTCCAACACCTAGCCGCGACATGGAGGAATGGAAAACGCAGCGGGGTGTGGCTCAGCGTGAACAGTGCATTTATTCTAAAACCCCAAAAATTCAACTTTTCCAAGCCATCCAAGTTTGCAATCCAATTTACGAGGTTTTGGGCAAGAAATACTTCCATTTGGGGCAAAAAACAGAGTTGAAATTAAGGAACCACGAAGCTGGAACCTTTATAGAAGATAAGGCATTGAGTGGAGGACAGATGGCAGCGATCTGGAGCTTCTCAAAATAACTGGCCAACCGGCCAGTTTAAGTAGTGACCGGCTACCTTTACTGGCTGACCGGCCCCTTAAGTGGCCGGCAGTGAGAATAAGTGGCCGGCAATCATCCTAAGTGGCCGGCAGCCACCCCTTGTCTCCAGCAGAGAGCCTTTAGCCTTCTTGTGTGCTGAAGATGCTGAAAACCTGAGTTTGATTCTACTTCGAATGTGTCCTGCTGTTTTGTTTAACAATTGTATTTGTTTATCGAGTTGTTGCAATTTGCTTATCAAGTTTGTTGTAATTCGTTTATCGAGTTGTCATTGTTTTGCTTATCGAGTTGTTCTTTAATTTGTTTTGCTTTGTTTGTTATGTCGATTCACTACCTGACTGTGCAATAAACAAATGTTCAATTTCCTTCAAATCCTATTTTTTTGCAAAATGGTACGATGCGATGCTTAGAATACAAAATGCAACACTTTTTGAAACAAAAAGCTGTTTTCATTCCATCATGGTTTCTCGTTACAAAATGTACGAGTTTTGAAGAAAATAAAACTTCCTAAGGCTGTACAATGTGCTAACACTACTAGCAAAAAGAGAAATAAAGCAAAAAACATCTAAATCGGTGCCATCAAGCTCAGGATTGAGAGGCCCTCTTCATCATTTTCTCAACCGGCAGAGACTACATACCATCGCCATCCGCAACCACGAAGGCTGCCCCAGCCGAATCTGAGGAGTCCGACCAGTCACCTCCGCTTCCCTCCTCGAAGCCCTCCTCAGCATCGTCGCCTCCTCCTCCTCCCCGCTGGACTCATCATCGTCATCGCGTATGACAGGCTCCTGGCGTCTCCCTCGGCTGTGTGCCAGAATCTCTCTCTCTGCCGCTCGAGAAGGCTCTGAGGGTCCTGTCTGCAAGGGTGTGACCTGAAAAGACAGTTTGAATACATTAGCTACATTATATGTATCAAGTGCAAGTATGTTATGCAGAGTATATGCAGAACTCAGATATAGTATGCGCATGCAGTGTCGTGTCAGATGTGATCTATACATGCGGTGCATCAGTGCAATGAGATGTCAGTTTCAGTGTATCAGCAGAAGTATGATAAATGCAAGAAAACTGAAAAATTATCGGGATCCCGTGGGAGGTCAGCATCATCTCTCTCCTCAGGATCATGCTCTCAAATGAGGCCATCACCTGGAGTAACCCCTCGACGTACTCTACGGAGGGCTGCAAATGCAAGTTGAAATCATGGGTACATGAATGCATGAGAATCTGAGTGAGACTGAAATGAAATGCATGAAAGCTATAAAGCATACCGGTGGTGAGCCAGGTGTCCTGACGTATCGGTGATCAGGCAATGGAGGCTCGAGCAGAATCTGATAAGGCACTCCAGAGAGCCGCCAACTGGTCAACTCAGTCGGGGGATCATGCCATCCAACACACTGCCTAGTAGAAGGCATTCCTCTAGTCTCGCCCCTCGGTGCCCGAGCCCTGCTCGTCGAAGGGGCATCAGCTACCCAGGCCCTACTCGTCGAGGGAGTGCCTGCTGCCCGAGCCGTGCTCGACGAAGCAATATCAGTTGTCCTTTCCGTGGGAACACGAGCGCCTGCCAATGGAGGCATGAGGTATGCCTGGATGTAGGTCGTGAAGTCCCCCTCCGCAATGAATCAGTCTGCGTTTGAGCCTCGCATGATGTCAGTAAGCTCTTGAGGGAAGAAACTCTCTGTGTCCCGCATAGACGGTGGAGGTGGAAAAGGAACTAACTATAAGGGCAAGCCCAACGTCTAGCGCATGAAGCGCTCACCTAAGAACCAGGCTCGGCCCACAGGTCCCTTGAGCACAAGCCGATATCGGGAGACGCCCCGAGCTCCAGCAAAATATAATCAGGCAAACTCTGGCATCGCCTCCTAGGGCTGCCATGTGATCTGCAGACAGCAAGTGCATTAGTTGCTAGTAGAAATGTAAATTGAAGTGAAGCCAAAGAAAGAAATAAAGGGAAAAAAACTGTGAGTTTTGATTTACCTCTGTCGTCCTCACTGTGCCGAAATAATGGTGCAAGTATGGGAGGGTCTCCCGGGCTCTCGGCTGGCATCTACCATCATATCGACGTGAGTAGAGTACCTCAGGAGGCGTCTCAACCTCCAACTCGGGGGCAAGCGCTGGGAAATAAGCGTATGTCCACAACTGTGCAAAGCAAGAGAGTGTCAGTGAGAATGCAGATAAACACAGATAATCCGGAAAGCAGAGTATGTGTGCAATGTGCAGAATGTAGAAAAATACAAGACCAACATGAAAAATACATAAAGCAAAGTGTGGCACAGTGTATAGAAAGTACAAGTGTAGAACAGAGATTAGACTATGTGTGTGGGTAGTGTGCAATGTACAGAAAGTGAAAAGCAAAAAGCATAGCAAAAAATGTAAACCTGAACAGTAAAGCTTACCTCCCAGGCTCTTCAGTAGCCGCCCCGCTCCTGCGGGAGGTCAAGCTCATGTAGCAATAGAGGGTAGCAAGGTCGGTGCCCCCTCAATCATAGTGCCGCACTTGGGACAGGTCCACTAAGGCGCTCAACAAATATAGCCCCACTGTGTTCCCTCTGTCAGCAAACAAAGTAGTGCCGAAGAGGAACATGAGGAAGCCTCGAGCGTACTACTCTGTAGCCTCTACCATCGCGAGCTCCGTCCCTCTGAAGTGGTCGGTGAACCAAGTATACCAGACCAAGCCTGATGAGCGGTAAATAGGTAGATGTGCTCTCAACAGGTAGGTCCAAGCAGCCTCTCACTCGCCCATGTCGGAGTTGTATGGGATCGGCTAGCCTCCCACATCAAGGCCTGTCAGCGTCACAAAGTCATACGGGGTCATCGTCATGTCCTCGGTGGTAGAGAAATGAAAAGAGTTGGTGGTGTCCCACCATCTCTCTACCAATGCACCTAAGACGGTCCTACTTGCAAAGAGATGTGAGAGCCCCGTGCAAAATAAGCCAAACCCCGCCTCGTCAATAATCTACTGAATGCCGTCAGGGAGCTCCAAGTACCACTCCCTCGCCGTGGTCGACCTGTACCCACCGGTGGAACGAGTGTCAACCTGTGTGGATGAGCAGAAGTACATTATGTGAATGTGTTCAGCATGAATAGAAATACAGTGTATGAACGTGTTCAACATGAGCAGAAATACGGTGTGTGGATGTGTTCAGAAAGAGCAAAAGCAGAAATACAGAGTTGAAAATGTTTAGAATGAGCAGATGAAATACAATGCAAAAGTGCGAGCTATGCAAGAAATGTAAAGTACATCGCAGAAAATATAAGAGTACAGTGTGTACCTCAGGCGCATCGTGGGACAGATGCGACACAGGCTCCCGTAGTAGAAGATCTATAGGTGCGCACCGTGCAAACCCAATGAAATGGCGGACTGTGCTAGGTGGTAGCACATGTACCGCGAGATGGTACGTCACCGGGTTGAATGGCTGGACTCGAGGTGGCAACAGAATGTGTCCGGGCTCCTTCTCCATCCTTAGAGAACCCCCGTCGTGTGGCCCGTCATCTACCATTTGCAAAAAGGGTGAAAAATGAGCAAAATGGGCAAAAGTGCTAAAAAGTCAACAAAAGTCAACTCTCAGAAGAGAAAAGTCAAATAAAGTCAAAGCCCGGGAAAAAGGCGCCAAACTTAGGAAAAAGTCGGGGGAAACATACCTCAAATGGTGAATGTGGAGGAAAAGGCTCCGAAAACAAGTTTTGTTCGGTTTAAAGTGAAGGAAACCGAAAGGTTTTGCGAATCAACTTCGCAAGGGGCGTTGGGAAACACGTAAAAACCCCAGATCTAAGAGGAAAAGGGGTCTAGGAAGGAAGAGGGATGGATTTTAGCTTTGTGGGTGTAAGGAAAAGTGTTTTGAAGTTGAGTTTTTAAAGACCCGTATGCAAAAGGTCAAAACTACCACGAAATTCCTTAACTGGCCGACCGGCCAGTTTTTGTTGCTGACAGATATGGCAAGTGGCCGGCATGCTTCCAGGGTGGCCGGCAGGTTCCCAGTGTCTTCCTTGTGTGTTTTCAGGCTGTTCTAAGTCCTTGGTTCCTGAGGAGGTGCAAGAAAAGTTCAATTTTAACTCAAAATGTCTCTGCGAGAGTTTCAATTCATGTCTTCGATGCGAGACTCATCGTCTGTCGACACATGCAAGGTGTATCCTTTTAATATATTGTAACTCTCCGAGAGGTAAATCGGGAGTTACCTTTGACTTGTCTCTATCATATGCTTTTGTCGTTGCATAGAACGAACATTGCTTTCATCATCGTATGGAGTATGCATTTTGAATTGTTGCATTGAACATGCATTACCATGTTGCATTGAATATGCATGACCATGTTTACATAAGGCGCATGCATTTTGCATTGAATATGCCTCGTT
The DNA here is from genome assembly GCA_025200525.1 of Camellia lanceoleosa. Lineage (NCBI taxonomy): Eukaryota > Viridiplantae > Streptophyta > Magnoliopsida > Ericales > Theaceae > Camellia > Camellia lanceoleosa. The sequence goes on along the minus strand of CM045762.1, from coordinate 105,447,571 downwards.
GGTTATCTTGCATTGAATATGCACTGTTGATCATCTTGCATTGCATATGCATCGTTGTCATTCGTCTCGCAAGAGACACACATTACATTGCATTGTCTCTATCAAGTTTCTCTCTCATACATACACGATATTGTATGTACGCTTCATTTGAAGCTGGTGCAATATGACGATATTGTATGTACAGTTCATTTGAAGCTGGCGCAATATGACGATATTGGATGCACAATTCATTCAAAGAAGTTTCATTTAAGATTGATTATATCTTTGTGTATCTATCACACATGTTCATCTTTGTGTATCTATCACACATGTTCAGCTTTGTGTATCTATCGCACATGTTCATCTTTGTGTATCTATTACACATGTTCATCTTTGTGTATCTATCACACATGTTCATCTTTGTGTATCTATCGCACATGTTCAGCTTTGTGCATCTATCGCACATGTTCATCTTTGTGTATCTATCACACATGTTCATCTTTGTGTATCTATCGCACATGTTCACCTTTGTGTATCTATCCCACATATTCACCTTTGTGTATCTATCGCACATTTTCACCTTTGTGTATCTATCACACATGTTCATCTTTGTGTATCTATCACACATGTTCAGCTTTGTGTATCTATCGCACATGTTCATCTTTGTGTATTTATCGCACATGTTCACCTTTGTGTATCTATCGCACATGTTCACCTTTGTGTATCTATCGCACATGTTCACCTTTGTGTATCTATCACACATGTTCACCTCTGTGTATCTATCGCACATGTTCACCTTTGTGTATCTATCGCACATGTTCATCTTTGTGCATCCATTGCACATGTTCGCTCTGTGTATCTATCGCAGTTAATCTCGTATGCTTTGGGCATTGTTGTTCTTTCTCCTCGCGCGCGCGACGGGTTAGACCTTCTTTGGTTAAGAGCATTTGGAACATGTTCCAATGTTTATACCATTCCTTTTCATTTCGCGTGCAATGCGTCGGAATCTTGTTTGAGACCTCGGGTGTGCCCAACAGTTGCTTTTAGTCTTTCCTACGTGGTGCGTGTTTAAGATTGCATAATTTTCTTACATCCTTTCTATTTGAAATGTAGTTTGACTTGTGAGTCGCGCAGGTGGCGTGTTTGTGTGTTGTCTCCCTTATGTGTGAGACTGCTGTAACTTGTAGGTTTGTTTCAAATGTTGTATTTACTTTGCATGAATGCTTCATTACAATCCGCTTTGCATGATCATAAGTTATGCTCTTGCATCATGCATGTCATTTGCATTTTGCCCCCGTCTGCGGGCGCATTTGTTTTGTTACCTTGCCTGCTTGTCTAAGTCTTCGGCCTTGTCAAAAATGGGTCGTCTCTGGACTTTGACATTCACTCCTGTCATTTCATGACTTTCAAGTTCTGTCAAAAAGGGGCAACTGTAAACACCCCATTTTTGACCGACCCTAAGACTCAGATGTCATCGTTTGTGCACGTGATGATTGTGCATGTTTGCGCTCGTTTTAAGCGCCCGAAGTTCTCAGTTGAGTACCTTGTCTTTGGGCCTCTTTACACTCTGTGTTTTGGCCTTGTTTTTGGGCCAAACCTTGTTGCCTCTTGCTTGGAGGGGGGAGGGAAAGGCATTGCCGGCCACTTTTCTTCCTTGCCAGCCACTTGAAGTGGCCGATCAGCTAGGGGAAGCGGCCAACCGACCACCTAAAGTGGCCGGCGGCCAATTTTCTCCTTTTTCAAATATTTTCAGATCTTTTGAGCCAACTGTTGCTCACTGACTTCATCCTTCATACACGTGTATAGAGGGATGAAGCAAGCTTTTTTCTTGCTTATTCTATATAAGGGGAGGTCCCTCCCCCTATTTGAGGGATTATAAAATTTAGGAGCTAAATTTTACTCTCTCTCTAGAATTCTCTATCTCTCTCTATATATATTGTGCTATATTGTGCTTAAAAGTGAGTTTTCTTCACATATTTGCACTAAAACACCTAGTCCAACACCTTCACTTTGGAGCTAAGGTCCATTGAAGCTTGGTTTGAGATCTTAAGCTGGTTTTATCTCAGAGAAGTTGTTGTCTTGCTGTTGTTCTACAAGGGTAAGCATATATCCCTTTTAAGCTTTGTTTTGAGCCACCTTTCTTAGCTTTTGTAACACCCTTTATTTGGCCTTTCTACCACTGAAACTCAGAGGAATTTCAGTGGTGGAAAGTTGGTTTTGTGGTCCAAAATAGGAGGGGGTGGTCCCCTCTCCTCTTGTCTTGTTTGCATGTGTTGATGGCCTACTAAATGAGCATGTATTTCTCTCTTTTTGAAGCTTAGTCCAAGCATGTTTTTGTGACTTTTTGGACCTTCTATAACTCTGTTTTAGGCTAGTTTAGTCATTGCTTGCTTGTTACTTACACTTGTAGTGTAATCATGCTTAATAGCCTTGAAAGCCTAATGAGTTAGTCCATCATTCTAGCATGTATTAGCTCTGTCTCAGCATGTTTTTACTAATGTTTTAGCATGCTTTAACTCTGTTTTGAGTGGCCTTGGTCCTTTGAGGCTTGCCTTGTATGGTTGTAGTGTAAAGGGCCTTGATTAGCTTTGAGTTTCGGGGCCCTTAACATGTTGTGTATGTGATGAGTGCATGTTTTGGAGTCATTTAGCATGTAATTTCAGTGTATATAGTGTAGTCACACTCTCACACATTTCACTTTTTCATAGCTTTTGAGAGTTGTGCTTTATGCCTTGTTTATGAGTCAATACATAAGCATGAGTTTCTTACTTTTCGCGCTACCATTTCAGCATGTTTTGGCCATTGTTTTGGCATGATTGAGCTCTGTCCAAAGCTGGTTTGGTTATTTAGGCTATGTATTGCATGCCTCTTGTGTAATGCTCTTTACTAGCATTGATGTTTTTGGCCCCCAACATGTCATGCTTGTATTACTTGCATGCTTTAAGGTGTTTAGCACGCCATCTCAGCACTTGAAATTCTGCCACCTCCCTCATTTCTTCATTTTTCCATTTAATTTGAGAGTTGGTTGGCCTTGAGATTGTGTTTAAGCTTGGGATTGAGGCTTGTGCTTAAATGGCTTTAATTCTCTTTTGGAGGGTTCCTCCTAGTCAAAGGCATAGTCTCTCCTATGCCTTAAACCATTCTTTGGGTTGGCCTCCTCTCCTTAGAGGACTTGCACATTGAACTTAACCGATTAAAGGACTAATTGGTAAGTTAAAATGAGTAAACAAGAAATAAACCAAGTAAAACATGTGAAAGATAAGCATGTTGTTTGCATTGCATTGCGTTTGGATCGAACGTTAATCCAAACACAAGAAATGTGGGACGTTTCATACTCAAAGTGATGAAACGTGTCACATTTCTTGGTCACCAACCCTCTTGATCATGCATGATAGAGGTGGAGGCTCTTTGTGTTGTTTGTGCATTCACTAAGCTTGTACGAGCTTGGTTTTTAGGCCGTCATGCATTGAGATGCTTGGTTGGTGGCTAGAAAGTCGAGCGCCCCACTCCTTTGAGCTTGAGAAATGATGAGAAGTGTGGCAGTGCATACATTTCCTTGCAAATACATCGTTGTGCCTCTGTTGTCCTCTATTGCAGCAAAAATAGGAGTCTGGAAAATAAGTGGCCGACCAGCCACTGAAAGTAGCTGACCGGCCACTCCAACTAGCTGACCGGCCAGTTAAAGTGGCCGATAAGTAGCTTGAATGCAGCCACAGCCCATCCATTTTTTTTTAATGCTCTGTGTTAGCAGAGCGGCAGCTGGGATATCGATTCAGTATTCAAACATCACAGCAAATGTAAATAGAGGCAATAGAGATCAAAGTGACGGATTTTTAGGAAGATGCCACCGAGCATGCAGGTCTCCCTCGCCCGCGAGGCCACTTTATTACTTTGCTAGCTAGTTAATTAAATACATGTGATGTAACTAATTAGTTTCATTTGTTTTGTAATATTCTAATTAGCTTAGCGTAGCTATTAGTTTCAATTTGGATTGTAATAATTAATTTGCTAGAGTTAGTTAATTAGTTTACTTGTCATAATTAGCTTAGCTTGGTGTAGCTAGCTTATTCATTCGGACCCTCATTCGCGAGGGCACAATGTTGTAATAAGGGTGCATGCGTGTGTGCATGTCTTCCAACCCCACGTCTTTCTCCCTTTTATTTAACCGCTTTCGATGGTTAGATTAGGGCATGTTTCGATTAGCATACCTTATGCTTTGCATGCGTGCATCATTCATTTGTCTTGCATGCACCGGGCTCGGCGCATAATTCAAATTGCATTGTATTTCAATACTTACTTGAATACGTGTATCAATTGTTGCATTCATATGCCATCTTAGATAGCCGAGCCTATTTAGTTGCATTTTTGCATGTGTTGCATTAGGCATGTAGCATAGTTAGGATCATGCATGATTTCTAACAAGCTTTTGTTTTGGCTTGGAGTACTCTGTAAGTGTTTACGCTTTAGCATCCTTGCATGAGTGTGAGTATTGCCATGACAACATGCTTGCCATGAGGCTATTTGCTTAAGTGCTTAACTGCATGAATGCCTATGGATGAAGGCTTCATCACTTGAATTGGAACAATTCGATAAATGCGAGTTTTAAGCCCACTTTGCGGAGTGGCAAAATCATGTTGTTTTAGGCCCACTGGAGGGTGGCAAATCCATGCTTTAGCCTACTTGCGAGTAGCACTTTCAAACCATTTTCGAAAAACAAACATGAGTTGTTTTGTTCCAATTCTCGTGATTGAGTCTATACTTGTGTGCTGTGCGCGTCACATAGTAAGTTAGCTAATAACCAGAACAAGAACACATGTGTTTTCAAAAACAACATATCATGCTTAGTAGAGGCCGATCCTTTGATTGGGCGAGCGGGGGTGCTCATTTCAAGACCTTCCCTTCTCATACCCAAGTTGCCTAGCCGAGGCAAATTTGGTAATGACTAAAACGTGGCCTTTGGCACAAGTCCGGGTTTCCTAAATTTTCCAAAACAAAATGTTTAGGTGGCAACTCTGTAATCTGGCAAAGCAGTCCATGTTTGGCGCTTTTTTATTCAAAATTGATTTTCCAAAACCAATTGCTAGATTTGGACTCTTTGGTGATTTATCAGTCTTACATTGCACTTTGTGAGATTAGATTCAAAACCGTGACAGGAGTTCGAACTGTAGTAGCAGGACCTAATTCGAGCCTTCTCTGAAACCGGGGGGGGGGGCACGAAACGAGTTCGGGCGGTCTACATAAGGTCTTCTTGATCTCGGCTAGGGAAGATAACACTTGACCTAGGTGTGCCACACCTTGGCCTAGATGTGCCACACCTCGGCCTAGGTCGTACCAGTCCCAGAATAAAAGGTTTCTAGGATCAAGGATCATGGGTCTCGAATGCCTAGATGATTAACATCTCGGCCTAGATGATAGACATCTCGGCCTAGGTGACGGTAAAGGTCAACCAAAGTGGTTCCAAGATGGTCCTAGGTGTTGGCGCTCAACGGCCTAGGTGTGAGAGGTTCAAAGGTGTTACCTAGGCTTGAGACTGCAAGGATAAATGACCTAGGCTTAAGACACCAAGCAAGGAACAAAGCATGCATATAACACTTAGACAAAACATGATAGCATCAAGACAAGACATGAACCTTTACTTAGGCAAAACGAATCTAAGTCTGCATGTACAAACATGACAAGGCAAAATCATATAAATGCTCATGAATATGACTAAAACAAGATGAGGGTTGTTATAAGAATTGTCAATGCAGGTATTTGAGTCAGTATATTTTATTTTTTTTATTTTTAGTAAACTTTTTTCTTTTTTAGCTAAATTTGTTTTTAATTTTTTTAGGTGCATCTGATCTAAATGCATCTATAATTATGAATAAATTTGGAAAAAAAAAGTTCACTAAAGACAAAAAAAAAAAAATAATAATAATTTTTTTTTTCTATTTTTCATTTTTTGCATCTTTAATGAATTTTTTACATCATAGAACTAATGTGTTAGTGATGTGGCAGATTCTGTTAGTTTTTTTTTATGGAAGTCAGTCTAAGAGTAAAGTGGGAATGATTGCAAATATGAAGGGCCAAAGTGAGAAAGATTGCAAACATGAAAGCCAAAGTGTGAAGAATCAAACTTAAAGTGCCAATATGGAAAGGATTACAAATATGAAGGGCCAAAATGGAAAAAATTAAACTTAAAGGGCCAAAGTAGGAAATGGGTGAAACTTTAGGCAGGCAAAGTGTAATTTACCTAAAATTAAAATGTTTTTTTTTGGACAAAGTATACATGTTATCCCTGTAATTTATTTCTTGTATCAATTTGGTTTATGCAATTCTGAAACATCTAAGAAATTAAATTGAAATAAAAGGCAAAATGGTTCATTCAAAATTTAATGGGTCGTTTTAAATTAGACCTCAACTTTTCAATCACATTGACAATAGTAAAGAAAATTATTTTGTCCTTTGTTTTCAATCCAATTTTTAAAAGGTTGTTATAATTGGACAAATTGACACAATGTAAAAGATTAAAGGAAAACATTGATACAATTAGAATTACAATAATCAAATTGACACAAACAAACTAATGGAATTACAAGGGTAATTTGTCTTCTTCTTTTTTCTTTTTTTTCTTTTTTTCAAAAGAGTCTAAAAAATAAAATATATTTCCTAAATGAATTTAATTATTGTAGGGATATATTTTTAAGGTTGTTCACGTGGGCTATGTTATTGGTCGAGGTGCCAAATGAGGAACCTAGTGGTGCCGAGGTGCCTTGTGGGGAACCTAGGAATGCTGAGGTATTGTGCAATTATATCGAAAACCGAGATATTCGGACAGAGGACAAGAGTCCTACATGATATTAGACACTTGTTTGGGTAAGATTGGACTCTTAAGAGAGTTGATTCTAATCTAAATAAGAGGAGTCTTGGGATAGAGGACTCTTAAGAGAGTTGATCCTACTCTAAAGTGATATCCTTCTAGGGGACGCGGGCACTGTTGGCTATAAAAGTAAGGCACCTTCATGGGTCTAAGGTACTTTTTAATTGATAATTGTTTTACTTGTGCCTATATTTTTGAGAGATCTATTTGTTTATGAGGTCAAAAATCAACATTCAGAAGAAGAAAAATTAAAAATTCTAATTATAAATAATTACTTTTATTAAATTTAAACTTTCAAGTGTTTTACAAGCAACTAAAATCTTAATTATCATATACTATCATGAATTGTATAGAAAAATTAAGCTCTTTTTTTTATTTATTTATAATTTTCACCATTTTCATACTAAATAAACTTAAAAAAAAAAAATTCATTTCCTTCCCTCCCTATCATTTTCATCCGAAACAAATTTAGGCTTTCTTTCCTTCGCATCTCTTTCCTCTCTCTTTCTAGCATTGCTGTTTTTGTGCAGCTTCCTCCTAATATCCAATGGTAGACAAAAATTGAGGAATAAAAGTAAGATACGTAATGCTTGTCTAAAGTGCTCACTCCTTTTTTTTGGCATTTGCGTCAATTGACCTAACATTCAGTTTTTAAAAGGTAACAATTGACCTAACATTCATACTTTTCATCCAATGGCAGACAAAAATGGAGGAATAAAAGTAAGACACGTAATGCTTATCTAAAGTGTTCACTCCTTCTTTAGGTAAATTATTAATGGTGCTAATAGTCAGATTTAATTTTAATTTAGTCTTATTTAAAATAAGTTATAGTAAAAGCGTAATTAAAAATAATTTTTTTATAACAATTTTTTTATATTTGTTACTAAAAATTGACAATTAGTAACTTTTTTTATTAAGATTTTTATAAATGTAGGAGCCAGAATTAAAATATATATCCGCTTATTGGAGTTAACCCAAATAAGGCCTACAATAGGTCCATCTTAAACAAATATCACACCCCCTCCCCTCATCTATATAAAGGGGGGGCATCCCAGAAGAGGGGGTATGTGCTCTCTCCCTACACTACACACCAACACTCTTGATTTCCATAACTCTATTCTTTCAATCAAATGACTAACTTTAGCATCGGAGTGTCTCCGGCCGACAACCCCGATTGGGTGGCGCCAATCATGCTCATCTGTGCAGGTCTACTGGAGTAAAGTTCATCTCTTCGTTGGATCTCTACAATCCATGTGAGAGGATATTTCATGGTCTCACAATTGGCACCATCTGTGGAAAAGAGCTAAAGAATTCAACGAAGAAAAGAATCAATACGACACCCAAGGTACTCAAACCAGTGAGCACTAAGGTTAACCATTCTCTTTCTAAAAAAGGAGACCCCCAGTTGGGTTTTTGGCTTCTTTCATTCTGATTATGGTTTTTGCTAAAGTTCAGGTATACATATATATATACATGTCTATGTATGTATCTATTTATGCTCACAGGTTTGATTAAACCCTTGTTGAATATTAATATTGCTTAGAAAGGTTGTCAATACAAGATGAAGTTAGTAGCTGTTTTCTCTCTCTAAAAATGGGTTTCACACCTTTCTTAGTGCAAACATCTTTTTGGCAATTCAATAAAGTTGCTTGGCTAGATTCTTGCGTGGGTCTATCCATTTATTTATTTATTATTTGTTTCTCAAAACTTAGCTTAAAGTTGATTCTTAACATGTGTGCACGTGTACCTATGCTAAAGCTTTCTGTAGAATCCAAAGCTGGGTCTTCAATTTTCCTCTCTCTAGAATGGACCATGAGTTATGATAAAAACAAATTATTATTCTTATTTAATTAATTGTGGTAGTCGGCTAGCCATATATATATCTTCGCATATAAATTCAAACAGTCTAATCTAGAGGCAAATTCAATTGTCATGAATGGCTCATGCTGATGCCGATCAAAATCTCAACAACCGTTTAGCACCTATAACAAGCTAGCCTCTTCTCGGCATCGATCACAAATTGGCAAGCTAATAATAATAATAAAAATAAAAATAAATAAATAAAAATGTTGCCAACCAAGGAGCCGAGTTACATTTGGAGTTTGCCGAGTTACTTCCATTGTGCAGCCATGCTCACCACTACTTACTCCACAATATTGAAGAGCCGAACACACACACACATACACACAAAAAAGAGTAGACCAATCTTATTTTTGGTCAACTTTTGGAGGTCCAACGGCATCCAATTCGAGACGGAATGATGTGTCTGAATAGTGGAATGAACATTAGGCCGAATGGTGAATCCAATGCTGCAATAATGAGGCCAATTGAACTTCAAACGAGGAAGATACAAGGGCTCAAAGTTGGGAGTTTGAATCGAAAATTTTGCATTTCATGACCTGTAGCATGAAGAATTCGGCTTTGCACCATTTGGGCCACTATTAATCCATATTATTTGGCAATATAACCCACAATTCAGCAACATCATTATTCGACGAAAGATCATTACTCGGCCACACCAGCACCGGTTAGTCGGTAATCTCGCGGTAATGCCGAGTAGCTACCACCTTGAATGCGCAGCCGCTCCATAACTCCATCGCCCTCGGTAGCACATTGGTTATTCAGCAATGCCACGGTCATGCCGAATAGCTACCAACATGTTGAATTCTCACAAATGCCATTACAGACTTGCTGATCATAAGTTTATGAACAATAGAGTTGTTCGGCAATTCAACGAGGCCGCACGGCAGTATTACAGTGAGACCATATATTTGCATTTCGGCACTGCCGCGACTCATAGCACACTGCTTGGCAAAGCTACAAAGCTACCCAGTATCTCTAAAACCCCGAGCTCTATTCTTTAGCCACGAGAATAGCTTTGATTTCTCGCAGCCAAATACATAGCTCTATAACCCCATACACCAAGCTCTTTTGCTGAATACATTCCCCTATACAACACATTCTTCCACCGACTACATTTTTGCCGAGCACAAAGCTCTAGTGCGTTCACCATTATTAATTCATCAACATTATTCGGCTTCGGCAATTTATTCAGCAACACATTATATTGCAACATTGTTCAACTATGCAATTCGGCTTTTCATTCCGCATATTATCAATTTGGCACGCGTATATTATATCAGCTACAAACTACACAATCTTGCTCGGCACTACTATCTCGGCATAACACTAGCATCTCGGCTTGCCAAAACCCACATCTAAAAATACTAGCAGATTCGTGTCAACTTAAGGAGTCCAAACCCACCAATCCGAGGAGCCAAGAACTAACCACAGTTCGTCAGTAGTTGCAAAATGGACCAAATTTTTAGAAAAACTAAAATTTCTAAAGTTTTCGAAATCAAGTTTTGATCATCCCAATGTGAAGTACTCATCGAAATGAATCCAACACAGCAAACTGTGTCAAAATCGGTGCTAAAATGAAGTCGTACGGGCCTATCAAAGTTTGCCCAGAAAATGAATTCTTTCGCCAGAGAAGACGACCCAGCAAGCAATGAAGAAATAATCATGTGCTTCGCAGTTGCCTTACACCCTGTTGATCTGAACCCTCATATCCATTTTGGATAAAACTACGCCATTAGGAGTCTGATTTCAATGATCCAATAGTTGTTTCCAGCTATTTTGAGCCTTCTGAACACTTCTGAGTGGTCTAATTTTGCAAATTCTAAGTCGCATATTGCGATTAATACATCGGCCAATCGGGAACATTAAATGCAAAATCAACAGTCAAATCATATCCAATCGGCATGTAATTTTAGCAGCAAGATCTTGGGGCTAGGAAATAATCCTCTGTCCTTCCCGATCCACCGTTTCGTTACCTCAGCCATTTTCTTGCCCACTGAGACATCTTAGTCACTTTTCCGCTTTTCTATTAGGGCATCTTAGTCAATCCAGATCTCGGCACCTCTGCTATACTGGGCCAACTTGGTATAAACATTACAAAATTTACTGGAGTTGCAAACTCTTGCTCCTTTTTACACCGCTCCAAGCAAGCGCCAGTTTTGGGGCAACACATTACGTATTTGGTAGTCGACAGTTCACATACTTTTGTGCACCGTCATTTTACCAAAGTCGAATCTGCCTCGCAACATAAGGCAATGGGGTACAAACAATCTGCATTCTTTACGACTAACACCTGTTATTCGAAAGTAATGGGACAGGTCTACGTTGGACTAAATGCAAACCGAGCAATGCTAATTTTCCTAAAACTTACTCGGTAATTAAATAGTTGGCCCAGTATCTACTCGGGAATTCCTTGCAAGCAGAGCAATATTATTTGTGATTAACTTATCTACCTCATTCGGTACAGGCCATCACTGACACAGGATGCATTATTTAAAATCCTTGCAATATTAGCACTTGATCGCCACTTAAAATTATCATAAGTCTCCAAGTACAGCATAATCTTCGCACTCGGCATGGAGCGCCACTAGCAAAGGCCTACACCTATGCCCGAGGGTTAGAATACCGCAGGCCTATACCCATGGCCGGGGGTTAAAATACCGCAGGCCTACACCCATGCCCGGGGGTTAGAATACTGTGGTCCATTTTTTTGGCTGATATATCTACCTTATTTAATCTACATTGTTTGGTTCAGGCAATCATTTCCTTGCTTGGTACATAGAAATATCACTAGTTTGGCACGAAAGTACATATTTTCAAGTGCTCTTTGCACTCGACAATATACTATACCCTCGCTCAGGAGTCATAATACCGCAATCTATAGCCCTTGCCCGGGGTAACAATATCGTGGCCCATCATTGTGATTTGTTTGGAACTCATGTGATATAATTTCATCCTATGATAGAAATATATACATTTATACATACATTCAAGACATACGTACATTTATGCGTACATTCAAGTATATATGCAGTCATTCATTCATACATTTTATTCATTTATCCAGAGTGTTCTTTATCAAAAAAACCTAACAGCTATTTGAACAACGTAATTCGGCAAGAAAAACTCTCATTCCTTCTACCACAGACAATGAAAGTTTTGGGGTAATTGTGGGGACCAGAATTAAAATATATATCTTCTTATTGGGGTTAACCCAAATAAGGCCTACAATAGGTCCAGCCCAAACAAATATGACACTTCCCTCCCCCATCTATATAAAATGGGGGCATCCTAGAAGAGGAGGTATGTGCTCTCTCCCTACACTACACAACAACACTCTTGATTTTCATAGCTCTATTCTTTTAATCAAAGGACTAACTTTAGCATCGGAGTGTCTCCGGCCGGCAACCTCAGTTGGGTGGCACCAATCATGCTCATCTGTGCAGGTCTACTGGAGTAAAGTTCATCTCTTCGTTAGATCTCTACAATCCATGTGAAAGGATATTTCATGGTCTCACAATAAATTATCACTGAGAGCATCTCCAACCATTGTTGCTATAATGCCATTGTTATTGCTATAATTTGGCAATGAATAGTGCTATTTTACCAAATTATAACAATGGTGCTCCAATGGTCATTTGCTATTTTAACAAATCTCAACCAACTTTCTCTCCAAATTTGTAGGTATTGTTTGGATATAATTTTTTTTGTGATTTTATTGTTGTGTCTTTTGTGACATTTTTTTACCTGTTTGTAAAAAAATTATATATTTATATTATTCCCAACTAGACAAATATAAAAAATGAAAAAAATTAGAAAAAAAAATTAAATATAATTCACCCCACCAAAAAACATATCACTACATATTTAATAAATTTTTTAACTACAAATAAAAAATAAATAATCACCAATTACTCATAGAAATTTGAAATATTATTGTTTGAAAAAAAATAGCCGTTTGAAGATAGCTGTTGTTATTGAAAAAAAAATAAAAAAAAATAAAAATAAAAATAAAAATAAAAATAAAAACAAACAGAGCACAACGGCTGTTTTAAGGACAGAGTGGGAGATCACAACCGTCCGCATCTAAAATGTTCAATGGTTGAAATGATTCTCTAAAATCATCCAACCCTCTCATCTCACTCTCATCACTCTGAGAATCATCTAACCCTCTCCTCTCATTCTCATCAGACTGTCTTCCCTCTCCTACTCTCTTTGTCTTCTCTCTCACTCTCCTCAAACCGATCTCTCTCTCTCTCATTCTTGCACTGTCTTCCCTCTCCTCAAACCGATCTCGCTCTCTCACTCTCGTACTATCTTCCCTCTCTTCATTGATCTCTGTACTCTTTGATCTCTGTACTCTCTGATCTGTCTCTCTCTCTCGCTCTCCGTCTGTACACACATATATATATATGCTTTGATTTTTTGTTTATTTTTCTAGTAGTTGATGTGGAGATGATCGCGATTTTTCAAACTTAGGTCTCACGATGTCTTCACACCGGATCTTCAAAGAACTCAAGCATCTCTAGATCTTCAAACATCTCAAGTTTGTGCTCTCCGATTTTTTGTAATTATTTATTTTGATTTTTGGTTTAATTTTTGTTCATCCAACTATTTTTGTTCATCCATTTATTTTATTTTGATATTTATTTTGATCTTCAAAGAACATCCATTTGATTTTGGTTTGGTTTATTGTGATAATATCCATCTGATTTTTACACTCCATTTGGATCAACTGATTTGGTGATAAATGATCCCAAAAAAAAAAAAACCGAATTTGGGTTCGTCAAATTTATTCTGAAACTTGTGAATTTGGCAAAAAAATTTGTATAAATTGGATTTGATTCTGAATTTGTTGGGTTTTCTACTGTTTCAAATCTGTTTCTTCAACTGAATTTGGTGCCAAAAATCTGTTGATATTTGCTAATCTGGCAGGTTTGGCAGCTGCTATTCAACCTGCCAAATTTGAGAACAGAAACATCATCTACTATCTTTGGCAAGTAGAATAGCAGGCCATTGAAGACCTTGTTTTAGTCATTCTTGTCAAATTTTAACTTTGGCAGGTTGAATAGCAGCTCCATTGGAGATGCTCTGAAAGTTGTAAATTAGTGACTTTTTTTGTGGCGCTTTTTTTTTAAACTGTCACTAAAATTTATAATTAGTAACATTTTTTGTTATTAAATTTTTTAAATTGTTGTTGAAAATTAATAATTAGTGACATTTTTTAATAGTATTTAATTAAAAAAAAAGTCATTACTTATGATAAAACCTATTTGTTGGAACAATCTTCTGTGTACAATAAATAAATTGAAACCAAATCAAACAAAAAAAAATTAATAACTTATTGAATTTATTTTACCAAACCAAATGAATAATAAAAAGATCAAGTCTAGTGTGTGACACTCTGTTCTTAAGACAGATTCGCCCCACTATGGTGCTTACGATTAAGTGGCGTCTATCTCTAGGATACAATGATCTTCACAAATTGTAGTAGCGCTCCAAACAATTTGTTCAGCGAACAAAAACCTATATTCTTACTCTCTGAATTTTTTCCTAAAATAATATGAAGATTATATCATGCAAGAGGGCAAAACTAAAAGGAAAATGAAGAATTTTGGATCTGCAAAGGCTGCTGAAATGGCTGGTATTTATAGGCAAATTGTGGCTGTCCAAAAAATCCGAACAAGTATGAATCTGCCAAACAGATACAGATTAGAATTTTGAACAGATATGCTAACTCCTGCAGTTATAAAACTGCCCAAAATTGCTGGGCAGTTTTCTTGATCTGTTTGAACATTTCAACCTATTGAACCTCAGGTTGAATCTGTTCAAATCTGCCTGGGCAAATTTAAATCTATTTTGAGCAAAAAATGTATCTATCCGGGTGCAACAGATTTGAAGAAAACTATTTGGACAGTTTTGAATCAGTCTAGCAGTTTAAAAACCTATTAACAGTTGGGATTTAAGTGGAATTCCGAAGCACAATTTTTGGACAAAAAAATTGAATTCAGATACAATTATATTGGTGCAAAATTTAAATTAAGAATTTTGGGAAAAAAAATTCAAATAAATTTTGTCCAAAAAATTAATATAAGAACCGACCCACAACCTACACTCGGCACGGCGGGGCGCGCGTGCGTGTGGTGGTTTTAGCCAAGGTTCTATTTGTCCAAGGTTCCATTTGTCCATAACTCCTCCCTTCTACAAACTTGGGGTGCCCCTTGGGGCCCAACCCAAGTGTTGTCACCTAGAACTTATATACACACATAAATTCTCTTTAAGTTTCAATGTGGGACAACCCATTTCAAGGAAACCCACATTTACTTCTTTAATTGTCTATTCCACGAACCCGAAAACGATGTCAACTTCCCATTCACTCATAAATGGTTTTGACGAACCATCTTCATGCAGCAAGGAACACATCACCTTTTTGGACCCACCCCAAAAGATGTTTGGGGCCCACTCAAAATTGGACTCGAACGTGGCCCAAAATAAGCCTATAAAAAACCAATTTTCCAACACTATTAAACAATAAGTTCACTTATTAAGACCTACACATAAGTCCATCTTATATTGGTTCCCTAATTAAATTTCATTCATACATGCCGTTAAAATAAAGAATTTTTGTATAATTTGAGATATTTTAATAACACAGATTACATATTTTAAAAGTGTAATTTTTGAGTAAGTTTCCCCTCACTAATTTAGTAGTTTCTATTAATGGAGCTAAATTGGGGAGACTAATTTGAAACAGCAGCCACTAAACCCAAAAGACAAGAACACTCTTTGATGTATTATCAAATGAGATTATTTAGGTTAGTTCAAAACTCTAATAGTATGTTAAATTCTTAAATTAAAGTCATTTTTAGTTGTACCTTCATAATTAAATAAATTCCTTTCAATAGTGTTCCAAATCTTCAGCCAAAATTTATCAAAATACACGAGATTTGACCTTGTCAAATATACGACAACAATCATGACCACATGGAAACCATTTTAGTGTTATAGTGTTAAAACAAATGTGACCTTTTTGTACTGTATTAAGCCTAAAAGAATACTTTGTTAAAGTGACTTTGACTTTCACTATTAGACTTGCTCTTAAGTAATTTATTGCCCTAATCTCAAGAGATTGGTTTAGTGGGTAAAATTTGAGAGTTAAGGGTATGTTCTCGGTAGATCTCAAATTTAATATTCACTAGTAGTAATAAGTTTCTTGGGGCCATGTCCATACAAGGCGTTCAGCTTGACTTTAAATGGGGTCTTTGCAAGTGAATGGTTGGATTGATCCTTCGGGATTAGTTGAGGTGTACGTAAACTAGTCTGAACACTAAGTTATCGAAACAAAGATGTTTGGCTTCTCTCAAGTTGTCATCTCAACTTGAGAGAGCGTTTGAACTTGGTAGGCCCTTGGCTCCCTCCTTGCAATGGTTAAGATTCACTTCAAGAGAATCCAACGGCTTAGATCACTTTATTAAAAAAAAATTTAAAAAAAATTAAAAATCAAAAAGTAATTTTTTTGGGGGTGATCTGGGCAATTGGATTCTCTTAAGATGAATCTTAACCGTTGCAAGGAGAGGGCCAAGTAGAGAAGGCAAGGAGAGGATCTTTGCTCCGTTTTGGATACTGATTTTGGTGATCTGAACAATTCGCTTTTGAAGATTCGTTCAATAGAATATTTATATAAAAAAATCAAAATGATTGGATATCAGTAGGTATATATTTGAATCATATTTGTTCTATACAAATGGATGACAAATGTAATTTCAAAAATAGCCATATATTTTTTATAATACAATTTTGATTCAAACATATACCTACCGATATCTGATCAACTTTATTTTTTGCATGAATATTCTACTCAATAAGTTTTAAAAAGTGAACAGTTCGGATCATCAAAACCGATCTTAAAGTGATTTTTATCAAGTCTAAACATTCTTGTAAGTTGAGATGACCAATTTAAAAGAAGTCAAACTAAAAAAGAAAAAACAAGTAACTTATTGCTACTTGTAATTATGTGTATACATTCACAAGAAGGCTAATGAACAATCCAAGATCTGGACTGGATAACTAATTTACTAATTGAAGGAAAGATATCTAATTGTATCAATTCCCCTTTCTCAGTTAAGCATATTAATTAATAATTATACACTTGGTCAATACCAATCCTGAGATCAAATGTTATCTCAAAACAAAACATGTTGTTCTAACCTATAAAACCTCAGAAGATTTTAGACCACCTTAACGTGTGGCTGACATGGCAAGAGTCTACAATTGGCATTGCATAAAAAAAAACAAAAAATGGTTTATTGACTTGACCCTCTAGTAATAGAAGGAAAACAGAGGTGTTCTGTGTGTTAGGTGAGTTGTACTTGTACAAATGCCTAGGCTCCATATTTGAAAAGACTCAAGTTTTTAGGGCTTTTAGTAGTAATATATCTGATTCTATTAAACAAAGATCCTTAATAATGAGCAACGAATATATATATATATATATGTGAGGCCTTACCCATTATTAAATGATTTTAAGTAATAAATATAACAACATATATTATTAAGAGTGTCTTAAAATTTTGGAAGCTTTTTCAAATATGGAGCTTAGGTGTTTGTCTAACTTGTTTAGTGGACAAATCACCTTTATTAAAATTTTGGGAGCTTTCTCAAATATGGAGCTTAGGTGTTTGCCTAACTCATTTAATGGACGAATCATTATTAATCACTCATACTTACATTAAATACATATTTATGATCACCTTTATTAAAATGAATTATGTATAGTATAGGAAACTACTAATATTGCCAATCCAAAGCATAAGTCATACAAGTTTGTAGCTTTGCATACTAGTACTTAATTATTCTAACCAACATTTCAATAACAAATCTTTATGGTAACTTATTGGTATATTCTCAATCAAAAAATCTAAGATGGGCAAGCATTATATATATGTATTATGTGTGTATGTGTATACTTCATGGCTTGTTATGCAATAGTGATTGCATTTCAAATGTTGAAGTTGTACTGCTATCTAAAAAAGTACCAGTCGAGGTTGATGCAACATCCCAAGCCTCACTACGGTCAATTGCATTGTATTCAACCACTTCATAGTGTTGGTGAATTGTCGAACTTCCATGTGACATTCTAATTCCTTCCAACTCTACTGCAACATCTTTCATTGTAGGTCTTTTCTTCCCATTCAAATTTAGGCATCTTCTTGCAAGGTGAGCAACAACAATTATCTCCTCTCTGGCCCTCTTTGAGAATCCGAGGATCAAGAATCTCAAGTAGACAATTTTCCTCGATTGCATAAAATAACTGACTAAACTATTACTTTCTTGGGTTCTAGTGGAAGAGATTGGTTTTTGCCCAGTTAAAAGCTTAACAATAACAACTCCGAAGCTGTAAACATCACTTTTATCATTAAATTGGCTCGATTGAAAGTACTCTGGATCTAAGTACCCAAAAGTCCCTTGTACTTGTGTGGTCAAATGAGTATTATCAACATCAATTGATGTTGAAATTCCAAAGTCAAAACCTTTGTTTTGTATTTTTCATCCAAGAGTATGTTGGTTGACTTCATGTCTCGATGATAGATGGGTATGGACGCCGCATAGTGCAAGTAGGAAAGAGCTCCGGCAACTTTTGTGGCAATCCGAAAGCGCATCTCCCATGATAGTGAGAACTCCTCGTTTGGATCATGAATATATTGAGAGAGTGTTCCATTTGGCATGAACTCCTATATTAGCAGAGGAATGTCTGTCTTTAAACAACAACCCAAGAGCTTGACTATATTCCTATGGACAATTTGTGAAAGAATGACGACCTCATTGATGAATTGCTCAACCTGTCCTTCGTTGACAACCTTAGACTTTTAATAGCGATGATTCTCCCATCTGACAACATGCCTTTGTAAACAAGTACCTGTTGGAAAATTAATTGAAAGTAAATGGTTGATTAAAAAATTTGGAAAAATAAACAATGAACAAATCTTATTGAAATTAGAGAAAAAAAAGAATCATAAATTTTGCTTCAAATCAAATCCTGGATGTATGAAATAGTAGCTAATTAACCTCTTATGACAAATATATGTGTATATATATGTTGGCTCATATGCGCTCACCTCGCTAAATACAAATCCAATGCACGTGCCTTATATATATATGTATGTACAGGGGCGAAGCTATGCTTTGAACAATGGTGCCAATTGAACTTCAAATTTTTGATAGAGCATATGTAAAAAATTATGAGTATTTATAATTTGAACTTGGTGGGCCTAAATAAAATAAATTAATATTTAAATTTTTACAAATTGACCTCAGTAGGTAAAATCAATATCAAACTTTATTCAGAAATTTAGGCTTCTAGAAACAAACCAAACGTTTGTTTATTCCTCTTGGAGACTAGACATCGACTTTCAATTCTCTCCATCGACTATTGCTTTGGTTGTCTCTTACTCTCACATTGCTTCTTCCTTCATTCTTTTTCTCTCCAATGTTCCATTCCAACTGCAGAAACTTGTTCATTCGTTCGGGTCTTCGCTCATTCGCTACGATAGTTGTGATTGCCGAGACTTTTGATCTAGTTTAGGCCCTCTGGTCTTTGATTGTGGCACCAAGGTTAGCTTTCTTTTACTCTAAAAACTTCTCCTTTTTTTTTCTTTTTTTCTTTTTTTTTTCCTTATGTGATTCAATTGTGTTGATGGATTTATCAATATTTGGGATTATACAACAACTATGCCTAGGGTTTTTTGGGGGGCTTATTAAGTTTTGAGATTTTGGGGCTTATTGATGATTTTGAACAAGCATTCTATTAACCTCTCTTGCATCAAATTCTAATTTTACTAATTAACTATATTGATGATTTTGATTGCCATCTACGAACTACATATGATAAATTTGTGTTGAACTAAAAATATGATATATAACATTGATGATACTTTGTTAAATGAACCTGCTAAAGGAAATTCCTAGCTACGCCACAGTATGTGTATGTGCACATTGTGCTTACTTTTGGCCTAAAATATTCACAGTACCCTCATATTCTTGACCCTTATCAAGTGGCGGACGCATGATCTATAACACAGAGGGGGCAAAATAATATGTATTTGTAATTGACAATAAAATACTATCAAAAAAGAATAATAAGTATGTTTTTCATAATAGTGTACTAAACAAAATAAGACCAAAAAAGAAAAGAAGAAAGAAAGAAAGAGACAAAATTATTAAGTACTTTTTGCACATTGATAATAAAAAGCAAAACAGGCGTATCTCTTTCTTCCGGAGGAAAAATTAAATCAATTTTGTGTCTAAATTGAAGTCCAAAAACAAACTTTCCAATGGTTATGACCTCACTTTTGAATTCAAAGAGCAGAGAGAGAAATGAGTAAAAGTGTGTAGATTAATCAAAAATAAATATCTAAATTTGGAGTTTTTATTGGAGGCAGATTCCCTCCAATCCAAATCTAGATTGGAGGATGTTGTTCGGGTCCGTAAGGGTCACCATGAGTCTCGTTCTAATGATCCAAACTATTCATTTTGTTAGATATTTCGCATATATCATCCACATAAAAAATTAAGTCAATTTCATAATTATTACACATTCAATTTATTCTGTTTGTTATACCCAAAAAATGAATGGTTTATTTTTAAAAACACAATTGTCGTCTATTTTTCTTTTTTATTTTTGTAACAAATCTGGTAAATTAAATAAGATACAATTATTGGATCTACTTAAATTTTGTGTGCGGATGAAATACATAAAGTGCCTAACACAATTACAAAAAATTAAGATTTTAGAGACCAAAATTTAGGGACTAAAATTATTTTTTAGGGAACAAATATTTTGGTAGCGAAAAGTGTTGTTATTATATTCTTAGCAACAAAAATTAGACATTAGTGCTGAATTATTATCCTTTTGAGACCAAATTATTTTGTCCCTAAATGTCTATTTATCAGTGACATTTTCAAAAATTTGTCGCTAAAAGCTTTATTTTCGACTTTTCGAGACAACTTTTTAGCGACTATCTTCATGACGATAGAAATTAGTCTCTAAATTGGTCTCTAAAACTCTTATATGTTGTAGTACACAATGAACGGTTTGAATTATTAAAACAAGGCTTGTGATGATCCCCAGGATCTGAATAATACTCTCCAATAGGGGTGTGCATAATACCGCCGAAACCGCCAAAACCGCACCGCCAAGGCAAATTCGTTATTATTTGTCAATCGAACCGCCGGTTTTTGGTAAGAAAAATGGCAAATTCTAGTGACACTTTTATCAATCTGCCGGTTTCTATTTTTCTTCCAAACCGCACCGACCCGCACCGCTATTAAATCATGTTTTATAAGATTCTAAAAATTCTTTTTTACTTAAGTTTGCTTGTTATTCTATACCTTAGAATATAATATTACATTACTGCTCGAGGGGAATTCAAGATGTCAATAATCCAAAACAAAATTGGATTCCAATCCACTTTTCAATCTTTTTTTTTTTTTTCTAGCCATGTTGCAAACTTGCATCAGCTCACTTTTCAATCTAAATACTTTTCAACAGTAAACATTTTCAATATATTGTAAACCCTGAATGATATTAATTTTATGTATTGTATTTGATCATTGTAGCTTCTATAGATGCTTGTAATGAACTGATGGCATAGTCGTTGATATTATCATGTTGTTGCTACACTAGTTGCATCAGAAGAAAGCTTCGCAAGATGCTTAACATCACGGTATCTGTCGCCTTTTTTTTACTCTTTGATTTAAGTTTTGTAATTTGAATTATATTTTTTATAAACCGCCAATCTGCCCGAACCGCCAAGGCAAATCCGCCATTATTTGCCAACCAAACTGCCGGTTTTTGATAAGAAAAATGGCAAATTCTAGTGACACTTTTATCAATCCGCCACCCGTCATACGGTTTCTATTTTTCTCTCAAACCGCACCGACCCGCACCACGCACACCCCTACTCTCTAATCCAAATTATGGACTAGAGGAAATTCACCTCTAAATATTTATGTTCTTGTTTCTATGTAATCAATTTTTTTTTTTAAAATTTACTTTAATTAATTTTTATTTCATAGATTATAAAGAGAAAATATAACAAATACTCCAACATAAAATTTTAAAAATAAAATAAAGTAATTTATAAACCGCTTCATAAACTACATGAAACAATCGCTCCATTTCTATGTTTCTAAACACCTTGGAATGAAAACGAGCTTACCAATGATAATACCCATATTTGGCTTAGGAGGTTTAATGGACGTATCTGCATAGAATTGCAATAAACTCTATATGAAATTTAAAGCAGCTATCAACCAAAAAACAAACTTTACAAATTGCAAGACAATAATTACTTTAATAATTCTATGTCCACATGACAGATAATATGCACAAAAAATTATATGGTGCAATTGAAATTCATTTTAAATGTGATGTGAGTCATATTTAAAATAAATTTTGATCACTATCCAAACAACTTCAAACTTACCATTTGTCAAAAAAATGAACCATTTGATTTGATTTGGTTAATTACCTCCTAAATAAACAAATAAAGCAATAGAAGTGTGTAAGAGTGGGCAACTGAATATCCCAATTAGTTGGTTGGTTGGTTACTGAGAATAGATGGGTTGAGAGAGCATAAGACGTACCTAGACATCCATTCGAAAAATAAGGATCTCCAGAGAATGGAAAATTGCAAACGCAATGGAGGGTTTGAACAACAACACATTTGTCGTCCGACAAAGAAGAATAAGCAAGTGACGATGGAAGATAGAAGTAGCTCTTGTCAGGAACCAATCCGAGATCTGTGGTATCGTATACCCATTCGAGAACAGCAGGGACATGAGTTGGGACAGCCTCACTGAAACTCATATTCATACCCATTGACACTTGTGTTTGGTTATCTACCAAGAATGCATATAAACATGATTGGACTCCACTCTGAATGGTGCTGTTTGTTATGCCTCCCAAATTCACCTTGTAGCCCTGCAGATACTGCATGTTCCGTGAGATTCCGACATTGCAGGAGCTAACATTATTAGAATTATTAGTAGGATCGCAACTAGACGAGCACTGGGTAATTGTTTTGCTGGCAAGATTATTAAATGCTGCCATTTGGTTGCTGCTGCAATTAAAGCCCACGGCCATGAATACGTTGTTTGTTTCTGAGAAGCGAAAAGGGCTAGATCTCAAGTCAACACTTGAGTTTGAAGGAGATGAGTTTACATTGTTGTTGTTGTTGTTGTTGTTGATGGCGCAGTTGGGAGATGTTACTGGATTGTTGACTTGAAGGTAGCTTCTATCCAATGAAATTTCCAGCACCTCGAGACCGATCTTTATTAAGTAAGGTGCGACTCCATTGCTGCTGCTGCTGCTGCTGCTGGGTTCTTGCACTCTACGGAGTACCATTCATCAAAGTAACAATTGTGAGGACCTATTCCAAAAGGATATGGAATTGTAACATTTCAGCAGTTTTCTTGACAACCAGGCTTCGCATAAGAAAGAGCCGATGTCCGTGTCAGCCATAGCGGCAACTGCAGCGCCAGGGGGGGAGGAAGGGGAGGAGGGAGGAGGGAGGAGGAGGAGTTTTTCAGCAAAGCCATATTTTTTTTCCTCCATAGTTTCTAAGTTATATATATATATATATTTCTCATATTTTATATTATTTCCCTACCCTATGTAAAATGTTTATGTAGAACAAGTTTTGAGATTCCTAGTTGTCATAATTGACCGCAATAGAACAATAGAAAAAATTCTCTAATGTTTGACTCTTTTTATTTTTTAATACATGCATAAAAATAAAATCCTTCAATAATATAAATGAAATCATTGAATAATGTAAGAGGTTTAATGGATCATTTTTTTAATTTAAATTTAATTATGGCATGTCATGTCAACACAAATAATAAATGATTTAGATTAGTGTCGAACTCGCTTAATATCAAGTTCACACAAATAATCTATTTAATAGAATATTAATTATACATTGTAAAGTTATTTTCACAAAAAAAATGTGCCTTTTTTAAATCCCACAAGGAGGGGTTGAATAAAAAAAAAATTTATTTCCATGCAAAAAATATCATAAACGAGGATTAAGTGGACCATTCTTGTCTCCCTACTTATCCAAATATGTTGTGTTTTTCATCACAAAATGAGATTAGTATGATCACGTGATATTACGTTATATTTAATATTTACTTGTTACGTACACTACTAATTATAGAGTTAGACACATAATATACAAAAATCAATTATATCTAAAATAAATCTTATTCCTTCATATAGATTATATATATAATTTTTTTTCCCTTTTTTAATATCATGCCTTCAATGAAAATGAAAAGAAGAATTTCCTTGAAAGTACTGCTCTACTTGACATGGCCATCTTTGAGGTGCAAGTTTCAAATTCGCTAGTCAATTAGTCTTCATCTTCATTTTCACCAAGTACTTGAATGAAAAATCAAAAGAATACTATTTCGTTGAAGTAATATTTGTCACAGTTAGCAAATTTTCATATTTTTAGTTTACTTTTAAAAGTATATGTTAAAAATTTTGAAAATTAATTTTTTTTGATAACAAGAAAATTGATAAAATTACATGTACAGTCCGTCTTCTATTCTAATCACATCTGCTTCAAATATATATTTATGAAGATGAAATTGAATATGTATGCAATGCGAAAATGCACGTGAATGTTATTATGCACAAATCAAGATTGCTTTACCAAAAAGTTAATTTAAATTTAAAAAAAAGGTTGCATAACATATAGCATTGCAAATTAAAGTTTCAAGAGACTATAAAATCAACATGAAAATTAATTTAGACCATACCATGCTACAGAACTGGCTTGAACTGTCAAAATTGAAGAGCATTGTACATATAGTTCCTAACTTCTATCTATCAAAATCACAGGGAAAATGATCTACAAACGAAACTGTTATACAGAATTAATCTAAAAAATGATGTAGCAAGGGCATTCTTAGAAATAGAAGCTATTCTTATGGGCTTTTTCAATTTAAAAATGAAAGGGCCTAAAGCTGCTACATAATTCTAGACGAAGATTCTATATGCTTTTATTTTGTTTGTATGCGTCTAAAAACTGCTTGGAAAGTTTGTCCCCCATTCCGCACAACCTTCTGTCCTTCCTCAGTGGCACTACTCAAGAGCTTCACAACTGGATCAGCTTCAAGTTCTTCATCTGTAAGAGCTTCAAACATAGGGTGCCCCTCTAAACAAGCCTTCATCCACTCCCCAACTTCTTCCACATCCGTAATCATATATATAATCCCGCCAACTCCAAGAACATAAGCATATTCATCTAGCAAGTGTGGGCTAATCACACGACGCCGATGATTCTTCTTTAAAGTGAGGATCAGGGAACAGGAAAAACATCTTCGATAACTGTCCTTTCTCAAAGTAATTTGGAATGTATTTCATGGAATTAGTTCTAACCACTGATACATTCTGGTACTGACCAGGATGTGCTACCCTTAAAGCTAAAACCCGTTCCTTAACATACTCTGTCACTTTGTCCCTCAGCTCCATCCCGATCATCAGGGTGTCAGGAAATAGGGTTGAAAGACTAATTAGGAGTCCTCCAAAACCACAACCGATATCTGAAAATTGTATCTTCTTGGAATTGTCAACTTGATCGGATGATGGAAACAGTTGAGGGAAATGAAGGGAATACTCGACATGGCAATGGGAGATAGGCACAGGGAAATGAGAGTCACTCAGTGGATTGCTATGAGCTCGTGCCCGATAAAAACGTTTCCGTGGTAAACAAGTCGTCTTACTGATACAAGGGTTTGCCTCATTCTCCAGCATCTTTTTTTCTCAAAACTGCGTAGCAGTAGCTGTAGACACCCCATTTTTGACCGTCCTCAAGACTTAGACGTCACCGCTTGAACACTCGGTGATCATCCATGTTTGTGTTTGTCTTGAGTTCCCGGAGGTCTCGGCTACGCGCCTTGCCTCAAGATCTCTCGACTCGACTGTTTCGTGTCTGGTTTTGCACCAAACACTTGTGCTTTGCCTTGGAGGGGCAGGGAATGGCTTGTGGGCCATCCTCACACTCCACCGGCCATGGCTTGAGGCCACTGGCTGTGTTTTGTTGCCACCGGCCAAATGTTTGGCCAGCCGGCACTATAGATGGCCGGCCGGCTATATTTTTTTGGTCAATTGCGTTTTTGGTCGGCCGACCACTGTGCATCTGCTTTTGTAGATATTTTTATGCAGCTGGCATGCACTTTCACCCTCTCCATACACGTGTATGGAGGGATTTCCCTCTTGTTAGCTTCCTTTGAAAGCTTTACAAGACTAAATTGTCTATAAGAGGAGGTCTCCTCTCCCTCCTTTAGGGTTAGACAAGTTAGACAACATTTTTCCAGAGCTTGAGCTTTAGGGTTAGGGTTTACATATATCCTCCATCTTTATATATATATATCTCTCTCTCTCTCTCTCTTTTGTTTTGTGTGTGTTTAGGCTTATTATTGCTCACAAACACTCACCATTACACCTTACCTTGGAGCTGAGGCCCTTGGAGGTTGTTCTTGGAGGTTTTGGACTGATTTGAACCTAAGAACCAGCTGGTCCACCATTTTTGAAAATGGTCTACAAGGGTAAGACTTTTGTCCCTTTTTACCCCATTTTTGCATACTATTTTTGCTTATCTTGCAACTATTTTTGAGCTTTGTGTATAACATATAAAAGTTCTGTTTTTGAGTGCTCTAAATAGTTGGTTAAGGTTGCTTTAAGCTTTGGGGTTGTTTAACCCCTCTTAACCCTTGCTAGGCTCCATTTTGTGCCATTTTGGTTGAGCTCCAGGACCATTGTGTTTGGACCTCCTCACCACTGAAATCTTGGGGGATTTCAGAGGTGAGGATGGTGCCTTGAGGTCCTAGGAAGGAGAGGGCCACCCCATCTCCTTGTTGTCCTTAAAAAGGGCCTTTTTTTGCCTCATGTTTGAGCATCAAATTTAAGTGCATGTTGGCCATGTCTTAAGTGTTATTTGGTAGTATTTTGCCATGTATTACCTCTGTTTTTGCTTGGTTTTGGTACACCATGCTTTCTTAGCATACATGCCTTGTAATGTCATGATTTGCCTCAATACATGCATAGCATTTAGACTACCATGCTCATGTGTTTTGGCCAAGCTTTGTGAAGCTTATATGCTTATTTTAATGTGTCCAAGGTCTATTTTTGGTCATTCGGGTCATTCATGTTTTGCTTTGCATAGCTACCATGTAATCTCCCTTTGCATGCCTTGATGCATTAACTATGAGCATGCCATCCTTACATCATTTCAGTGGTTTGGAACCACTTACCATGTTATTTCAGTCCTTATAACATGCTTGAATACTTGCATTTGATATTCCTTTGTTGCTTTAAAAGGTTGTTGTCTTATGCCCCTTGTTTAGGCTTTTGAGTATGCTTGCATGTTTAAACCACTTAGATGCCATCTTGGTGTTCCCTTAGCATTGTCTAGGCTTGCCTTGAACCTGTTTTAAGTCCTCTTGGCCTTGTGAGGCTTGGTTGACTTAGTCATGGTTGAAGTCTCCTTGGCTTGCCTCAAGTATTTGGACCAATTACATGCCATGCTTGCCTTGTTTGCTTGGTTTGGCACCATTTTGACATGATTTCAGAGCTTAATGTGCATGCTAATTGTCCATGTTTAATCTCTTTCAAGTGTGCTTGGAAGTTGCCTTTATGTGCCTAGGTGTTGGACCTTATTTGCATGCATGCTTATATGTGCATTTGGCCTCATTTCCTTAGTTGCTGGCCACTGTTTTAGGCTTGTTTTAGGCTGCCTAATTTAGTTTAAGTCCATCCCTTTGCTTGTTTGCATGCTCACCCTGTATGCTTCTTTGCATTTCCATGGTTGCATGCTAGCTCACATGCTTAGGATTGCATTGCATGAGCATGCATGCTTGACCTCTTGAAGTGAGTATGATAGAGGTTGGGCCTCCTTGTGTGTTTATGTGCATTGCATTCCATATCAAAATGCACACTTGATTCTTTGGGCCATCATGCATGGAAATGCGTGATTGGTGGTCCGAGAATCGAGGCCCATCCTCCTTTGAGCCATACACATGATAAGGAGTGATTGGTGCATACATTGCTTGAAATGCATTGCCATGCCAAGTATTGTCCTCTCATCTTGTCCGTCGGTTTACAGGAGATTTGGCGGCCGCCATCTTCATCTTAACCGCCATCCATTGTTGGCGATGGAGTATTTTGTGGCGGTGACCATTATACATGGCGGTGACCAATCCCTTTAGCGGTGGTGTTCTCTGACTCGGAGAAGCAACCCTGGGACTTGTGCAGTCTTCAGAGGAGGATAACAGCCAAAGCAGAGGCATCTTGTGCATGACAGTGACTTCTGAGCGAAACCAAGCGCGCATGCATTGGACCCTCTTCCCGAGACTGCTGTTTACCGCTTAATTATATTCAATTGATTTGTCAATTAATTAGGTGGTCTGTAATAATTAATTAGCTTGTAGGTTAATTAAATTGTATTATTCTTTCGGCCTCTCCGAGCGAGGACAAATTTGTAATAAGTGTAGGTGTGTGGGTGCATGTCTTCCAAACCCCCACTTCTTTCTCTCTTTTACTTACCTGCTTTTGATTATTAGTATTAGGGCATATTTAAATTAGCATACCTTATGCTATGCATTCGTGCATCCATACATTTGTCTTGCATGAACCGGGCTCGGCGCATCATGCTAACTGCATAAGTATTTCAAATCTAACTTGAATACATGCTATCTGTGCATTTTCGCATGTCATTCTTAGATTAGCCGAGCATATTCTAGCGACATTCTGTATGCGTTGCATTAGCCATTTTAACATGAACTAGGGTCACGCATGTTTGCTAACTAGTTTACTGTTTTGGCACGGAGTACACTGTAAGTATTTTATGCTTTA
Organism: Camellia lanceoleosa; assembly: GCA_025200525.1. Taxonomy (NCBI): domain Eukaryota; kingdom Viridiplantae; phylum Streptophyta; class Magnoliopsida; order Ericales; family Theaceae; genus Camellia; species Camellia lanceoleosa. The sequence continues at coordinate 105,418,949 of CM045762.1, read as the reverse complement.
GCATCTCGCATGAGTGTGAATGTTAACATGACAGCATGCTTACCATGAGGCTAGTTGCTTATGTGATATAAATTGCCTGAATGCCTGTGGGTGAAGGTTGGATTGTTTGAGTTGGAACAACTCATTGAAATCCGTATTTTAGCCTACTTGCGAGTAGCAAATTCCAAAACGTTTTCCAAACAAACGGATATGCAATGTTTCGTTCCAAGTTGTAACGCCCTCAAAAATTAAACCCATTAAACATAAAACAAGGCATGCATTACCCAAAGAAAAACATTATATTATTTAAATCATCAGAGTATTACGAAATAAAACATCAAAATAAATGCCCTACGGGCTTACATCTTGCCAAGCCAACACTTGGACACAATTTCATGAGTTCTAACTCAAAACAAATAAAGCCCTGGGCTTGAAGGTTTACATAATTCAAATAAAACAACTAAAACAAATAAAACAAGTCTTCAAGTCCAAATCCTCACAAGCTAAGTCTTTGGAGGTAATGAACCACCTGAACCTGAAAATGAAGTTCCCATATAGGGTGAGCCACAGCCCAGTAGAAAAATACTAAACCAAGCATAAGAATTAACTAAAGCATTAGCATTCGATATATGGTTAACACAAGATAATAAATTTCCAATTTCATGACACAAATATCTACATTGTCTATGACATAATGTCTATGACACATTTCACTTTCCAATATTTATTTAACTTTCCAATGATATCATTTTGGCTCAGAACCTGGCCAACTATAATAGTGATCCAGATGTCACAAAAATAAATGAGACTAAAGCTCAAACCATCACACTTCCATACTTCCAACTGATACACATTATGATGATGTATCATATCAACAACAAATAGCAATATTGCTATTAACAATAAGCACACATATGAGTGATGCTACTGGAGTCCATCCCCTATCTCCTCCCAACAAATCCGGTTTAGAGGTACATCCCTATCTTCCCTAAACCGTGGAGTTCATCCCCTATCTCCTCCAAACAACATGCATATGCAATGAAATACACAATTGCTATATACAACACATAATCAATACAAGTAATGTTACGTATTAATTCAACAACAACATAAGTGACTTAATTCGATTATACCTAAGCCACATGCAAGGTCTACAACAATCACGACTATCCTCCACCGATAGCCCAAAAGCAATTACTTCTAAACAAGAAATAAATACAACAATGAATGTAAAATCAACATTCTCATAGGTAAGTATTTAAACTACCCAACTATATCATTAATCTCATAATTTCCCCAACTTCATGAATTAAACCCAATTCCACATTTTTCCCTTAAATTAATTATACAAATTAATCTAAGCCAAACCCTAAGGTTTCTCCCAAAATTAACAAACTACCCCCACATACCAAAATACCAACACTTAGGATTAAAGCGTATAAATGGAGTAGGAAATTCCTACCTCGAAGCAAAGAACTCGAATGGAGAAGATAGAGATGATGATCCAAAATCCAAAGTGCTTCAAACCAAGAATTGTTCAGATTAAAACGAAGCCCTCGACTCACTCTATCTTTTTAATAAAGGATCTAGGTTAGAAACTCACTCTAAGTAGATCAAATCTAAGAGAGAAGGTATGTAGGGAGAGAGAGAAAACGGTTTAGGGTTTTAGGATCAAGAGGGAGATGAAAAATGGTCCAAAAAGTCGGATCTCGCCATTTTATATGATCGCCCGATTCGGCGGCCAAACCCGCTCGGCGGCAGATGCACACTCTCGGCACTTCGCGCTGAGCTCCCCTCGGCGTCAATTCCCGCTCGGCGGCACAGAACTCGCTCGGCGGCCATTCCCGCTTCGGCGTCCAACACAACACAGAAATCTTTGGAAGGTTGTATTCCCGCCGGCGGCCAAACCCGCTCGGCGGACAAGCAAAATTTTGGGCAACTGGGCTTGGTTCCAAAGCTCAACCAACCTGCTCCAAACACGCTCAACACATCCTAAAACTCAATCAAATAGACCTAAAGGATGACAACAACAAGGGAATCTACGGAACTTAAGTCCGAATACAATAATCAATTTGGGAAAAGACCGGGGTCGCTATACAAGTTAGACGATCTAGTCTATACTTTTGTGTTGTGCACATCACATAGTAATTCTAGCTAATTAACTGGAATAAGAACGCATAACGTTTTCAAAATAGGATATCACGGTTAGTAGAGGCCGATCTTAGGATCGGGCGAGAGGGGGTGCTCATAGCTGACTTTCCCCAATCGTACCCAAGTTCCCATGCCGAGGCAACTTTGGTGATGACGGACACGTGGCCTTTGGCACCGAGTCAGGGTTTCCTAAGTTCCCCATTAAAAAATATTTAGGTGGTGACTCTGTATCTGGCAAAGCAATCCATGTTTGGCACTTCTTTCAAAAATCTATTTTCTCAAAACGATTTGTCAGATTTGAACTCTTTGGTTCAAGATTAAGAACCGTGACAAATTGAGTCCGAACTGTAACCCATGAGGTCCCTCGCGGACTTGTTGCAGCAGCAACTCATAATTTACAGGATGGGAGGGGGGGACAAAAAAATAATTACAAGATGCAGATGTGGAGTTTAAAGAAGCTTTGTTGTCTAAAAGAAAGAAAATTATAACTGGATATTGTTAACAAAGGCTTCTCAATGTTCTCATACAAATTTTCTTTTCCAAAATTATGACTTTTTTCCACATTAAGCAATGTTAAATCAAAGTATCATATTAGGGTTCAATGTTTCCTTTTTCCTAATTTTTATTTTTTTTCCCCTTCTTTTCCCAAATCTAGTTAAATATAAAAAGTATGTCAGATTCCATGGCATGTTTTAATGAAGAAGATAATGAAACATTGGAAGAGCTTTGTCATCTTTCCTCTCTCCATCATTTCTACAAGCAAAATATGGAAGTTTTAGTTGGCAGACCTAATACTCCTCAGTTATGCTTTCATATTGCCAAAATTAAGTTCTACTATATTATTCTTTCTCTTCCCAACCTGCATTATTTCTTCTAGAGCACAATATTTGTTCCATTTTCTTTGCAAACACAGAAGCTTTCCATTTTCCAAAATAGAATCTGAATAATTAGCCTCTCACACAAACATTATCTCCCTCCATATAAGAAATCACCAGCGTAAAGTCTCTTATCATTCTTGCCAAAGGTTCTTGCATTTTAACAAACAACAGTAACATGACTCTGAATAAAAAATTTCAACTTCATTAGAATCCTCAGACACAACCTGCTGATACATACTAATATCTGCTGAGCTTCACTTTGATTAGTTTACAATTCACGATTCACTACTTCAATTGTTGGGATAAATGGATCGAACTGTAATGTCATAATTACGTCTATTGAAAATTATATAGAAATAAAAATATAATCATTAAATTCAATATATATCCCAAAAAAACTTAAATAGCACCAGCACACAAAGTTGGTCCCCTATTTTCAAGCCTTAAACAGAGCACAACAACATAAACAAAGAAATCCCTAGAACACCAGCCACTAAACCCAAAAGACAAGAACACTCTTGGACTATATTATCAAATGAGATTATTTAGGTTAGAGTAACTCTAATGGTTTGTCAAATCAAAGCCATTTAGTTATATACCTACATAATAATAATAATAAAAAATACCTTCCAATGGTGTCCCAAATCTTCAGTCAAAATTTGTCAAAAGGCACAAGATTTGGTTTTGTCAAATTTTCCACACCAATTATGACCACTATATGCCCATTCTTTTTTTTTCTTTTTTCTTTTTTTGGTTGTTTTGAAGAGTAGATTAAACGGTAGCAAAATTGATAGAATTAGGCGTGCCAAAATAACATGAGAACCATTTTGAGTGGTATAAAAAATAAAATAAAATAAAAAAGTGACCTTTTTGTACTGTATCAAGCCAATAAATGCTTTGGCAAATCCATGAGACAATGGAGATGATTTTACTTAGATAACTCATTGCTGTTTGTAATTATATGTGTACATTCATAATGAGGGTAAATAATACAAAGAGGTTGATTGCATGACTAATTTACTAATTGAAGGAAAGATATCTAATTCAATGAAATAAAAGCAAGAATTTTTAAAATCTGAATCTATCGATTAAAATTAATAAATAAATAAATAAATAAAATACTAAAGAATTAGAGGGGATATGAGGAAAAGAGTGAGTACCGTGAGCTGAATCGCAGGACTGAGAGACAAAGAGACCGAGAGAGAGAGAGAGAGAGAGAGAGAGACAGACAGACAGACAGACAGACAGACAGACAGAGACAGAGGCGACTGGAATGTGAAACTGAAACTTTGCCCTAATTTGCAACGTTTTATAGGTTGCTCTGAACCGGCGGAGTTAACTGAACCGACACCGGTTCATTTGGTTTACCAGTTGAACCGCCGGGCGGAGCGGTTTTCCCAAAATACACGAGTTCATTCTTTTTTAAAACAGTTCCAAAAGCCGCCGATCTGGACCCTGTTCATTGTCCATTCTCTTCTTGGGTACTCAAGGCCGCGTTTGGATTAGTGAATTTGGGTTCGAACAGATTTCAAATCTTGTCCTCCTCATCCCTTTCTTGTCTGATCGAATCCTAGTTTTTACGAGGCTTCTTGGTCTGATCTTTGCCCCTGAGGTAATTCCATCTCAGACCATCATAATAATCATCATATATCAGGTTTTTTGTGGGTTTTTTGTTTTTTTCCTGATCCCACACAATCTGTTCTTACCCTTTCTGATTCAAGTTTCTCAATCTTCTCTAAACGTTGTAATTCTTGAATAATTTCTATTACGGTTGTATTTTATTTTATTTTTGATTATATTTTATGTTATGTTTGGGATTTCATTTCAACAAAATTATTGCAGAGAAACCCAATACCAATCTGGGCTTGAATATGAATATCATGAGTGAAATGATGATCATCGATCAAATGCATGTCAAAGATTCAGTTTTTAGTCTTGTGAAATAGTTCATAGGCTGCTTGAGATTTCTGTTGTCAATTGCATATTTTTTATCTTCTTTTTTTTTTTTTTTTTTTTTTTTTTTTTTTTTTTTTTGTTTATGTAGTTTTAGTTTGGTGGTATGTTCAAGAAGGCTTCAATTAGGCTGATTCCATTACCAATCGGATGGTTTACTCTGATCTAGAATCTCAGGAGAACTAATGTTATATTTGGTTCACTGGAATGAGATAGAATTGAAGGGAATGGTCATTCTTGAAACTCTATGGAATGATCTTTACCATAATGAATGATGATTCCATTTGTATGTTTTTTTTTTTTTTTTTTAAATTATTTGTTTGCAATGTTCATTCTCAACCAAACATGAAATAAATATTTTGATGAAATAATTATTCCATTCCACTTCATCCACACGAAGAAATCACTACCTAAGTTGTATCTATTGATATGAATATGGTCTAATTTAGACAGTTTTACGAAGGGTAGTTTGTGAGTTTGCATGTGCTCTTATATTTTCAAAAGGAGATTTGCGCTCAAATTTGGCTCAAGTGATGTGGCTTGATGATGTGGCGATGATGTGGAAAAAAGAAGGAATTTATTTTTTTTTTTTTTTGGCTTAGGGTATTAAACCTAGTTGTTCTTGATAATATGCAATTTCTTGAGATATTTTTTCAATTCTTTTCTGGTAAATTCTATATCCTTTTTCAAATAAATATGTCCTCGATTCTACCTGTTCCCTAAAAAGCGCAGACACTTCTAAGAAAGTGACGAATCCGTGTTGTGTAAGTGTCGGACACCGACACTCTTTGAACACTCTTAGGACACGTGTCCGACACTCTTCAAAATTTGTATTGTTTTTTAAATTTATTTTAAAAGCCCAGACACTCTTTGAACACTTGAAGAACACGCGTATCAATCATTTAAACATGTGTTAATCGCTAATACACACATGTCAATCGATTAGATACATGTGAAATTAATTATAAGTTTGAACAAAATAACTTAAGATACAATAATAAAACAAAACACATATAAATTTACAAAAATTAGTGTCATATTGCATTTTTTATTATATTTGAATGATATATTTATATACATATATAATATATAATAAAAATATAAAATTATATATTTCATGAATATTCCCCGCGTGTTGTGTTCTGCATTTTTTGAAAATTAACGTGTCGACATGTTTGTTTCATATTTGTGTTGTGTCACGTGTCCGTGTCTATACTTCTTCGCCTGTTCCAAATAATCTTATACTGATTCATAAGGTAGTCCTGGAACAATTAATTTTTCTGCCAATGATGATGTTATTGCAAACGTAATTCTTCCATAATGAACTAATTTGAATCCAACCCTTGCTAATTCTGTAGTTTTGTGAGATATTAGGAAAAATCCTCTCGCCCTTGCTTCTGTTAAATCTAATATAAAAGGTTTGTCCCAATCTTTGAACTAATTACATTTGTAGGGGATTACATCTTTCTTGTCTTTGAATTTTATTAGATAATGAATTGCATTTAGACGTTCATCTTTTATCTCTGTTTGGGCAGTTGTAAATATGATGGGTGCCATGCTTGGATATTCTTCAAAGACTTTATAAATTATTCTGAACATGAATTGTTGGAATTTGGTGAGCTGAGTGAACATAGTACTTTGTGGGTAGGGTGGAACGTCGGATGTATTGATTATTCCTAATTTTCACATTTGAACCAAAGGATCTTTTGGCTAATGACCTTGTATGAATCGAATGAAACTTTTAATATTCTATAACTGTACAAGGCGGTTCATCCATTAAAGTAGCACCATTGAATTCCTAGATAGGTGGCACATTCTTTATACCATTTCAAAAATAATTTAATAAACGTACATCTTTTTATTTTATCTTGGATGTCATCAGGGAGTTGCAGAATCGAATATAATACTTCTAATCTTAAAAAGGTTTTTGCTACCAAATGGGTTGTTCTAATAAGCTCGTTCACAGAACAGCTCTTTCCTGCAACTTGTATTTTTTTTGATAATTTCAACACTATCTTGTGTTACTAAGTCCAGCACTTCTTGTGTTTCTGAGTGTTTCCTTCTCTGACAGTGTAAGTCTTGTGGATGCTATCTTAATTTTATGATTGAATATTATTGATATTTTAAATTCAAATAATTATTAAAAAATTTATAAAATAGTTTACATTTATTAAGTTAAGTTGACAACTTTGATTTAAATATTTATTCGAGTCCAAAAAATTTATTTTATAGCCATAACCCATGTAGCAAATTTTTGGAAAAATTACTAAATCATTCCTCTCTAACTTTGAGTAGTAGAAGAGGTCCATTATATTTTTTCTTATTAATTAAGGTTCATCAATAATACTTTATGGTAGTTAGCGTCCTTCATACCATAAAATTTTTTCTTCATACGGAGAAATTTTTATGAAGAGCAAAAATTTCTCTATAAAGAGTTGAATTTTTTGTGAAAAATGTCAAGAGATACCAGTTACAATAAAACTATTGTATGCCATTTATCTTATAAAATTTTAATATCAGAAACCTTAAACAAAAAATTTCCAAATTTTAACACTCTCAAATTCTTTTTATTTTTTTATTTTTTTGACTTGTGCAACAAAATGAAAAATCTAATAACACGGGTTTAAGAATAGCCTCAAGCCTTTTTAGCATTCATTTAGCCCCCCCCCCCCAAAAACCAAATTTTCACCCGAATAGTGCCATGTCATTGTAATCAATAAGAAAAAGGATTAAGACCCCCTTTCTCCCCACCCTCTTTGACCCCCTCTCTTTTCTAATTGGCCAATTTCTCTTTTCTTTTCTTTTTTTTTTTTTTGACCTTTTCCTCCAATCACCACCCGCCACGTGCGTGTGTGCGGGGGGGGGGGGGGGGCTGGTGAGGGTTGGTGATTGAGGGGGTTTCAATCACAGCCCAATCAATAAGTAGTCAACCAAAAACATAAAAGGCAGTAACTCTTCTAAACACTTCTAAGGAAAATGAGCTTACCAGTGATAATAATTTTTGATTTGTTGCACCAAGGAAGCCAAGGAACTTCTGACCACCCGACTGCATACAATTGCAATAAATTCTATGAGATTAAAAAAAAATAAAATAAAAAATAAAAAAGCAATTACCAACCAAAAAACAAAGTGAAACAATTTTTTATACATTGAAAATTATATTGACACAATTTAAATATTAGAGACCAAAATTATACAAGACTTATATTGAAAACCAAAAATCTAATTAACCCCTTTTTTTTTCTTCTCGATGTGTGTGTAAAAGAGCAAGGTTACCAACCAATCTTGTTTACAATTTTATTTTTCTAACATAATATTAGTGTAATGTGTCCCACCATTAATATATAATTTTAATGGAATGCTGACAACTAGACTGATAGTATACATAATATAGTACAAATAAATGGTTATTATAGTAGGATTGTGATTTTATCTATAGATATCCATTATATTTTTGAAATAACCACATCAATTGAATTTTTCTTAATTTAAAATAAAAATAAATTTACAAGAAAAGCAATGGGTATGTAAGCTAGCTTGGTCTAGTAAGGTGGCAAACCAATATTGGTCAGTATGACAGAGTCATGATCAATTGGTTAAGTAAGAGGAGTTATGCTAGGAATCCCAAATATTCTACCAAACCTCTCACATGGGTGTGGGACCCACACACATGTGAATTTGTATGAGTCCCGCTTCATGTAAGAGATTTGGTAGAATATTTGGGATAAATAGCATTGAGGGCCAGACTTTCGCACTCCCAAACTCTTTGCTTCGACACTATTCTCTCTTTATATATTTTACTACTTAGGCATGGAAAGGGACAGATTAATTTCGATAACTAAATTTTCTATAGCATCATTATGTATCATCATGCTATTGTTAGCTATTCAAACTATTAATGATGGATTTTGCTTTTTTCACATATATTTAGGAAACAATTTCCTTTTTCCAAAATGTATTGAGCATCCACTATCTAAGTAAGCACATAGTTCGTAAGTATTAATAAATCTTTCCATGTGTATTTTTATTGGTATATATATACTATTAACATTAGTGTATGATAATGACATTTTATTTTCTTCATTCTTTTTGCTATACCATTTTACAAATGTATAGTATTCTTTTTGTGTCTCTTCTTCATCATCTGTTGTCCATGCCATAAGATTTCATATATTGGCACACTGGTGGTTCTATATCCCATTATTCTTTTATTAACTAAACTCCTTCCAAATTCTATACTAGAATTATCTGTAAAGTGTCTTCCTGACAATATGCTTATGTTATCTATTTCTTCATTATTTTCTATTGTGCTAGGAGTTTCTATTTTAATATATCTGGTACTATCAATTTTAATTATATTTTTTCTTTTTGTAATACTTTTAGGATTATTGAAATTTGCTATCCATCGATTATCTAACTTGATCTCATTAAGATTTATTCTTTTAGGTGTAATTCTATCTGTTGGTATTTCATTGATAGGTTCAAATTTGTCTGCTTCTATAATTTTATGCTACATTTTAGGATCTGTGGTAATATCTGACTTATATATTATTTTCCAAAATATTGTTAATAGATAGGTGGTTTTATGCATATCTATCCCTACAGTTTTTATTTTAAGAGTTAAAAATTTATTTATGAATCCATCTTTTAAGTTAATATAATATCCTGGTTTGCAATTAAAACCTAATGGTCCTCCATATAGATTATTTTTTATTTCGCTGATTATGGACCTTTCAAAATTGCGTTGTCTAATATCACACAAAAATCCATATATATCTATATCTTTTCCTTTGTCAAATAACATGTAATTTGTATTTGTACACTCCCTATATACATATATTTATATTTATTATCTTTATTATTCTTTAATATATTTTCATAATTTATTAAATGTATTTCTCCTACCTCATATTCACAATCCTTAATTTCAATATCTCCTTTCATTCTTTCACATATATATATATATATTTACTTTTAAATTTGAAAATTGATTTCTGATATATTTCATCTTTTTGTATTATTGATAATATCTAATCTATTTCTATTTCTTTTTCTTGAGAATTTTCTATGACAAATTGTTTTCCTCTCAAATTTTCTATACTTATTTCTTCTGTCGTCATAAAATTTAACTCTTCCTCGGTGTCGCTATAGTCTTCGTCTTCCATTTTTATTTCTTCTTCAATTAATTCTATTATTTCTTTATTATTTCCTAAAATTAATTCTAAAGCTTCTTCTTCTTCTAATTTCACATAATCCAAACTTCCTAAGACTTTTATTATTTTATTACTCTTTTTATTTCGGCATTTATTAGCAAAGTAGCCTATTTCTCCACATGCCCAACATTTACAGGACTTTTTTCCTTCAGGACAATAATTATTTTTTCTAAAAAAACTTCTTCTTTTCTTGAAATTATAGGGTTTTTTTTAATAATATTTTCTTTTATATTTTTCTCCTCTTTGCTTATTAAAACTTTTTCTTTTATAAAATGTTTTCTTTTTCTTATTGTATGTTTTTCTTCTTGAAGGCTCACATCCCCATGAATTAGATGTTTGCCAGCAATGCAAATATTGTTTTTTCATTGTTCTTCTTTGTTTCAGTTTCATGCATTCCTGTTCTACCCATTCTATTAGATATTTAATTCTATGATCCAAGGTGTCACTTATGGCATCTCTTAATTTTTTTAACCATTTTTCAGATTTTTCTTCTATATTAACATTTATAGGATATGGTAATTTATGAAAAAAAACATGATTAAATGAATTTTATTTCTACCTATTTGATAATAATAATAATAGGAGTATTCGCATATATAATTTGCTATATATTCCATATTACATATTGCAATGTTACTTAATTTCCTAATCCATTCTCTTTTTCTTTTATCTTCATCACACTCTTTTCCTATGAATTCTTTTTCAATATATTTTACGAATATGTTTAACATACTTTCTGGAGTAGTTTCTGGTGTTAATTTTTCTCTGTCACTTTCTCTCAGGTTGTTGTACCAGCTTGCTACTATACCTGTCACGACCCAAACCCGCCCTTATGGGTTTAGCACCGTAACCGGCTAGTAATCCAAGATTACCAAAGGCACCTTATGATGAGGAAAGAAAAAGCAATCTGAGGGCTGGCGGAAATACTGATAAATAAACAATGTCCAATGAGCTGTGACAGTCTGTATGCAAAAAGATTTTTCATATATATATGCAGTCAGTGACAAAACAGTATGCACAATATTTACAAACATTCAGTACAGGGACTTAATCCCTATTAACAGTACAGTACGGTCTATACAGTCTATACAGTAAACAAAACCGTTACATAAACTGGCGGGGGAATTTAAACACCCCTAAGCCATAGTTTGGCAGGCTCGGAACCTTGCAGTAAGGCACAGTGGTTGGCTTGACAAAACTGGAGTTTACCCCGACGCTTCTAGCATTGGTCCGGTGCCTGTATACCTACATATATATATGAGCAGTGAGTTAAAGCCCAGTGAATAACATAATGCGTAAAGAGGTTAAGAATGAATGTTCTTACAGTAATGAAAACAGTTCATTTCAATCAGTATTTCAGTTGTTCAATACAATAAACAGTCATATGTGGTACATCCATTAGCATAACAGTAAACAGTAGGTCTTAAAAGACTGAACAGTCAATGATGGCCATCAATCAGTAAACAGTAGTGGTTCCGACAAGGAAACCAACAGAGATCTCCGTAACAGTAACAGTCAGTAATAATAGTTGCTAAGGATGCCACAATACATTTCAGAATATATGACATACATTCATTCAGTTAACAGTAACAGTTCAGAAAACAGTACAGTTCAGTATTCAAAAGATAATCATTTTGAACATATCTTTACACAATTGTTACTCATAGTGTTCTGGGCTATAAGCGGCTAGAGCGCGTCTCCGAAAGCCAACCCTAAACAGTTCGCAGATTAAACACACGCTAAGTTTCACGGTTGGGAAAGATAACAATAGTTTAATCCCTAATTGCCTCGGTGTGTTCTACACCTATATCCTCATTAAGATGTCTTAAACTAGGCCTAAGAATGCCTAGAATGGGATGAGGATGCAAAGATGCACTTAGAAAACATTTTCAGAATTTTCAGTGATACAGAGTCCCGCTCGAGCGTAGAATATCCGCCGGCGGACATCTGGCTAACGGTTTCCGCCCGGCGTCAAATACCCGCTCAGCGGTTCGCGCTGATCAAAAAATCTTGGATAGGTAAAATTCACGCTCGACGCTTGCTCGAGCGTACATTAGTCTGCTCGAGCGGACTGATGAACAGTGTAAAGTACTGGATACTCGTTTTCCCCGCTCGAGCGCCACTTTCCCCGCTCGAGCGAGAGTGTAAAATCTAGAAAACCCAGATTGCACCTCCAAGCTCAAAATCAAGTTTCAAAGTGTCAAAATCGATCCTCTTGGGCTAAATTTCTGGAAAACATTTGTAAACACATAGGATCACATGTTTCAAACCTCAATTTGTAAAATCAAAGCCCAAGGGTAACTTAATTAAATCCAATTCCAAACCAAATTTCATGAACAATCTTCGAACGTGACATGCATGACTTTAAATCGATTCAAAGCCTCAATACATGCTCTCATGAGCTCAATTCCTTGAAAACAAGATGAAATCATGGTCCTAAACATTAACATGAACATGCATGCAACATTTGCCATGAAATCAATCCAAAACTCTTCAATACACACATGCATGCATGGAATGAGCTTCAATTCAACATGTTAAGACTAAATCATGCCTTAGCTCTACAATTTGACATGAATCCTGTAAGGATTAACTTAAACATATCAATGAGGGGTTGAATTCCTTACCTAGAGCTTCAACTACAAGTGTGGAAGTCCAATTAGGCAAATCTCCTATGATCTCTTCAAGTCTACAAGCCAATTCACAAGAAGGAACTCAAATCTCTCTTAGTTTTCTCCCTCTCTCTCTATTTCGGTGGGAACAAGGAATGAGCTGAGGAAACACTTGCTTGAGTGTAATACAATGATCTCAAAAGTGTGTAGATAGTGGCCACTAAGTGGTCTAATTGTAAATAAGTTCAATTCATGTAATTTACCAACATTTACTCTAATTTAATCATACCAAATCACTTTTCAATTAATTATGCCATAAAATCACATAAATTATGACGATCATAAAACACTAATCGATTTCTGGTTCGGCCGCCGATAAGGCCTTCAATTTATAGTTTAAACGTATAAGCATGAATAGATAACCACATAGTCAAACAGATAGAAATGCATTTAAACAGGTACAGTCAATCAATCAGTTTCGGATTTCAGTCAGTCAGTCCAGTATTTTAATCAGTTCAATTACTTCTCATAATCAGTCTCAGTTTAGCGGTAAACAGTAATTAATCGGTAAGCAGTAGTGAGGGTTGTTACAGTCTCCCCTCCTTAAAAAGAGTTTAGTCCACTAAACTCGAGTTACCTTCATTCTGGAAGAAAACAGGATTCAGTGGAAACAGTTCAGGATATCTTTTAGCCATGTCATCTTCCCTTTCCCGAGTGGCATACACGCCGCCATGGTTTTGCCAGTCAACTTTCACTAACGGAATCTCTTTGTTCCTCAACTTTTTGATCCATCTATTTACAATCTGTATAGGTCGTTCCTCGTAAGTGTAGTCATCACTTAGCACTACACGGGTCGGCTCAATCACATGGAAAGGATCCCGGAGATAATCCCTCAACATAGAAATGTGGAAGACGTTATGTATATGCTCAATTTCAGGAGGAAACGCAACTTGATACGCCACCGGATTGATTTTCTCAATAATCTCATACGGTCCGATGTATCTCGGTGCTAACTTGCCTTTGACTCCAAAACGAGTCTGGCCTTTTATCGGTGTCACTTTCACAAAAACGTGATCACCCACTTCATATTCTCTGTCTCGCCTTCTGACGTCTGCATAACTTTTCTGTCGGCTCTGTGCAGTTTTCAATTTCTGTTGTATCAGTTTTACCTTCTCAGTCGTTTCATATACAATCTCGGGTCCAAGCAAAGGCCCATCTCCAACTTCTGCCCAACAAATCGGAGATCTACATTTTCTGCCATACAATGCCTCAAAAGGCGCTATACCAATGCTTGAATGGTAACTGTTATTGTAGGCGAATTCAGCCAATGGCAAATGGCTTTCCCAGTTTCCCTGAAAATCAAGGACACACATTCTCAATAAATCCTCTAGAGTTTGGATGGTCCTTTCTGATTGGCCATCTGTCTGAGGATGATAGGCACTACTCAGTCTCAGTTCAGTACCCAATGCAATCTATAAGCTTTTCCAAAATCTCAATGTAAACTTCGAATCCCTGTCAGAAACAATAGACACAGGCACTCCATGCAGTCTCACAATTTCATCAGTATAGAGTATAGCCAATTTGTCCGCGTTATAAATTGTCTTAACAGGTAAGAAGTGAGCAGATTTAGTCAGTCTATCAACAATAACCCAAATCGAGTCCATACCTTTACTGGAGCGAGGCAATCCCACAATAAAATCCATCGTGATATGCTCCCATTTCCACTCCGGTATGGATAAGGGTTGTAGTAAGCCTGCGGGTCGCTGATGTTCCGCTTTGACTTGTTGGCAGTAAAGACATTTTGATAAAAAAATCAGCAATTTATTTCTTCATACCCGGCCACCAGAAATTCAGTTTCAAATCTTGGTACATTTTCGTATTCCCCGGGTGAATAGAAAATTTTGAGTTGTGGCCCTCTTACAGAACTCTTCTTTTCAGTTCAGTATCATTCAGTACACACAGTCTTTCTTGAAATTTCAGTACATTATTTTCAAACTTGAAACCCGGTCTTGGTCTAGATTCCCTTTCTTCGATGATCTTCTTCAAGAAGTCATCCTGTTGCTGTTTGTCTTTAATTTCTTCAATCAGTGCCGGTTGAGCAGAAATAGCAGCTAAGGTTCCACCTTGTTCTCGCAAAACAATTTCAATTTCAGATTTTTCAAGGTCACAAAGCAACTCTTTCTGTCCGGTAAGCAGACATGCTAAATTTTCAATCGATTTCCGACTCAATGCATTGGCAACGGTGTTGGCTTTTCCCGGATGGTACAAAATCTGTAGGTCATAATCTTTAATCAGTTCTAGCCGTCTTCGCTGTCTCATGTTCAGTTCTTTCTGAGTAAAGAAGTATTTCAGACTCTTGTGGTTGGTGTATACTTCACATGTCGCCCCATATAGGTAGTGATGCCAGATTTTTAGTGCAAACACTACTGCAGCAAGTTCCAAATCATGGGTCGGGTAGTTCTTTTCATGTGGTCTCAGTTGTCGAGAAGCATAAGCAATAACTCTCCCATTCTGCATTAAAACACACCCCAAACCCTTATGAGAAGCATCACTAAAAATGGTAAAACCATCCGTACCTGAAGGTAGGGTAAGAACTGGTGCAGTCACGAGTCAAGTTTTCAACTCTTGGAATGCTGATTCCCTTTGGTCAGTCCAGTCAAATGATGTCCCCTTCTGAGTTAACTGAGTCAATGGTAAAGCAATTTTAGAGAAATCTTTGACAAATCTTCTATAATAGCCAGCCAAACCCAAAAAGCTTCGGACTTCTGTCACATTTGTTGGTCTAGGCCAATTCACTACAGCTTCAATTTTCTGGGGATCAATTGAAATCCCATCTTTGCTAATAACATGTCCCAAAAACATAACATGGTCAAGCCAAAATTCACATTTAGACAGTTTAGCATAAAGTTTCTGTTCTCTTAGGGTCTGCAAGGCGAGTCTCAAATGATGTTCATGTTCTTCTCTAGTCTTAGAATAAATCAGGATGTCATCTATGAATACAACAATAAAGTCATCAAGGTACGGTTTAAAGATTCTGTTCATGAGGTCCATAAATGCAACAGGTGCATTGGTAACTCCGAAAGGCATAACTAAAAATTTGTAATGTCCATACCTCGTTCGAAAAGCAGTTTTATCAATGTCCTCTGGTTTAACTTTCAACTGATGATATCCGGATCTGAGATCAATCTTAGAAAACACTTGAGCACCCTGTAACTGATCAAATAAGTCATCAATACGAGGCAATGGGTATTTATTTTTCACGATTACCTTATTGATTCACGATAATCAATACACGATCTCGATGGAAGTCTTTCTTTTTCACAAACAAGACAGTCGCCACGGTGAAGTACTAGGCCCGATAAACTTCTTGTCTAATAGTTCTCAGCTTGCACTTTCAGTTCTTTCAATTTCGCTTTGCACTTTCGTTCTTTCAATTGCTTGAGCCATTCTGAAGGAGCTTTCGATATAGGTCAGGTGTAATTGAATCACATCAACGGTAAACTCAATCTCCCTGTCAATTAAATCCCCTGGTAGATCATCTGGAAACACATCTGGGAATTCTCTGACTATAGAAATACAGTTCACATCAGTTTTAACATTATCATCAGTAGATACAGTCAATACAGAACATAAATATCTTTTACACCCCTTCCTAATCAATTTAACGGCTTTCACAGATGAAATCAAGTACGGAGGGGGTACTACTCCAACCCCATTAAACACAAATTCGGGTAAACTAGGTGGATGGAAAACCACTTGCTTCGTCACACAGTCAATGGTAGCATGATATTTTTGTAACTAGTCCATCCCCAATATTACATCAAAATGATCAATGTTCAATGGCAGTAAATCAATAAACAGATGCACATCCCCAACAATGATTTCACATGCAGGGTACATATAAGCACATATCATGGATCCCCCAACGAGTGATGATACAGCTAACAGATAGTTCATGGGTTCTAAGGGTCTATTCAATTTTCGTGAAAAAGCATGCGACACATATGAATGTGTAGACCCCGAATCAATCAATACATATGCATTTTGAGTACAAATAGGGAGGATACCTGACACAACGGTCTTAGTATTTTGCACGTCTCCCGGTACTAGGGCGAACACTCGGCCCTGCCTCATAGGCTCTTTCCCGGTAGCTTTGGGGTTCGATTTTGGTACAACAGTTGATGCTGCCACACTTGGTGTAGCTTTGCTATTGCCCCGTGAAGCAGAGGGGCAATCTTTCACCATGTGGCCCATCTTGCCACACCTGTAACAAGCACCAAATATTTTATAACAAACTTCCTTATGATTCTTACCATATTCAGAACAGGGTGGAATGAAACCACTCCCTTGGTTGGGGCTAGTTGTTGACCCCGTATTCTGTTTCTTGTTCGAGGGGTTGTGCTTGCCTTTCTTGAACTTGAAACCCTGCCTTTTACCACGCCATTCCGACGTTAGTGATTCAGATTGTTTCACTACTTCAATGTTCGACTCAGCCATCATTGCTCGATCAAGAACACCTACATAAGTCGGTAGCTTTAAAACACTTATTCTGTCAAGTATTGCAACATTAAGGCCACCTTCAAATTTTATGGCCTTCTTGTAGTCAATGTCCACCATATGTGGTGCATATCTAGCAAGCTCGGTGAACTTTGTTTCATATTCAGCAACGGACATTGTGCCCTGTCTCAGCTGTTCAAATTCAGTTACCTTTTTGTCCCTGACACACTGAGGGAAATATTTTTCAAAGAAGGACTCCTTAAACTGAACCCAAGTCACAACAGTGTTGGTGTCACGGACCAGCATCCACCACATTCTAGCTTCTTCTTGCAGAGTAAAGGTGGCCAACAGTACCTTATGTGCTTCAAAGCACGGAAAAACCTCAAACAATTTTTCTGTTTCAAGCACCCAAGCTTCAGCCTTCAACGATTCAAGGCCTCCCTGAAAGGATGGCGGTTTCATCTTGCTGAACTTATGGGTGAGAGCGATTATGTCCTCATCATTATCATTAACATTCTGTTCTGGCTGTACCGGAGGAGGAGGTGGGGGCTGTTGATTCTGTTGTTGCTTGAGTCTTGCAGTTATCAGTTCCATCATCATTTCCATTCTTGCCATTCTTGCCTCCGTGGATGAGGACTCAGATTCATTTACATTATTCATTTCACTATAAGCAGTTATAACAATTATAAACATAAACAGTTGCATACTTAAACAATTCATCACATTAACATATATTCAGTCATGTCATAACCACACACTTATCATGCTCATGTAATGCCCTAATCGCTTTTCTAGGACATCCTATAGCTCATTTGGACACGTGTGTGCGGTATAACTCGTGGTTAAGTATCGCTCTAATACCACTCTGTAACGACCCAAACTCGCCCCTATGGGTTTAGCACCGTAACCGGCTAGTAATTCGAGATTACCGAAGGCCTGCTTAACAGTAGGACAGTAAAACAGAGTACAGGGGCCTGGCGGAAGCCAATACAGTAAATAAACAATGTCCAATGAGCTGTGACAGACTGTATGCAAAAAGATTTTTCATATATATATGCAGTCGGTGACAAAATAGTATGCACAATATTTACAAACATTGATCTGAGAGACTTAATCCTATTATGATGACGATGCAGTCTGATCTATACTGATAAACAAAACCGTTCTGGCTGGCGGAGAATTTAAACACCCTAAGCCATAGCTTGGCGGTGCTTAACCTCGCAGTGAGGCACAGTGGTTGGCTTGACAAAACTGGAGTTTACCCCGACGCTTCTAGCATTGGTCCGGTGCCTGTACACCTACATATATATATGAGTAGTGAGCTAAAGCCCAGTGAATAACATAATGCGTAAAGAGGTTAAGAATGAATATCCTTACAGTAATGAAAACAGTTCATTTCAATCAGTATTTCAGTTGTTCAGTACAATAAACAATCATATGTGGTATATCCATTAGCATAACAGTAAACAGTAGGTCTTAAAAGACCGAACAGTCAATGATAGCCATCAATCAGTAAACAGTAGTGGTTTCGACAAGGGAACCGGCGATCTCAGAATAATAATAACAAGAATGAGTTGCTAAGGATGCCACAATACAATTCAGAATATAGGACATACATTCATTGATTAACGATAGATTCGAAAACAAGATGCCAAGATTCAAAAGATAATCATTTTGAACATATCTTTACACAATTGTTACTCACAGAGTTCTGGGCTATAAGCGGCTGGAGCGCGTCTCCAAAAGCCAACCCTAAACAGTTCACAGATTGAACACACGCTAAGTTTCACGGTTGGGAAAGATAACAACAGTTTAATCCCTAATTGCCTCAGTGTGTTCTACACCTATATCCTCATTAAGATGTCTTAAACTAGGCCCAAGAATGCCTAGAATGGGATGAGGATGCAAAGATGCACTTAGAAATATTTTCAAAATTTTCAGTGAAACAGAGTCCCGCTCGAACGCAGATTATCCCGCCGGCGGACATGCAGTAACGGTTTTCGCCGGCGTCAAATACCCGCTCTAGCGGTCAGATCAAAAATCTTGGATATGTGAAATTACGCCGCTGACGCGCCGGCGTGTCACCCAATCTCGCTCAGCGTACATTAGTCCGCTGGCGATCGATGAAACGATGTAAAATCTTGGATGCTCGTTTTCCCCGCTCAAGCGCCACTTTCCCCGCTCGAGCGGGAGTGCAAAATCTGGAAAACCCCGATTACACCTCCAAGCTCAAAATCAAGTTTCAAAGTGTCAAAATCGATCCTCTTGGGCTAAATTTCTGGAAAACATTTGTAAACACATAGGATAACATGTTTCAAACCTCAATTTGTAAAATCAAAGCCCAAGGGTAACTTAATTAAATCCAATTCCAAACCAAATTTCATGAACAATCTTTGAACGTGACATGCATGACTTTAAATCGATTTAAAGCCTCAATACATGCTCTCATGAGCTCAATTCCTTGAAAACAAGATGAAATCATGGTCCTAAACATTAACATGAACATGCATGCAACATTTGCCATGAAATCAACTCAAAACTCTTCAACACACACATGCATGCATGGAATGAGCTTCAATTCAACATGTTAGGACTAAATCATGCCTTAGCTCTACAATTTGACATGAATCCTGTAAGGATTAACTTAAACATATCAATGAGGGGTTGAATTCCTTACCTAGAGCTTCAACTACAAGTGTGGAAGTCCAATTAGGCAAATCTCCTATGATCTCTTCAAGTCTACAAGCCAATTCACAAGAAGGAACTCAAATCTCTCTTAGTTCTCTCCCTCTCTCTCTATTTCGGTGGGAATAAGGAATGAGCTGAGGAAACACTTGCTTGAGTGTAATACAATGATCTCAAAAGTGTGTAGATAGTGGCCACTAAGTGGTCTAATTGTAAATAAGTTCAATTCATGTAATTTACCAACATTTACTCTAATTTAATCATACCAAATCACTTTTCAATTAATTATGCCATAAAATCACATAAATTATGACGATCATAAAACACTAATCGATTTCTGGTTCGGCCGCCGATAAGGCCTTCAATTTACAGTTTAAACGTATAAGCATAAAAAGATAACCACATAGTCAAACAGATAGAAATGCATTTAAACAAGTACAGTCAATCAATCAGTTTCGGATTTCAGTCAGTTAGTCCAGTATTTTAATCAATTCAATTAATTCTCATAATCGCTCTCAGTTTAGCGGTAAACAGTAATTAATCGGTAACCAGTAGTGAGGGTTGTTACAATACCCGTAAAGTTATGTTCAATATAATTTATAAAACTTTGCACGCTTCAACTGCTGTTATGGATATTTAAGACATGTTGCATGCCTCTCTTCCATTGTTTTATTACCTCACTTGTATTTGTAGCACAATCAGTATCTAATAAATTCCCTGTATTACTTATTGGTTTTAATGATACCTTCCTTAAGAATACTTCCTTCCTAGAGGTAAAATCAGCATAATTGGACATTCTTCCAGCAAAAGACCCTTTATTTAAATAACTATAATGTCACGTTCTTCTTCTATGTTCATAATTTCTGGTATCATTGTCTAATTGTCGTCTGGTAAAATTTCTAAAATCTAGATGATTTGGAGTAGGTGGAGTAAATGAGCTACTTCCTTTTTGTTTTACTACTGCCATATCCATATCATTAACGTTATTAGTTTCTTTTTCTAAGCCATTATCTTTTTCTATGTCTTCGAAATTTTTTAGTACATTATTTTCTTTTTCTTTTTCTATGTCATTATTTCTCACTATTTGTTCTAATTCTTCAAGATAAATGTGTTCCATTTCTCTCAACCTAATTCATCCTAATTAATTATAGATATCATGTTCTAATTCTATTTTCTCATTATTTATTTCCTCTATTATTTTTTCATCTACCATATCTAATAGTTCAACTATTTGTAATATTATCTTGTATTTTATTTCATTATCATTTTATTTTTCAACCATTTCTTCTAACTGTTTTAAGCTATAATTACTTAACTCTATTATCTTTTTGTTTTGCAGGTAAGATTAATTCAAAGGGTTCCTTCGGATTATTTCCTTTATATAGATAAGGATGTAAGTCTAATTCTTTTTGTTTTTCTTCAAAACAGGCTACTTGTTTTTCCGAATTTTGTACAAAATGTCTAATTTCATTTATTATTTCTAATTGATTAGCCCTAAGTTTTTCGTTAATTTATTTTAATAGCCTAATTAAGGTATTATTTTGTTCTATTATTATTTAAATTATCAGATTCTACTTCTTCATTATATTTAATACTCATGCAAGCCGAGAAACTGGACTCTGATACTAATTTGGGGTGAATCTAAGGATATAATTTAATATTAACTCCTGTAATAGTTTTCGTTGATAATCTACCCTTGCCTTTTCTAATGATATTTTATTTTTAATACTAGCAATTCTTTGACTATAATTTATTATAGATTGTCCTGAGGCAATAGTCAAAAGAGAATTTAATCTATTTAACTCATTTTCTAATTCAGAAATATAATCTAAACACTACAACAAAATGCACTTTTGGCGACTATTTTTTGTGACTAAAAAAATTTTAGTCGCCAAAAGTTGTGGAATTGGCCACCAAAAATAATATTAGTCGGCAAAAGTCAAATATTTAGCTACTAAATTTTTTTTGTCGGGGAATATTGATTATTGGCCGCCAAAAAAATTTAGTCGCTAAAAATATCACAATTGGCTACTAAAAAAAATGTAGTCGCTAAAAATATCACAATTGGCGACTAAAAAAATTTTTAGTAGCTGTATAGCTAGTTTTGGCTACTAAAATTGTTTAGTACCCGAATGGGGAAAAAAAAAATTTATCTTTGGCGACCAAAAATTTGGTCGCCAAAAGTATATTTTCAACGACAAAAAAATAATTTAGTAGCCATATAGTTAGTTTTAGCTACTAAAATTGTTTAGTAGCCAAATGAAAAGAAAAAATATATTTTTTATTTTTGGCGACCAAAAATTTGGTCGCCAAAAGTTTATTTTCAGCTACAAAAGATTATTTTAGTCGCCAAAACACTAAGGCTCTGTTTGGTTGTGTTTTGTAATCATGATTCTACACCTTGATTCAAACATCATGTTTGGTTAGAGTTCTCAAAACACATTTCCAAAACTCTGCACAAAACACTTTGTCTGAGGCGCGATTTTCGAAATTTTTTTTTTCAAATTTTGCCTAACCGGTCGTCCCACCGGTTGACCAGAACAGTACAATTTTTTTTTAATTGACCTATGTTAATTTTTATATGTTCAAAAGAAATATTTTCTGAATTTTTAATTTTTTTTTGTGTTTTAATAGAATTTTGAGTTGTATGTTTGGTTATGAGTTGTAAGTTTTTGAATCAAACATCATATGTCACATCAAAAATTTCCCACTCAATTCAAAACTCTTCACCAAACAAATTTTCCACACTCAAATCATAATTCTAAAACTCACAAACTCAAAATACAACTTATACTCTCAAATCATATTTACAAAATTCTACCAAATGCAACCAAAAATATTTGGAGGGAATTTCAAATTTTAGAGAGATTAAAAAAATAATTAGCGACCAAATTTTAGTCGCCAATTGTTATTAATTATTCGACTACTTCAGTCCTCTCCCATTTCACTCTCTCATAATCCCTCATCTCTCTCTCTTTCTCTCAGTCCATCGCAGGCGACCCTCCTACCGGGCACCGTCCACCACTGTCGCACACAAGCGCCCACCTCCTCAGCGGCGACAGTACAACCCACCTCCCCCCCAGCGACGACAAAACCCACCGTCCACCTCTGTGCATATGTGATTTTTTCAAAAATTAATTTCATATATATATATGTATGTATGTATGTATGTGGGTGTAGATCTTCCAGGGTTCTATTTTGATGCGGAGAAGAACAGGTACTTCCCTATCAAAGGCCCAATTTCGGGTTCTCACAATTCTTCGTCTGCTTCAACTTCATAATCTTCTATCCAAGTCTAATCTGGTAATTTCATTAATTACCCACTTTCATACTTGTATTTTTGAACTTGATCATGATACCAATTTGCCTATATATATATATATGTCTGTTTTGTGATAGACTGTTAAAAAATAGCAAAAGTTTTCCTCTTCAATTGCTAGCTAAATAGCTCAACAAAGTTGGTCAGGATCATTATTTTTTTCTTGCCTTCAAACTGTTTGATAAAATGTCTCTTACGCTTCTCAAAATTCTAAGCCACAAGCCTAATTTGTTGTATGTGAAATTGTAGAGCCAGTGGTTTTTATGAAACTGAAATGAGTGATTTTGGAATTGTTTGGACTGTTTTATCACCCAACAATTACCTAAAAGAAAATATAGAAAAGGTTTATTGGTAATAGAACTATTAGCTGCAGGGTATAGTACAAAAGGGGACAAAACAAGGCCATATATGGAGTAAGCTATTGGGGTTCTAAGTGGAAACTTTGAATGGTCAGCACACTCTAGAGAGAGAAAGAGAGAGAAAAGCATAAAGGGAAATCCAATAAGCAGAAGAAACCAAGGGTGTGATTTTTATTGCATGGAGTGAAGAGCTTGTGATTTTTATATTCCTTATCTTCCAACATTCTTCTACTTTATCTGGCTTTCTTGCAACTGTAACAATCTATGATCAGCTTTGGTTGGCTCATTGGCTTTCATTCTATCACTCAAGCCATGCAAAACCCATCTATTTATCTTTACTTTTCTTAAATTATTCATGCTGGTAGCCTTATATTGGTCCAGCTCAACTTAGGTTCAACTCCAGAGTTTGGTTCAACTCCTCATTGCTTACCTTGCAGTACGATGCTCAGCCTCTCATTTCCAAACACTTCGTCAGGTATTTTTCCATTCTTTATCTATCTCTACTATGCCTTTTTTTTTTTTTTTTTTTTTTAAATTTTGTGAATCGAAGACAGAGACAGTTTGATTAATTCAATGAGGTTTATAGCTCATTCATTTGGATTTCGGTTTACTTACTACGAAATCATTCATTCCTGGTTGGTTATAATTAGAACAAGTTTGAGCTGAAATTCTAAAATCATGATGTGAATAATCTCTGCCTAATTGAATTGTAACCCTTATCTATTATTACAAACTGCACTAAATTACATCACCACGGATACTACCTAGCTACTTACTACTTGTCAACCAACCACTCATGTGCTGCCACCTCATCAAAGCTATTTTTGCTGCTCTTCTATTAGATGAGCCAACTCCACTTCAACTAAATTGAGCTGATAGCTAGTGGTTGAACTTGTCATTGATCTACTAGTCCTGTTGGGGTTAGTGTAAACAACTCTGAATCTGAATTTGTTGTCCAACCTTTTTTCTTCAGCAATGATACATGGAACACTAGATCGATACGGGAGTGGAGTGGCTAGGTAAATCAAGTTTATAGGCAGCTTGCCCTATTTTCTGTATTACTTGGAATGGTCCATGGTACTAGGGAAGCCAATTTAGTATCCCTTTTCTAAGCAATGTATAGGCTAGATCGATGGATCATCCCTGCATCATCCAGTAATTTTTGTTGATTGCTTTTGCAATTCAACCAAATCCAACAAACACAACCTTAAAATGCTACTCAACATCCTATAGGAAGTTTTCCAACTCTTTGGCACTTCAAGTTCCACTGAAGGCCTTAGGTTTCAAGACTTTCACTTTGTGAAAGACATCACCACCATTGAAATTCCCACCAACGACTTTCTTTACAAGAGACAATTTGTCTGAATTATGCAATTTAAGGCATCCGACATGGCAATCATATCTCCCATTTATGTAGGTTACAAATTACAATCAGTTATTGGATGTTGTAATTGTCCATGTACAGATTGCCACATGTCCCTGTAGTTGACCCAACTACCTAAGTTGAGCTGGACCAATATAAGGCTACCAACATGTAATTGTTTCATTCTATCACTCAAGCCATGCAAAACCCAAAATATTTAGACTAATACAATTTTAGAATTTTAAGCTTTGTATTAAAATTTTTAGATGATATAAAAATTGATATGGTATAAAATTGGGATACTACCTGACTTCCACGAAAACTTATATTCATTTATACTCATTCATGTAATTAGAGTGCTAGGGAATTTAAACTATTTTCTTCTCTTAGCTTTTGGTTTGAATGCTTGTTGCTGGATATTATAATTTGCGTATTTGTTTTGTCATTTTGTCTATCTGAGGGTGTATTGGTATGCAACAATTTATTTGACACTGGTTTTGTGAAATTTGCTCATTTTGGAATGGTGGTGATGGAAAATTATGTGGGGTTTTGTGTTGTTTTGGGATAATGTGAGTTTTTATGTAGTGTTGATCTATTATGCATATAGTAGGTGTCTCTCTTTGTCCATTTGAATGTAAAGATTGGATCTGTAAGAGTTGAGTTTTAATAACAAGGACCTAACATTCACTTTGCCAACATGCAAGACTGTTGATCTCTCCACTCATGTATCTGAACCTCGCAAGAAAAACTTGTTTTTGCAAAGTTTATACAAAGAGGAGTAGGAGAAATCACATATGACAAATGGTAACAACAGCGGGAAGCATGCTTTTCATAGTGACATTCAAGATAAGGATATTGTTGAAGCTCTAGAAAATGAGGTTTAATATTGGACAGACTTTTCAAAAGTTCACTATTATCCCTAGAGTCTATACAAATATAATGGTTTTCATATGATTGTATGGAATTATTATTTTAGATTGGAATATACTTAGTTTGTATGGAATTTGACATTAAGTTATTCCTTTTTGGATGGTTGTAAGTGAAATGGATGCAAATTGCGAAATGATTGATAATATATGTATTGTTTTGTTTATATACATGGTATAGGTTGCACGGAATACATACAGGTTAAGGACAAATTAAAAAAAAAACAATATCATGTTTTTGGCTACTAAATAAGTGGTAGCCAAAAAGGCAGTAAATATTTTTAGTGACTAAATAGTTAGTAGCTAAAAATAAAATAAAATGAATAAAAAAACTTTTGGCGACTAAAATTTGAGTAGCCAAATAAAAAAATAGACTTTAGGTGACTAAATTTTTAGTAGCTAAAAAAAAATTACACTTTAGGCTACTAAAACATTTAGTAGCTAAAAAAAATCTTTTTGGCTACTAAATAAATCAATCGTGGAAAATAAATTTAGTTTTGGCGACTAAATGTTTTAGTCGCTGAAAATGCGATATAAACTTCTTTTGAAAGCTTTTGGCGACTAAAAGATTGGTCGCCAATTTAGCCTATCAACGACTAAAGTTTTTTTTTTGTCGCCAATACCTTTACTTTTGGTGACTACTTGTTTAGTCGCCAATTTAGGACTTTCGGCGACTAAAATTTTTTTAGTCGCCAATACCTTCGCCGACCGTTTTTCCGCAACCAAGTTGGCGACCAAACTATTTAGTCGGGAAAACCATTTGGCGACTAAAACTGTGACTTTTGGCGACTAAAAATTTAGTCGCCAAAAGTGCAATTTCTTGTACTGAAACTATCTTTTATTTCAGCACTAAGGGTTGTAATTAAACACATATAATAACTAATTCCAAGTTCATATGAATTTTTAATAGATAATTAAATTTTTATACTTTTGTCAGATTTTTGGGGTCAATTTATAATTTAATGAAACTTTATTGGTGATGTGGCTCTGAATTGGTTTTGGTATGTTGAGTAAGCCTTCCACCTATGATTCGAGGCAAGTTTGAGCCAAGGAAATTCGAGGTCTTAAGAATTTTTCTTTTCAAAAGGTATCATTTTTATTTTGTATATAAAAGATGTTTTTTTTTTTTTTTTTTTCTTTTTTTTTTTTTTTTTTGGGTTAAAAAGCAATTAAGTTAGTTTGTATGACTAGCTCAAATAGATAGTCTTGTTGGAATACACGATAGACATAAATATAAAGTGGCTAGGCAAAATACACAGCGTACTTTTTGTGTACTTTTGCTAGACAAAATGCCTAGTAATGTTGGTCTAAGCAATGCCCGTGGCCATGAATACATTGGTTGTTTTTGCGAAGCGAAAAGGGCTAAATCTCAAGTCAATGCTTGAAGTTGAGTTTACGTTGTTGTTGATGGGGCAGTTGGGAGATGTTACTGGATTGTTGACTCGAAGGTAGCTTCCACTGATTGAAATTTCTAGCACCTCAAGATCGATCTTTATTAAGGTGTGACTCCGTTGTTGTTGCTGCTTGAGTTCTTGCACTCTATGGAGAACCATTCATCTAAGTAACAATTGGGACCTATTCTAAAAGGATATGGAATTCTAACATCTCCGCAGTATTCTGGACAACCAGGCTTCGCATAAGAAAGCGCCGATGTTTTTGTCAACCATAGCAGCAACTGCAACAGGAGGAGAAGGAGAGAAGAGGAGGAGTTTTCTACAAAACCATGCTTTTCTTTTCTTTTCTTTTCATTTTTTCTTCTTCGTCTATAGTTTTTATGTCGTTCTTATTTTGCATATTTTATGTTATTTCCCTCTTGATGAGCTAGTAGTGTATGTGTAATATACTAATTTAATTTAATTAAACTGAGACGTCTCAACCTCTATCAAATGTTTATGTAGAAGAAGTCTTGATATTCCTCAGCTGTCATAAATTGACCACAATCTACACTAATAATAAAAAGACTTCTGTTATATATCAGCAAAATAGTTTACTATTGATAAATAATATTTCTATAATAACAAATAAATAAATAAAGTTTTTTTGAGAAATTCTTTAGAGCACGGGAGACTTCACGGGCATTCCTCACCATTTGACGTGGAACTCCATTAAATGTAAGAGTTTGAATCCAATACCATAGGAACCACAATAACAGTCCTTCAGATTACAAATATTAAGAGAAATTTGATGATTTAGGGATAGACTTGGCTAATTGCTGGAAGGGTGACACGGATTAAGGCAACATTGTCCAATTTACCAATGTACTACTTGTCTGTTTTTTAAGATGCCTGTAACAGTAGAACATAGAATGGAAAAATTATAGAGATGATTTCTTGGGGATGGTTGTGATGAGATTAACTCAGTGAATTGGGAAAAAGTGACAACAAGAAAGGAGTTTGGCAGGTTGAGTGTTATTCCTGTAAGACTAAAGAATTCATCATTTTTGTCAAAATGATGGTGGAGATTCGGGGGAGAAAAAAGGACTCTTTATGGAGGAAGCTTATTGTTCACAAATATATGGGAATGGGAATGAATGATCGATCCCATTGCTAATGAGGGAAGGTGTTGCTTCTAGTTTATGGAAAAGAATTATTGATGTTGGCTAGAGTCATATGATTGATAGAGTTGGGACAGTGTTAAAACGAAAACTTGAACTTAAAACTGCGAAATGGATTGTAGATAAGGTTTTGGAAGGATAAATGGTCTCATAATTGTTTCTTCAAACACAGATTTTCTGGATTTTTTAAACTTTCTTTGCAAAAAGATTGTAAAGTATAGTTGAGATCAGTTCTTTTGATGAGAACAACAACATAGTATGGGATTTCAGATTTAGAAGATCTTTATTTGAATGAGAAAAAAGAGAATCATGTGGAATATTACTCAACTTATTGGAAGCAATCCAATTGAGACTCAATTCTAAAGACAACTTAATTTGGAAGAGAGGCAAAGAAGGTTTATTTTTATTTATTTTATTTATTTTTTTTCTGTCAATTGTTTCTGCGATTTATATTGCGCATGAGGTATCAACCAAACATCCTCTCCTTTTATGTAACTTCGCTTAGAAAGTCTGGACTGAGATTTTGAGAGTTGTGGTTTAGGTGGGGTTTCTCCAATTTGGAGAAACAAATATGGACATAACTTTTCTTTGCAACTATGTGACACTTTATGGACTACACAAGAATGATATCATCTTCAATGGAGCTCAATCTAGTTGGATTGATGTTGTGGATTTGACCAAGATCAGAGCAGCATTTTGTGTGTTCGATCAAAGAAATGAATCTAGTTTGTTCTAGGTGAATGAATTTATTAATATGAATTATGGTATAGAAAACTACTATTATCGCCAATCCAAGGAAAAAGTTATTAGCACA
Source organism: Camellia lanceoleosa (assembly GCA_025200525.1). Classification (NCBI taxonomy): domain Eukaryota; kingdom Viridiplantae; phylum Streptophyta; class Magnoliopsida; order Ericales; family Theaceae; genus Camellia; species Camellia lanceoleosa. The sequence goes on along the minus strand of CM045762.1, from coordinate 105,389,646 downwards.
AGCTTGTAACATTACATACTAGAACATAATTAACATATGAATAACAAAGCATTATGGTAAATATCTAGCATGGACAAGCATTATATGTATAGTTTAGACTTCACTACTTGGTATGCAATAGTGGTTGGATATCAAATGACAAAGCTATGCCACTCCCACTATCTAAGAATGTCCCTGTTGAGGTTGAAGCAACATCCCAAGCCTCAGTCAAATCAGTTGTATTGTATTCAACTTCATAGTGTTGGTGGGTGGTTGGACCTCCTTGTGACATTCTAATTCCTTCCAACTCAACTAATACATCTTTCATTGTAGGCCTCTTCTTTCCATTCAAGTTTAGGCATCTTCTTGCGAGGTGAGCAACAACAATCATCTCTTCTCTCCAGCCCTCCTTTAGAATCCATGGATCAAGAATCTCAAGTAGATGATTTTCCTCCATTGATTCCATAAAATGCGTGACTAAACTCCTATTTTCTTGAGATCTAGTAGATGAGATTGGTTTTTGCCCAGTTAAAAGCTCAACAATAACAACTCCAAAACTGTAAACATCGCTTTTATCAGTAAATTGGCTTGATTGGAAGTACTCTGGATCCAAGTACCCAAATGTCCCCTGTACTAGAGTGGTCAAGTGAGTTTGATCAACAGCGACCGATCTTGAAGTTCCAAAATCAGAAACTTTTGCCTTATATTTTTCATCCAAGAGAATGTTGGTGGACTTAATGTCCCGGTGATAGATGGGTATGGACGCTGCATAGTGTAAGTAGGAAAGAGCTCCAGCAACTTCTATGGCAATCCGAAAGCGCATCTCCCATGATAATGGGAACTCCTCATTTGGGTCATGAATATGCTGAAAGAGTGTTCCATTTGGGATGAACTCATATACTAGTAGAGGAACGTCGGTCTCTAAACAACAACCCAAGAGCTTGAGAATATTTCTATGGTTAATTTGTGAAAGAATGACGACCTCATTGATGAATTCCTCAACTTTTCCTTCATCGACAACCTTGGACCTTTTAACAGCGACGATTTTTCCATCTGACAACATGCCTTTGTAAACAGTACCTTGGCCTCCTTGGCCGAGGATACGATTCTCGTTGTAATGATCAGTGGCTTTCTCCAACTCCTCCGAATTAAACAGTTTGGTTTTTTCAACACTGCCATCACTTGAAGACAATTCTTGTTGTAGCAAGGAACCACCATTCCGCTTAAAGAATTTTTCCTTGCGTTTCATGTCATTTCTTTTCTTTATTACTTTGGTTAACCACCAAATAGCAATGAGTAAAAACAATAATCCTCCTGTTTCAGCACAAACACCTATAGAGAACTCCACCAAATTATCAATATAGAAGTACTAGATTACTTTAATTCAAGATTTAGAAGCATATATGTTGGTTGAATTGATAGAAACAAAGAAATCGTGAGGTTACTATCAGATCAGCCCATGCATAATTATTCAATAGTCATGGCATACAATAAATTATTATTTACTTAAACTCTCAACCAATGACATATAGCAGGGAAATTTAATGAGTGTGACAATAGTGACTTACCTTTGGAGGCAAGGAATGTCAATATAATTTGTCATTTTCATTCATTGTGTTGAAAATATAATATAAATAATAAAGTTATCGATGTCTCTAATAGTTTGAGCTTTTAGATGAGTTCATGGTTAATAATTCAATATGGTATCAGAGTAGATAATAAATCCTGTGTTCGAACCTCACCGCTTATCCAATAATTAAAAAATATTTGCACGCGTTTGACTTACTATAAGTTAAACTGTTAGATAAATTGATGGTTAACAATTCAATATACTGGGAACATCTTATAGACAATATCATAAGATATCACGGAACTATTTAAAAATTTTCCGTGCCAAACTTTCTGCATCAATAAATGTTTTGTTGATTTGTTAATCTCTTCCATTTGTTTCTTTTTCCATTTCAAAGGCTAACAAGGTTGTTTTACTGGTCTATTGTCTGGTAAAAAACCATTTGTTATGAAAGTGGATTATTTGTGATCATTTAACAAAAATTTGAGAAGTTAAAGATTAAATTAACATGATGAAAATATCAATGAATAAAATAAAAATAAAATATATATTTTCACTATAAAAAATTAAGGTTTCAGAGACCAAAATTTAGGGATAAAATTATTTTTTAGTGATCAAATATTTTTGTGGCGAAAAATATCGTCATTATATTTTTAGCAACGAAAATTGGACACTAGTGATGAATTATTATACTTTTGAGACCAAATTTTTTGTCTCAAAGAATAAACCATTTTTAGACCAAATTATTTTGTCCCTAAAATTCTATTTATTAGTGACATTTTCAAAATTTTGTTGCTAAAAGCCTCGTTTTTGACTTTTCGGGACAATTTTTTAGCGACTATCTTTATGAAAATGGAAATTGTTCTCTAAATGTCTTTTGCAACAAAATTTTAGTTTTAGAGATCAAAACGTTTGGTCTCTAAAACTCTTATATGTGATAGTGTTTGATGACTCACAATATATTTAATTCAAATTTATTTTATGATTGAATATTATTGATATTTTAAATTCAAATAATTATTAAAAAATTATATAATAGTTCATATTTATTGAGTTAAGTTGACAAATTTGATTTATATATATATATATATATATTTGAGTCCAAAAAATTGATTTTATAGCCATAACCCATGTAGCAAATTTTAGGAAAAATTACTGAAACATCTCTCTCCAACTTTGAGTAGTAAAAGAGGTTTAATATGTTTTTTCTTATTAGTTTAGGTCCAATAATATTGTTATGGTAGTTAAGATCCTTCATACCAGAAATTTTTATCTTCATACAAAGAAATTTTTATGAAGAGTTAAAATTTTTCTGTAAAGAACTGAGTTTTTTGTGAAAATGTTAAAAAATCCTAATTACAATAAAATTGTTGCATGTCATTTATTTTGTAAAATTTTAATATCAACAACCTTAAACTAAAAATCTCCAAATTTTAACACTTGCAAGTTCTTTTTATTTTTTATTTTTTTTTGACTTGTGCAACAAAATGAAAAATCTAATAACAAGGGTTTAAGAATAGCCTCAAACCTTTTTAGCATTCATTTAGCCCCCCCAACCAAATTATCTTCACCCGAATAGTGCCATGTCATTGTAATCAATAAGTAATCAACCAAAACAGTACCTCTTCTAAACACTTCTAAGGAAAATGAACTTACCAATGATAATAATTTTTGATTTGTTGCACCAAGGAAGCCAAGGAACTTCTGAGCAGCCGACTGCATACAATCGCAATAAATTCTATGAGATAAAAATATAAAAAATAAAAATAAAAAAGGCAGTTACCAACCAAAAAACAAAGTGAAACAATTTTTTATACATTGAAAATTATATTGACACAATTTAAATATTAAAGACCAAAATTACACAAGACTCATTGAAAACCAAAAATCTAATTAACCCCCTTTTTTTTCTTCTCAATGTGTGTGTAAAAGAGCAAGGTTACCTACCAATCTTGTTTATAATTTTATTTTTCAACACAATATTAGTGTAATGTGTCACATCATTAATGTATAATTTTATGGTTATGATTGAGACCCTTTCCAATCACCACCCCCACCATCCTCACACACATGTGGCAGGTGGTGATTGAAAAATAAAAATAAAAATAAAAAAAATTAGCCAATCATGCTGAGAGGAGGTCAAGGGGGTAGGGAAAAAGGGGGTCCGAATCATTATTGATAATTTTAATGGAGTGTTGACAACTAGACTGATAGTGACACATAACATAGAACAAATAAATGGTTATTATGGTAGGATTGTGATTCTATCTATAGATATCCATTATATTTTTGAAATAACCACATCAATTGAATTTTTCTTAATTTAAAATAAAAATAAATTTACATGAAAAGCATAGGGTATGTAAGCTAGCTTGGTCTGGTAAGGTGGCAAACCAATATTGATCAGTATGACAGAGTCATGACCGATGTTGGTTCCCCTACTACCAGGTTGACGTATATAAAGATACAGACAGTGAGGGCCAGACCTTCTCACTCTCAAACTCTTTGCTTCAACACTATTCTCCCTCTATATATTTTACTACTTGCGCGTAGAAAAGGGATGGACTTAAGGGGTCACGTGTCCTCACTTCAAATTTTTTTTTTTGGGTGTAATTAACTTGATTTTTTTGAAAATAATTATTAGTTAAAATTTTAAGAAAATTTGGCTATAAACCCCTTTTACCTTCCTTTTATTGTTAAAAGAATTAAGAAAAAAATTATACTTTATAAACCTCCTCATAATTATAAAGTTTTGCATAAACGACAAAATTTATTATTTAAATATTTTATTAGACTATTATACCCTCAACTAAATTTTCCTACCTTTTCCACCCACTCTTTCCCCACCTTCTCTGTCTCTCTCCTTCCTTTTTTCCTTCCAGATCTGAAGCTCTGTTTCTCAACAATTTTGGTAACTTCTTCTTCTCCGGCGATGATAGCAACGTTATCGTCATCACTCTCCTAGCCAAGTCCGATCAGTTATCAGGCGAAACTCCGGCGATCAACAATGCTGAAACCGATCTCTACGATGAACTCATCAAGAACATCGGGAACGAAATCAACTACGGGCCGGAAAATTGTCCTCCGGTACCGGAATCGAATGAGATCGTCTACGAGGAGAAACAGATCGTCTCTAAATTGAGGCATGTTTGGTAGAGTTGTTTGGTTATACATATTTTTTCAAACACAGATTTGAGTTTTGAATATATGTATATATATATATATTTGTATATATAAGTGTTGTTGAACACATGTATTTTTTTCATTGAGATTTGTGATTGTTGATCGAGTTTTAGAAGTTTTTCTTCTCAATTAGATATGTTGATTTGTTGATTAATTTGTTTTGTTTTTGTTTGTTTGTTTGTGTGTTTTTTTTTTTTTTTTGATTTATTTATGTTGTTTTTTTTATCTAATTTCATTTGACAGAACCAGAGTAAAATTTTACTCTGGTTCTATTGCTCTGCTTTTTGTTTCAGATAATGAGAGTAAAATTTTACTCTTGTTCTATTGCTCTGTTTTTGTTTGAGAGAATTAAAGTAAAATTTTACTCTGGTGTTAGAATGATAGTAAAATTTTACTGTCAAGAGGTGGTCATTGCCAAACACTTCAGTATACAAACGCCTTCGCTTTTTTACTTTTGTGCAGAGTAACATTTTACTTTTAGCTTCAGAGTCTCACAGTTTACTCGTTTTTCAGAATAAAATTTTACTTTTATACAGAGTAAAATTTTATTTTTGTGTAGAATATAACATTTTACTAGTTTTTCAGAGTAAAATTTTACTTTTATACCAAGTAAAATTTTACTTTTAGCTTCAGAGTCTCACAGTTTGCTCGTTTTTCAGAGTAAAATTTAACTTTTATACAGAGTAAAATTTTACTTTTGTGTAGAGTCTAACATTTTACTATTTTTTCAGAGTAAAATTTTACTTTTATACAGAGTAAAAGTTTACTTTTAGTTTCAGAGTGTAACATTTTACTCTTATTCAGAGTAAAATTTTATTTTTATACAGAGTAAAATTTTATTTTTATACAGAGTAAAATTTTACTCTGAAATACACAGTGAAGATGTCTTAATAGGAGAGCTGATAGATATGAGGGTAATATAGTAAAAGAAATAAGTTTTAAAATATTAGGGGGTTTTGAAATTACTTATATAATTCTTGTCCTTTTGAAAGACAAATTAGATAGTGAATGGGCTATCACCAAATCCCTTCTACTAATTTTGAGATTATGGATTTAAATCTAAGGCATTCACTTTGTGTATTTATATCAAAGGTTTTTATGCACTGAATTTAACCTCTTTCATATATTTTAATGGGTTACTAATTGGACTTTGTTCTTTATTTGTGTTAAAATTAAAAATTTTGAGTACTGATTTTTATTTTTTAAGTTACAATTATGGATTTTTTTTTTTTTATAGTTAGCAATGAATATTATGAAGAATCAATTGTGGAGTTGGTGATCAATGAGTGAATAATAGTTTACTTGTATATAGAAAGAGACATTTTTTTTGACAATGATAAAAATACTATTATGAAATTCTTTTCAAACATGTAGACTTGACGGGTTTAATTATAAAAGTTTACATTAACAACTTTTGTAATGAATATTTTAGTTTTTATACTTATATTAACTATAAAAAAAATATTCACCATGTTTGGTTATTTTTTGGATTTAATTTTTTGGAAATAGAATTTTTTATTTATCATATTTTTTTTTTTGTAGTAAATATTTTTAAAATTTTAAACATTTTTTTTTTACTTTTTTAGATGCACTTTACTTAGATATATCTAAAAAATAAAATATTTGTAAAAAAAAATTTAAAAAAATCAATAAATACACAAGAATACAAAAATATATTGAATTTTAGTATTTTTGTTATATTTTTGGTATTTAGTGAATTTTTTAAAGATTTTTTTCACAAATATTATATTTTTTAAGTGTATGTATGTTAGATATATCTAAAAAATAAAAAAATTTCTTAAAATATTAAAAAAAATTCAGTGAAAACAAAATAAACACAGAAAACAAAAAATTTTAATTTTTTGAAAAGTAAATCCTTAAAGCCCAAACCAAACAAGCAAATTATTATTATTTTATTTTTTTGTATTGTTTTTGGTTATATGTAATCCGTTTAATAAAATTTATAATTAAACATGGGATTGTGAGTTATATACTATTAATTTTAATCCTATACTATAATCCTACTAATTAAACATGTCCTAAGAATTTTAATTCTACTTGAAGCAGCAGTTAGGTTTGTTGGCTCCACTAAAGAGATCCAAACCAAACGAAACCCTTTGATTGCAAAAAGTAGTAAGTTTTTGAATTGAGTTAGGTTAATTTGTCACTATAGTGAACAGTGAACATTAAAGATGAATGAAGTGTGTATATATATAAAGGTTGATAATACATCATAGATAGATGGATTGAGCATATATGTACCTTTACATCCATCCAGAAGGTAAGGATTTCCCATGGAGGAAAACTTGCAATAGCATGTCCAGCTTTTAACAATTTTGCACCTCCCGTTAGATGAAGAAACAGCATTCGATGAAGGAAAACAGTCCCTATATTTATCATGACTGGTAGGTGTAGATACATTTAGGTCCGATGCTGGGACAATCCAATCGAGAAGAACAGGGACATGCGTAATAGTCTTGTTTTGGACACCAACGGATAACTCATTTAATTTAAACGTTGAATATGTAAAGTTATCATCAAGGAGCCCAGCGGGTAACAGATGAAATTGAAGCACTGATTGTGTCACGTTATTGTATAAGAACCCATATGTGCATGATGTTTGCACAACACCTCCACCTCCACTCTGATTGTTCTTTCCTCTGCTTGCCAAATTTACCTTGTAGCCCTGCAGAGACTGCTCAGAGATTAATGGGGAAGTGCAGGAGCTAATAGTATTAGTAGAAGAATTGCAAGTAAGTGTGCAACTGGTAATCGGCATATTCTTCTTGTTGTCGAGCAGATCGGTCAACATCATGGCCTCCTGGTTGTCACAGCCTGCACCCACGGCGACAAATGAATTGAAGTATGCTGAGAATTGAAAAGGGCTATCTGTCAAGTCCACGCTGCTACTACCATTGTTAATTACGGAACAATTGGGAGATATCACTGGATGGTTGACTAGAACATAGCCGCCCCTCAATGAAATATCCAGCACCTCAAGACTGATGTTTGTTAAGTAAGCTGTGACTTCTATGGAGTAGTCGGAGCTTCTGTTTGAGACCCTGCACTCTATGGAGTACCATTCATTTAAGGAACAATTCACACCAATTCCAAAAGGAAATGGAATTCTAACATTTCCGCACCATGTTGGACAACCATCCTGGGTATAACGATACGCCGATGTGTTTGTCAGCCATAGCAGCATCAGTAGGAAGAGGAGAGTGAATGAGGAGGAGGTTATCTGTTTTATTATCAAAGCCATGCTTCTTTTATCTTCTCTATAACTACTTGGTCTAATATATATATTTATATTATCTCCCTCTTCATGTTGTAGTGTATGTGTAATAGTGGATATCTTCATTCCACCTAATGAAATGAAATGAAAGTTTCTTAATTTTCCTTGAAAAGTTTAGTTGTCATAATTGACCACAATCGACAATAATAATGAAAAGTACTCCATCCTATGTGAAATATATGTACGTCCCCAACATTTATGTTTTTAATACTGTGCTTGTGCTTCAATAAAATTGGAAAGAAATTGAAATTATTTATTATTTTTTCATGATCTACCAAATAAAAATTAAAATGTTTTTTTTTTGGACAAAATATATTTGTTATTCTTGTAATTTGTTTCTTGTATCAATTTCGTTTATGCAATTTTGAAACATCAAAAAAATTAGATTGAAATAAAAAACAAAATGGCTCATTCAAAATTTAATGGGTCATTTTAAATTTGACCACAACTTTTCGATCACTTTAACAGGAGTAAAGAAAATTATTTTGTTCTTTGTTTTCAATTCAATTTTTTAAAGATTGTTATCAATTGGACGAATTGACACAATGTAAAATATTAAAGGAAAAAATTGATACAATGAAAATTACAATAATCAAATTGAGACAAACAAACTATTGGGATTACAAGGGTAATTTGTCCCCTTTTTTTTTTCAAAAGCATCTAAAAGGAAATTTCTAACTTTACTAAGATAGCCAAAAGTCTTCGATGGTTTCAGGCTCTTCGTCTCCAGCTATAAGTTCCTCTTCATCACCTGGCATGATACGCCGTGAGCTTTGAATGTCCAGTAAACACATTCACATCCCGCCTTTTTTTTTTTTTTTTTTTCCAACAAATACACAATCTCAAATATAACCACAAGTAGTAAAGCATAATACTCAAAATAGATAAACAAAGGGTTACAAGTTAGATGTTAGTAAACTAGAAATCCCCCAAAGAGATTTCGTCCTTCCAACCACAAGAATCAGATTCGGATTATTCGGTATGCCCCATCTTTCGTTGCTTTGTTGTAGAACTAACCTCGGATGCCTACCATCGGTTATACCGTGTAGTGCCAACCGCAGGGTCTCAAAAGAGACGATAATAATGGGCCTTGCCCAAATCCCTCCTCACACCAAACCACTTGGGGTCCGAATACAACCGCTCCGTTCAAGGGTTCCGAAAACCACTTGCGCAAAACTTTAACTTCCAAGTAGGGAACGCATCCCAACAATCCACACATCACACATTAGCATCATTACTCAAGTGATCGAAAATCCAATACCATCCCAATTAAGTTTCCCGTTGAGTTAAATGTTTTAAAACAAGGTTAAACCAATCTTAACAAGATAATTATATCCACATAAGCATGCATCATTAAGATGAAGGAGAATAAGAACATAACCATAATATGTACAACATCATGCCAAGATATGATCATACGCTAATAAACATTTTCATGAACACAAGAGCATAAAACACCTATGCACCCTTCTTTTGTTGCTTTGTTGCAGAACTAACTTCGGATGCCTACCAACGGTTATATACCGCGTAGCGCCAACTGCAGGGCCTCAAAAGAGACGGTATGCCTTGCCCAAATCCCTCCTCACACCAAACCACCTAGGGTCCAAATACAACTGCTCCGTTCAAGGGTTCTGAAAACCGCTTCCGCAGGACTTTAACTTCCAAATAGGGAACGCATCCCAACAATCCATACATCACATATCATCATCTTTTCATTACTCAAGTGATCGAAAACTCAATACCATCCCAATTAAGTTTTCCGTTGAGTTAAATGTTTTAAATCAACAAGATAATAATATTCACAAAAGCATGCATCATTAAGATGAAGAACATAAAGAACATAACCATAACACATATAATATCATGCCAAGATATGATCATAAGCTAATAAGCATTATCATGAATACTAGAGCATAAAACATCCATGCACAATAAAATTTCCAGATTCAATATCACATAAGGATTAGAATGAAAAGGGCTATTCTAGAATTTTTACCGAACTCAGCCTTCCTATGGCTCGTAAAGAATTTAATCTAGTTTCCAAAACATATTTTGGAAATGGGATAGCTTTTCTAGATTTTAGGTTATTTCGAAAACACTCCAGCGTTATCCAAATTCGTCGATCGTTACGAAAATTTGATTTTCTTGCAAACCGTTCACTGTTTTTCAATGAAACCAATTTTAGTTGAAAGATAACTCCTTAAGGAAGATTTTGACATAAAATAGAGGTCCAAAATAATTTTATACATTTATCTAGAAATTTTGAAAGTTGGCTGCAAAAACAGATTCTATGGCACAATACCTAAAACAAGAAGATTTGTGAGAAAAAAGATCCATTACGGAAAAAATTTCATTTCTTTTGTGATGAAAACATGCTAACTAACATATATTAAACTTAGAAAATTTGCTTGAAGGTGTGCCTTTGGAAAGTTTGAGAGATTGGTATGAAAATGATAGTTTTGTACCGAAGTGAGGGAAACTACAAGAGAGATAGAATCATGGCCCAACTCTTATCATTTTTAACACAAGTAACTCATCAATAACACATCTAAAAACAATGTCTAGAACCCTTAAGAACATGTATTTGAAAAAGGAAAATGAAAGAGAAGGTTGTGTTGTGGCTTACTTGCTAAGCTTTGAACAAGATGGCTCTCTTCTCCCTTCCTCTTCCTCTCAAGACTTCTCTCCTGTTCTCCTTCCCCTCCTCTAGCTGAAAGTGTGTGTGTGAGTGTGATGCTTGTGTTTGCCATGCTAGGGAGTGGTGATATTTATAGGCAAATTTGGTGTAAAATGACACAGAAGCCCACTAGTTGGAATTGAATGGACAAGCTAGGATTTACTTGGAGTTCAATGAATTAGGAGTGATTAGGGAGCTTAACCTTGGGAAGTTCAATGAATTAGGAGTGGTTAGGGAGCTTAACCTTGGGATTAGGCAACACCTAGTTAATTCCTACTTGAATAGTTTTTTTTTTTGGGTTTCTAGAATACCATGATTATAAATCTTGAAAATAGGCTTCTCACTTCTCTCTAGGGTGGCCGGCCATTGGGAATGGTGATGGGGCCATTTTTTTTAATCAATCTAGGTACTAGGAGCACATTCCTCAATGTATATATTTATATAGATCTCAATTAATTGATGGTACTTATAGTATAAGGTACATGTACTAGTTTTTGAGAAATTTTGAATTTAAACAAAGAAGTGAGGGCTTGAAGTTAAATTCATGTATTGGAACCTTACTTATGTAGAATTTAATTAAATTAGGCTAAGGAACTAATCCAGCTAGGATATTCCGGTTTTGATAAAAAAAAAAATGCTAACCGACAAGATTCGAAATAATTCAAGTAACTAAGGGCTTTAAGAAAATAATTTAAACATTAGGGTTTTTAAAGAGAAAACCTTTTTCAGGGGCTTTACATACTCTACTGCCGAAAACTACTTGGCCTAGGAAATCGGCATTTCTCCAACTTGATGATTGGGATGTGGAGCTTGGTGTCGAATAAACTTTTGATGTTCATATATTTTGTTTTTTGTTGCATTCAAAACTATAAATAGCTATATCTAAATCTATATATATACTCTGAAAGTTGGAGAATAACTTACCTACCTTTAAGGAAAAATATATTCTGAAAGTCAGCACCTTTAAGGAGTTGTATATAGTCTAAAAGTTGCAAAAATAATGTGACCGAATGATGTTGTCGAAGCCGAATAAGGTTGTCAAAGCTAAGTTGATAATATGCAGAGTTTATAATGTAAATATGCAGTGGATAATATACCGAATGATAAGGAATGTTGCGGAGTAGTGGTGAGCATGGTTGTGAAATGTTCATAACTCAGCAAGTTTGCTGTGATTAATGATTTTTGTAAGCGGGTTGTGATTGTCGAGAACAGAAGTGTTGCGGTCCGATCCTCCGTTGCCGAGCTTGACCAAGGTGGCCAAAGCCATTGCGAAAAAACAGTTCTTGCGAGATGACATGGCTGAGTGACATGGGTGATCTCGCCAAAGAACCTTGGTGTGGTCGGAATGGCCTTCGATTTTATGCGTGCTCAGCAAAACTTATTCTTGACCTTTCATTGACCGAATGGCTTCCACCTTTTGCCAAGAGATTGTCACGAATCTGCTTGGTGAGTTTGGAAAATCAGCGGTGACCCAAGTAGTGAACGAGCTACTCAATATGTTGGCGAACACACTTTGTTGTCGAATCAGTCACACTTTGTTGCTCCGGCTTTGGTTGTGCAATTGGTGAATCTCAGCTATTTACAGAAAGAAAATAATTAATTATGGAGCAACACATCTTCAAAAGCAAGTCCAAATATTAATAAGATATTAATGAGTTTACATATGCATGGGATGCATAAAGAAAACATATACATATATATTTTTTGAATGGAAGCTTTTGGGTGGCACTTTTCCGACCAACGGTTTTAGAGAGAGAGAGTGAGTCGAGACCCAACCATGGGTTTACAAGCAACAATTCATTTATTAAATTATGATATTTATTTATTTTTAATTCATTTTGTGGAGGCCGAATATAATTAATTAAGGAAGGCTAAGAAATTTGAATAGATATCAGGCTAAAGACAATTTCGCTTTGTCCAGGGGCTCTTGAAGTCGAATAAACAAATCGGCCATGTAAGGAGCTGAGTAGGAGCCAACACACAACCGGAAAGCCAAGTAAGCAACCACATGCGAGATTAAGAGTGGGCCCGACCCTTGGGCCCAGAGGTAATATAAAAAGAGAAACGTCAACCAAAAAGAGGTATGTGAGAATAGACGAAATAACTTGAGAGAGTACTAACTTGTCCGTCTGAGTGCTAATTCTGGCACCCTCAACCGGAGTGTTCATCCCTTTTTTAGGTAGCAATCAAAGGATCAAGGACGTTTGACTGGATCCTAGAGTATTTCCAAACCACTTCTTAACAATTGGCGCCGTTTATGGGAATACTCAAGCGCATCCATGGCGGATGTAACAGATGATCCTTCGGTAGTTGTTGACGACATTACGCCAAGAGATGACATCACTCCAAGAAACATGCTTGGACCGGAGAATATCACCGTGCGATGGGCCTTAAACTTTGACCCAGTAGCTCAGACCTCACCCTCAACTTTGGTGTAAGAGACTATGCAGACAATCATAGATCAAGCAACGTGAAATGAACAGCGTCTAGAAGATATGATGGCTGAAAACAAGCGGTTGCGCTAGGAATTGGCCCTAGAGTTAGCCAAATCCCAGCAAGCCACATGCTATGATCGAGGTCGATCCCCAAGAAAGAAAGATGATCGACGACGTCGCCTTCGGAAACATGATAATGGCAGTGATTCTGACTCACCATCCCAAGAACCCAGAAAGAAGGGACGAGTTGATGTATCCAGCTCATCCAAACGAAGTCCGTCGTGACGCAATGATCGCCCTTGAGACCTTTACGATTCGGACTCCCTTGTTGTTTGTTGCGGTTCTTAATCTGAACCAAAGAGTCCAACTCTGGCAAATCGTTTGAGAAAACAGATTTTTTTGAAAAGTAGTGCCAAACATGGACTGCTTTGCCAGATACAGAGTCGCCACCTAAATATTTTTAAAATGGGAAATTTAGGAAACCCTGACTCGGTGCCGAAGGCCACGTGTCCGTCATCACCAAAGTTGTCTTGGCTCGGGAGCTTGGGTACGATCGGGGAAGGTCAGCTATGAGCACCCCCTTTCGCCCGGTCCGAAGACCGGCCTCTACTAACCGTGATATCCGATTTTGAAAACATTACATGCTCTTGTTCCGGTTATTAGCCTAGAATTACTATGTTATGCGCACAGCAAACAAGTATAGACTAGATTGCCTAATTTGGAAACAAACATTGCATATCCGTTCGTTTTGAAAGCGTTTCGGATTTTGCTACTCGCAAGTAGGCTAAAACACGAATTTCAATGAGTTTTTCCAACTCAAACAATCCAACCTCCACCCACAGGCATTCAAACAGTTTATCTCATGTAAGCAACTAGCCGCATGGTAAGCCTACTATCATGTTAGCATTCACACGCATGCGATATGCTAAAGCATGAAAATACTTACATCATACTCCGTGTCAAAATAATAAACTAGTTAGCAAAAATGCATGCCCTAGTTCATGTTAGGATGACTAATGCATCGCATACAGAATGTGATTAGGATAGGCTCGGCTAACCCTAAAATGGCATATGAAATGCAATCATTTGATGCACGTATTCAAGTTGGATTTGAAGATATAATGCGGTTTGCATGATGTACCGAGCCTAGTGCATGTCAACAAATGCATGGATGCACGCATGCATTGCATAAGGTATGCTAAAATAAACGTGCCCTAATCTACCATCGTAAGCAGGTAAATAAAAGGGAAGAAAGAAGTGGGGGGTTGGAAGACATGCACACCACTCACCCACACTTATTACAGATTTGCCCTCGCTCGGAGGGACCAAAAGAATAATATAAATTAATTAACTATGCGAGCTAATTAAATATTACAAATTAATTAAATCAACAGTAAAAGAAAAACAGTAAACCGCCTCGGGGCGAGGGCTCAATGCATGCACGCTCGGATTCCGCTCGGAATTGCACTGCCATGCCTAGCCTGCCTCTGTTTTCCTTGCTTTGTTCCTCTGAAAACTGCCAAAGTCTCAAGGATGCCTCTCTAGACACTGGAGAATCCCACCAGCTGGAGGAAATTACCACCGGCACTAGGATGTGGCCCATCGGCACAAAATATATCCACCGGCCATTTATTGACTGCTGGCCGGCACTAAATACTGTCGGTCGGCAATGAATTCCTGCAGAACCTGCAACTCACAGCAGTAGAGGGCAGAATCTGGCATGGCAATGCTATTCAAGCTATTTATGCACCAATCACACTCCCTATCATGTTAATGACTCAAGGGAGGATGTGCCTCGATTCTCGGGCCACCAATCACGCATTTCCATGCATGATGGCCAAAAGAATCAAGTGTGCAATTTTCATGTCAAATGAAATGCAAACTAAACAATCAAAGAGCCCAATCCCCATCACCAAATCAAGGGACAAGGCATGCATGTCTATGTGTGCAATCCTAAGCATGTCAACTAGTATGCAACATGGGATGCAAACAAGAATGCTAGTATGCAAACACACATCCAAGGCAAGCATGCAAACTAAGCAAAGGAGTGGACTTAAACATGACTTAGGCAACTCCAAATAGGCCTAAAATCAGTGGCCAAAGTGCCTAAAAATGAAGGCCAAAATGCACAAACTTATGCAAGCACTCATGGTCCAATACTTTAAGCATAATGGGGCAACTTTTAAACACATTTAAGAGGGCACAAATATGAACAATTAGCATGCAAGTTAAGCTCTGAAATCATGTTATAAGAGGTGCCAAACCAACTCACACAAGACAAACAAAAGCATGCAATTGGCCCAAATACTTGAGGCGAGCCAAGAGGCATTGAACTACATTTGGCAAAACCTAACATGGCAAGACTTAAGCAACTAAAATCAGAGTTTTAGCACAGAAAATCAATCCCAAAGGACCACTTAGATGGCATCTAAATGGTTTGAATTCAAAGGCATGCACAATGGTCAAAACATAAGGCATACAACACATGCTCTCAAAGCAATAAAGAGGCAACTAAGGCAAGCATATGAGCATGCCAAAGGGACTGATATTACATGTCAGATGGTTCCAAACCACCAAAATGATGCAATCAACACATGCTACACATTCACATACTTGAGGCATACAAGCCTGACAAGCCACAAATGCAAAGGAGCTATACTAAGCATGCCAAAATCAACCAAACAACTATGGACAGACCTAAAGCATGGTAAAAGAAACACAAAAGCTTCACAAGTCTAAGCCTAAAACATGCTCGAACAAAGGCTAACAACCTAAGGCATGTTAAGGGATCAATGAGGCATTACATGGCAACTATACTAAACATGCATGGAGCACCAAAACCAACACACAACATGATTATATTATGACATAATAAGCATGAAATGAAGCCTAGACATGATCAACACACACTTGAACAAAGGCTTCCTTGAGAGAGCAAAAATGGTCCCTTTCAAGGACAACAAGGAAAGGGGGTGGCCCTCCCCTTTTGGAAACTTCAAGGCACCATCTCCACCACTAAAATCCCTCAAGATTTTAGTGGTGAAGAGGCCCAAACACCAAAGTCTCGAAACTTGCACAAAATAGCACAAAATGAGGCCTTTCAAGGCCTAAGAGGGGTCAAACTTCCCCAAAGCACAAAACACTCTTAATAAACTATCAAGAGGGCCTAAAAACAGAACTTTTTTATGTTATACACTAAACACAAAAACAGCTCTAAGATAGGTAGAAATAGGATGCAAAAATGGGGTAAAAAGAACTAGTTTCTTACCCTTGTTGACCTTCTTCACAAAGGGTACTTTTGTTGCCTCCTTAAGCTCCAATCCAGTCAAAAATATCAAGAACAAGCCCTTAGAACCTCAGTAGCCCAAGGAAGGTGAAGCACTAGGTGCTTGCATGCAATAGTATGGACTAAAACACACACAAGACAACAAAGAGGGGAAGGTATAGATATAGGGTAGATATATGTCCTAAAGCCAAAACCAGAGCTCTTCTCACTCTCCTCGCCAATTTTTCTAACCCTAGAACAAGGGAGAGAAGGCCTTCTCTTATAGACGAGGCAATCTTGTAATGCTTAACTAGTAAGCAAACAAGAGGGACATCCCTCCATACACGTGTATGGAGGGGAAGCAAATGCCAAACAGCTGTCCTAAAATATCTGAAAAAGCAGATGAACAGTAGTCAGCTAGCCAAAAATGTCATTTTGACAAAAATGACTACCGACCGACAACAAAGAGTGCCGGCCGGCAGCATATATTGCCAGTGGCAACAAAAACCAGCCGGTGGCCTCTAGCAAGTGCCGGTGGTGTGTGGGGATGCCTCACAAGGCATTCCCTGCCCCTCTAAGGCAAAACACAAGTGTTTGGTGCAAAACCAGACACAAAACAGTCAAGTTCGAAGATTCTTTGGCAAGGCGCGTAGTCGAGAACTACGGGAACTCCAAACAAACACAAACATGAATAATCACCGAGTGTTCAAACGGTGATGTCCATGTCTTGAGGACGGTCAAAAATGGGGTATACAGTATTACAGTTCCAGAATAGGTGCTCCATGCATGTTTAGTATCCGAGAACTCCGGGAACTCCAAACAAACACAAACATGGATAATCACCGAGTGTTCAAACGGTGACGTCCAAGTCCATGTTTTCAGTCTATACAGTATTACAGAATAGGAACAGTAACAGATGGGGGAGTTTCAAACACCCCTAAGCCATAGCTCGGCAGGCTCGGAACCTCGCAGTGAGGCACGTAGGTTGGCTTGACAAAACTGGAATTACCCCGACGCTCCTAGCATTGGTCTGGTGCCTGTGCACCTACATATATATATGAGCAGTGAGCTAAAGCCCAGTGAATAACATAATGCGTAAAGAGGTTTAGAATGAATGTCCTTACAGTAATGAAAACAGTTCATTAAATCAGTATATCAGTCTTTCAGTCAATCAGTCATATGTGGTACATCCATTAGCATATTAGTACAAGATGGCGAGGTCTTAAAGACGAAAGAATGATGGCCATCATCGATGTCGAGAGTGGTTCCACGAGGGAACCGACAGAGGTCTCTATGTGATATGATAACGATAGCGATGAGGTGCTAAGGATGCCACTGATGCGATTCAGAACATAGGACATGTATTCATTCAAGAACAATATCGATTCGATGGCGCTTAGTTCAGTATTCAAAAGATAATAATTTTGAACATATCTTTACACAATTGTTACTCACAGAGTTATGGGCTACAGTAAGCTAGAGCGTCTCCTCGGAAAGCCAACCCTACACAGTTTACGGATTGAACACACTAAGCTACACAGTTGGAGAGATAATAACTTGATCCCTAAATTTGCCTTGGTGTGTTCTACATCTATATCTTCTTTAAGATGCCTTAAATATGCCCTAGGAATGCCTAGGATGGAAAGAGGATGCAAAGATGCACTTTTATACACTTAACAAAATTTTCGTAGCAGGGGTCTCGCCGGCGTGGCTTTCTCGCCGGCGAACTCTGATAAAGGGTCTCCGCCGGCGTGAATTCCGTCGCCGTCGGATCGGTATGCTTCTTAAAAATCTTGGATGCTCAAAATTTACGCCTGATGGACGCTCGATCCTCGCCGGCGTGAAGACAAGTCTCGCCGGCGTGAGTTTCCTCGCTCGAGCGGACTGTGAACTCTTGCAAAGTACTGGATGCACGCATTTCACGCTCGAGCGTAACTTTTCTCGCTCGAGCGGAAGGCACGATCACAGAGTGTACGCTCAAGCGTGGACTTCCTCGCTCGAGCGTGGGTCCAAAATCTGGAAATTCCAAATTTGAACCTCAAGCTCAAAATCAAGTTCAAATGCCTTAAAATCGATCCTCTTGGGCCAAAAACTTGGAAAACACTTCTAAACACATAGGATAACATGATTTGAAGCTCAATTTATAAAATCAAAGCCCAAGGGTGGTTAATTCAAACTCAATTTTCAACCCAATTTTCATGAACATGCTATAACATGACATGCATGAATTCAAATCATTTCAAAGCTTCAATTTGATGCTCTAGTGAGCCAATTGTTCCAAAAACAAGTTGAAAACATGGACCATTGCAAAATTATGAACATGCATGTGAGGAATGATGGATTACAACCTCAAAACTTAACAATATGCACATGCATGCAACAATTGAGCTCTAATTCAACATTATTAGACTAAAACATGCCTTAGCTCTTTAATTTAGCATGAACCATGCAAGAATGAAGTCAAATGCAAGTTCAAGAAGGTAAGGCTCTACCTCAAGTCTTGAATTAAAGGTCTAGGAGTTCAATCCTGGAACACTCTCTCCAATTCCTTTAATTTCCAACCCAACTCTTATGAACTCAAGATGAAACACTCACTTCTCTCACCCTCTCCCTCTTAGACGGCAAAACAAGGGACTTGGCTGATGAATGTTCTATATTCAGTGCAATAAGGCTCTACAAAAATAATAAACAAAGGCCCCACTAGATGGCATTATGGTAAATAAGACAACTTGTGTGTTTTACATTATTTAATCTAGTTTAATCATACTAAATCAATTTTCAGATAATTACACCATAAAATCGCATAAATTCTACTAATTATGGATCATCAATCAATTTTGGGTTCGGCCGCCGATAAGGCCTTCAATTAACAGTTTAAACAAAACAAACTGAATAGATAATTAAACAATCAAACAGATGAAATGCAATTCAAAGCAGATCTGAGCAATCAATTGATTTGATTTGATCGATCGAATTGATCAGTTCAATTACTTTTCATATTCGATCTCAGTTTAGCAGTAATCAGTAATCAATCAGTCATTAATCGGTAAACAGTATGAGGGTTGTTACAATAGGGATGGCCCACAAGCCGTTCCCTACCCCTCCAAGGCAAAACACAAGTGTTTGGTGCAAAACCAGACACAAAACAGTCGAGTCAAGAGATCCTGAGGCAAGGTGCGTAGCCAAGACCTCCGGGAACTCAAGACGAACACAAACATGGATGATCACCGAGTGTTCAAGCGGTGACGTCCAAGTCTTGAGGACGGTCAAAAATGGGGTGTCTACAGTTGCCCCTCTTTGACCGAACTCGAAAGTCATAACAATGACGGGAGTGAATGTCAAAGCCCAGAGACGACCCATTTTTGACAAGGCCGAAGACTTAGACAAAGCATACAAGCTACAGATAAAGATATGCGCCCAAAGGTAGGGGCAAAATGCAACTGACAATGCACAAAGCCGAGCATAACTTATGATAATGCAAAGAAACATAGGGATGTATCCCGGTGTTTCGGAATAAAGAGAAGAAACATAGGGACGTATCCCAATGTTTTGGAATAAAGAGAAGAAACATAGGGACGTATCCCGGTGTTTCGGAATGAAGATGAAACATAGGACGTATCCCAGTATTTCGAATAGGTAGGAGAAACATAGGGACGTATCCCGGTGTTTCGGAAAAGGAGAAGAAACATAGGGACGTATCCCGGTGTTTCGGAATGGTTCAAGCATTGGAACGTATTCCAAATGCTCTTAACCAAAGAGGGAGAAACATAGGGACATATCCCGGTGTTTCAGAGTGGTTCAAGCATTGGAACGTATTCCAAATGCTCTTAACCAAAGAGGGAGAAACAAAAGGATGTATCTCGGTGTTTCAGAGTGGTTCAAGCACTGGAACGTATTCCAAATGCTCTTAACCAAAGAGGGAGAAACATAGGGACATATCCTGGTGTTTCAGAGTGGTTCAAGCATTGGAACGTATTCCAAATGCTCTTAACCAAAGAGTGAGAAACAAAAGGACGTATCCCAGTGTTTCGAAAAAGGAAGGAGAAACATAGGGACGTATCCCGGTGTTTCGGAAAAGAAGGAGAAACATAGGGACGTATCCCGGTGTTTCGGAAAAAAGAGAAGAAACATAGGGACGTATCCTGGTGTTTCGGAATGAAGGAGAAACATAGGGACGTATCCCAGCATTTCGAACAGGTAGGAGAAACATATGAATGTATCCCGGTGTTTCGGAAAAGGAGAAGAAACATAGGGACGTATCCCGGTGTTTCGGAATAAAGGAGAAACATAGGGACATATCCCGGTGTTTCAGAGAGGATGAGAAACATAAGGACGTATCTCGCTGTTCCAGAAGGAAAGAGAAAGATAGGAACGTATCCCGGTGTTCCAGAATGAGAAAGAGAAACGTAGGGACGTATCTCGGTGTTTCGAAAAGGTATAAGCAATGGAACGTATTCCAAATGCTCTTAACCAAATGAGAGAAGCATAGGGACGTATCCCGATGTTTAGGGACGTATCCCGAGATTTGGGGACGTATCCCGGTGTTTAGGGATGTATCCCAAGGTTTTCGGAAAAAAAGAAGAAACATAGGGACGTATCCCGGTATTTCGAAGAAAAGAGGAACATAGGGACGTATCCCGGTGTTTCAGAGTAAAGGAGCGTGCAAAACGATGCAATTGAAAGCGCGCATAATCAATGCGAGTGGAATGCGCGTAACAACGCAAGCGAAGTGTGCATAACAATGCAACTAGAACCATGCATAACAATGCAAGTGAAGTGGGTGCATGCAATTAAAGAGGTGCATGACAATGCAGCTAGAGTGTGTGTGACAACGCTAGTGAGGTGCACAAAAGAAGTGCGATAAAATGCATTTTCTATGCAAGTATGGGGGCATTTTCTATGCAAAATGGAAAGCATATTCTATGCAATATTGAAGACATGTTCCGTGCATAAGACAAGCATATTCTATGCAACATTGAAAGCAAAGCATATTCTATGCATGAATCATAACGATGCGCGGCACACACGTAACAGAAGTGTATATGAAAGTGCATATTCTATACAATAGAGGGGCATCAAACATGTATTCTGGTGCCTCCGATTTACCTCTCAGAGGACTTTGCAACACGCTCAGCTCAAAAGGGGACACCCTGTTTATATTAGAGACACATAACATCTGCTGCTGCTTTAATTGCCATTCTGACTTAAAGCAGGCTTAAGCTTGGGGTCGAGATACACTCATACTTCGGAGTAGTGACAAGGCCTCAGGAGGTACATCCGAAGTACAATCACGGAATTTGCTGAAGGTGAAACACACTCAGATGCTTCGATTTTCCCTCTTTTCTTTTGCTTTGCAATTCGGAACTTATATAGCTTCAGATAGATCCTGATTTTACTGTTCTCACATGACCTGGGTTGAACCCTGCAGTTTTCGAAAGAACAAATTCCTTTTTTGCACAAATGTGGAGAATGGCACAGCACTCTGAGCACACAACAAATCATTTTTGAAATTGAGAAAATGAGTTCTCAGCCGGATATTGGGCCTACAACTGAACACAGCGAAAAAGACTCAATAACAGAAAACAAAAAGGTAAACAACCTAAACACATCGAGACACACTCGAAACGACTCAAAGCAAGAATCGAGACAAACAAAACAAAAGACATGACACACAGACGTGTTACAAAGATGAGAGACCTCTCGGTGCACGAGGAGCCATTTTCTTCGGGTATTGTTTCCCACCCTTCCTCATTTGCGATTCTCACATCACTCTGGCACTCGATCTCTATTTTTTTGAAAAAGCCCTTTTCTCACTTTTTCTCTCATCGCACATCTCTCTATTCTTTAATCTCTCATTTTTCATCCCTCCCCAGGGTGATTGATGGATGAATAGGAAATTGTGGGTTCATGCCCAACACTGTTAGCTCGCAGCTATTTCCTCCAGTGACGTTTAGTCGATGCTCCGGATAAGGGAGTGGAGTATCTTGATCCATTCCAATCCGTGCTTCGCACTTGGTTTGATACCTCGTTGCTTGGAGGATGAGAGAGCTTTCAGCCCTTTTGCGGTCAGCTTTAGTGGTGCCCTTTCTAGCAAGTATGCTAGCGACGGAGGAAAGACAGGAAGCCTGACTCAACTGTGCCCCTAGTTCATTATTTTGACCATTTTTTTTTTTTTGTTTTTGGCTTTCTACTAAAACAATTTTGACCAAAATGAGAGTTAGATTAACATGCTTGTTCGATTTTTGATTTGAGATCATGCAAGTCAGGCTATAAGCACTGAAAATTTTCCTTTTTTGGGTCCAAGAAAAAGGTTCAGTTTTGGAAAAAATGAAATAATTTTCTTGAAAATTAATCAACTTCAATAAAAATTCTCAAAAACTATTTTTGCAAACGGCCAATGCTCAACAAGCACGGAACCTACTCTTGATATGCACAACCTCGGATCTGGAGGAACATTGCCCCTTGCTCGAAGAGAGCTGCATGGCAACGGAAAGTTGCTCCTTGCTTGAACGGCACCGCAGTGCATTGAATGGCAACGGAAAGTTTCCCCTTGTTTGAATGGCACCGCAGCGCATTGTAATCAGTCTTCATGGTAATGATCACAACCGAACTCTCGGATACAGAGAAGGCGAGGACCATCAAAAACCAATACATGGACACACTTGATTTGGAAGTGTTTGTGGCTGGACTTCAGAATGAAGTTGCCTACGTATCACAAACATGGGAATCAAGCCTTACGTAGTTTCGATTAAGGTACACTCGGGTATTAACCTCTCCTTTTGCGCTCTAACTTTTGCCAAGACCGCCGTTCTGGGTTTTCAACCTTGCGAGCCTTGTTCTTCTTTTCTTTTCAATTTTTTTCTTTTCTTTTCCTTTCTTTTTTTAATTTTTTTTTTATTTTTCTTCATTTCTCTTTTGTTCTTCGCATTTTTCTCCCTTTTTTTTTATTCTTTTTCTTCTTTTTTTTGTTGCTCTAACTTTTGCCTGGGTCGCCCTTTCCGGGTTTCGGCCCAGTGAGCCTCTCAAGGGTAAAAGTGTAGCTTTGTCCATGTCAAATGGTTTTGATATCCCGAAGTCATCTGAATCTAGGAGAATGGCTGCTGTTCGCTGACAATGCAGGAGTCCATCCAATGGGGGGCTGAATTTGCCCCTAGTGTTGTGGATCGGAACTCAGTTGTTCTTCAGCAGAAACTGTCTTCTTTCCTCCCTTTTGGGATTTGGCATTCTTGCCGACCTTCTTTGATTTGTGAAATGATCCATCTTCGGCTCTTCGAGCACATTTGAAATTCTTTGCCCCTAGTTCCAAGGGTGCTTCTGATCTAGCTTTGCAAGCTTCTTTTGATAACACCCGATCTTCTTGATCTTTTTACGCCCTAGTTAGAAATCGATACGTCGACCACAGTGTAACAACTCTCGTCTTGATTCATCGATAGACTCTTGAATTAGCTCTTTGATTCTTGCTAAACCCGATAATAGTGATAATTGAATCAATCAAATCTTGAATGGACCGATTGAAATCGAAATTGAAATTGAATAAGTTTATCTATTGAATTGCATATTGCATCTGTTTGATTGATTGATTATCTGTTTGAGTTTATGCGTTTAAATTGCTAATTGAAGGCCTTATCGGCGGCCGAATTAGGAACCGTTTAGAGTTTTGGAATCAGTAGAATATTTGTGATTTTATGGTATATTTATCTAGATTGTGATTAGGTACAATTAAACTAGATTAAAATGAGCTAATTGCAAACATAGGCTTATCTACCAAATTGCCATTGAGTGGCTTTTGTTTATTCTTATCATTGTTGAGCCTTACACTTTGAGACAACATTTGCTCAGCTTCATCCTTGCTCCCACCGAAATTAGAGAGAGATAAAGGAAGAGAGTGTATTCATCTTGATGACTTGCTAGAGGGACTTGAAGATTTGAGGCATAGGTTGCATAATTGAACTTCTAGACAAGAAATTGAGACTTAGGTAAGAAAATCCATCTCCTTCTTGTTGTATTTGAGTTCCATCTTGCATGTATCATGGATATAGAGAAGTTAAGTCATGAAATTGCTCATGTATGTTGAATTGGAACTCCATTGTTACATGCATGGTTGAATTGGTGATTTTTGAGTTGAATTCATGATGGATTGTACATGCATGCTCATGTTTCTATCAAAGTCCATGTTTTCATTTTGTTTTCCAACTATTGAGCTCATTAGAGCAAGATTTGAACCTTGAATTTGGTTAAAAACTCATTCATTGCGTGTTTTGAAATTGTTCTTGAAAATGGGTTTGAATTTTGGATTTAATTGACTCACCTTTGGGGCTTGAATTCATAAATTGGCTTTTGAAACTTGTTATACATTGTTTTGGGATGTATTTTCCAGAATTTGGGCCCAAGAGGTCGAGAATTGAGTTGAGAATGCTTGGTTTGAGCTTGGAAGGCAAATCTGGAAATTCCAGATTTGGCTTCTTCGCTCGAGCGAAGGATTCCTCGCTTGAGCAACCAACGTTTCCTCTGAGCCACGCTCGAGCGAAGGATTGGTGGCTCGGCGTAAATCGAGCATCGATACTTTTCTTTGTTTCATCGGATCGCTCGGCGAAGGATTGTTCGCTGGGTCTAGGCCTTTGATTTTGGAAGCTCACTCGAGCGAAGAAAGGCTCGCTCGAGCGAGGCTCTTATTTCAGCAAAGTATGCAAAATGTTTTCTAAGTGTATTTTCGCATCCTCATCCCATCCTAGGCATTCTTAGGCCTAGTTTAAGGCATCTTAATGAGGATTTAGACATAGAACCACACCGAGGAAATTTAGGAATTTAATTATCATCCTTCCCGACTGTGAAACTTAGTGTGTGTTCTATTTGTTAACTGTTTAGGGTTGGCTCTCGGGGACGCGCTCTAGCTGCTATTAGCCCAATCTCTGTGAGTAACGATTGTGTAAAGATATGTTCGAAATGGTTATCTTTTGAATCTTGAATCGAAGCTGTTTATTGAGTGATATTATTTCTTGAATGAATGTATGTCTGTATTACAGAAGTATTGTGGCATCCTTAGCACTCAACATTTCTTATTCTTTATTCTGAGCTCTTTGGGTTCCCTTGTGGAACCATACTGTTTACTGATTGATGGCCATCATTACTGTTGGGTCTGTTAAGACCCGGTCCTTTTGGACCTACTGTTTATAGGCTAAAGGGTGTACCACATATGACTGATTGACTGAAATACTGAAAGACTGAAATACTGTTTAATGAACTGATTTCATTACTGTAAGGACATTCATTCATAACCTCTTTACGCATTATGTTATTCACTGGGCTTTAGCTCACTGTTTATATATATATATGTAGGTTCTCAGCAGCCTGACCGGAGCTAGGAACGTGGGTTGGTCCCCGATTTTGTCAAGCCGCCCTATGTGCCTCACCATGAGCTTCGAGTTGCCATGCTATGGCTTGGGGTGTTTTGTGTCCCCACCGGTCTCCCTCTTGTTTTGTACTCTTTGTATAGGCCTCTTTGTTTTCTTTGTCTTTGTTGTCGAGGATTAGGTCCCGTCTTGTTGTTTGTATATGATTGTATAGGCGTATATAGATTGTCTTTATTTTGAACTGTATGAATGCATGAAAAATGTTTTTGGCATACGGATTTTCACAGCTCAATGGACACTAGTTACTTACTGTATTGGCTTCCGCCACATACTACTCTGTTTAAGCGTATTCTTGTTCGTGAGCCTTGATAATCTCGGATTCTTGGCGATTCTGATGCTAAACCCATAGGGCCGGGTTTGGGTCGTGACAGAGTGGTATCAGAGCGATACTTACCACGAGTTATACCGCACACACGTGTCCAAATGAGCTATAGGGTGTCCTAGAAAAGCAATTAGGGCATCTCATGAACTTGAAAAGTGTGTGCTTATGATTGACTGAAGTTATGTTAGAATGTTAAACTGTGTAATTGTACAATTGCTTATAATGATAACTGTTATAACTGCTTATAGTGAAATGGATAATGCAAATGAAATTGAATCCTCCTCTACTGAAGCAAGAATGGCTAGAATGGAAAGAATGATGGAACTGTTAACTGCTAGACTTGAACAACAACCGAATCAACAGCCCCCACCTCCTCCTCCTCCGGTACAGCCGGAACTAAATGCAAATGTGAATGATGGGGATATAATTACTCTCACCCAGAAGTTCAGCAAACTGAAACCGCCATCCTTTCAGGGAGGCCTTGAACCGTTAAAGGCTGAAGCTTGGGTTCTTGAGACTGAGAAGTTGTTTGAGGTTTTTCCGTGCTCGGAAGCAAATAAAGTATTGTTAGCTACCTTCACCTTGCAAGAAGAGGCCAGAAGGTGGTGGATGCTGGTCCGTGATACTAACGCTGTAGTGACTTGGGCTCAGTTTAAGGAGTCCTTCTTTGAAAAATATTTCCCCCAGTGTATCAGGGACAGAAAAGTAACGGAGTTTGAACAACTGAGACAGGGCAAAACGTCTGTTGCCGAGTATGAGAAGAAATTCACCGAACTTGCTAGGTATGCACCACACATGGTGGACACCGATTATAAGAAGGCCCGAAGATTTGAGGGCGGCCTGAATGCGGCAATACTGGACAGAATAAGTGTCTTGAAGTTACCGACTTATGTAGGTGTTCTTGACCGAGCATTGATGGCCGAGTCGAATATTGCAGCAGTGAAACAATCTGAAACACCAACAACTGAGTGGCAAGGTAAAAGGCAGGGTTTCAAATTCAAGAAAGGCAAGCATAACCCAGCAACCAAGAAACAGAATATGGGGTCGACAACTAGCCCCAGCCAAGGGAGTGGGTTTACTCCACCCTGCTCCGTATGTGGCAATAAGCACAAAGGGGTTTGCTACCAGATTTCTGGAGCTTGTTTCAGGTGTGGCAAGGTGGGCCACAGAATTAAAGACTGTCCCTCTGCCCATAAGCGAGTAAAAGCACTAAAGCCTTGACAAAGATTAGCGACACCAAAACCGAACCCCAAAGCTACCGGAGAAAGAGCCTATGAGGCAGGGCCGAGTGTTCGCCCTAGTACCAAGAGACGTGCAAAACTCTGAGACCGTTGTGTCAGGTATCCTCTCTATCTGTGCTCAAAATGCATATGTGTTGATTGATTCGGGGTCTACACATTCGTATGTATCGCATGCTTTTCGCGTAAATTGAATAGACCCTTAGAACCCATGAACTATCTGCTAGCTGTATCATCACCTGTTGGGGGATCCATGACATGTGCATATATGTATCCTGCCTATGAGATTATTGTTGGGGATATGCATCTATTTATTGATTTACTGCCATTGAATATTGATCACTTTGATGTAATATTGGGGATGGATTGGTTGCAAAAATATCATGCCACTATAGACTGTGTAACAAAACAAGTAGTTTTCTGTCCACCGGGTTTGCCTGAATTTGTGTTTAATGGGAGTGGAGTAGTACCTCCTCCGTATCTGATTTCTTCTGTGAAAGCTATTAAACTCATTAGAAAGAGGTGTAAAGGATATCTGTGTTCTGTGCTGACTGTGCCTACTGATGATAGTGTTAAAACTGATATGAATTGTATTCCTATAGTCAGAGAATTCCCAGATGTATTCCCAGATGATTTGCCAGGGGATTTGATTGACAGGGAAATTGAATTTACTGTGGATGTGATTCCGGGTACACAGCCGATATCTAAAGCTCCTTACAGAATGGCCCCAACTGAACTGAAGGAATTGAAAGTACAATTGCAAGAATTGTTAGACAAGAAGTTCATCAGGCCCAGTACTTCACCGTGGGGTGCACCTGTTTTGTTTGTGAAGAAGAAAGATGGCTCACTGAGACTGTGTATTGATTACCGCGAACTGAACAAGGTAACTGTAAAGAATAAATATCCATTACCGCGTATTGATGATTTATTTGACCAGTTACAGGGTGCACAAGTGTTTTCCAAGATTGATCTTAGATCGGGGTATCATCAATTGAAAGTCAAACCGGAAGATATCGATAAAACTGCTTTTAGAACGAGGTATGGCCATTATGAATTTTTAGTTATACCGTTCGGAGTTACGAATGCCCCTGCTGCATTTATGGACCTTATGAACAGAATTTTTAAACCATACCTTGATGATTTCATTGTGGTATTCATTGATGACATACTGATTTATTCTAAGACTAGAGAAGAACATGAACACATCTGAGACTTGCCCTGCAGACCTTAAGAGAACAGAAACTGTATGCTAAATTGTCTAAATGTGAATTTTGGCTTGATCATTTTATGTTTTTAGGGCATGTTGTTAGCAAAGATGGAATTTCTGTTGATCCGCAGAAAATTGAAGCTGTAGTGAACTGGCCTAGACCAACAAATGTGACCGAGGTTCGAAGCTTTTTGGGACTGGCTGGATATTACAGAAGATTTGTCAAAGATTTCTCCAAGATTGCCCTACCACTGACTCAGTTGACTCAGAAGGGGACACCATTTGACTAGACTGACCAAAGGGAATCGGCATTTCAAGAATTGAAAACTCGACCTGTGACTGCACCGGTTCTGACTCTACCTTCAGGTACGGATGGTTATACTGTATTTAGTGATGCTTCTCATAAGGGTTTGGGGTGTGTTTTAATGCAAAATGGGAGAGTTATTGCTTATGCTTCCCGACAGTTGAGACCACATGAAAAGAACTACCCGACCCATGACTTAGAACTTCTTTGATAGTGTTTGCACTGAAAATTTGGCGTCATTATTTGTATGGAGCAACATGTGAAGTGTATACTGACCACAAGAGCCTGAAGTACTTTTTCACTCAGAAAGAACTGAATATGAGACAGCGGAGATGGCTGGAACTGATCAAAGATTATGACCTACAGATTTTGTACCACCCGGGAAAAGCTAACACTGTTACCAATGCATTGAGCCGAAAGTCAATTGCCAACTTAGCTTGTTTGCTCACCGGGCAGAAAGAATTGCTTCATGATCTGGAAAAGTCTGAAATTGAAATTGTTTTGAGAGAACAAGGTGGAACAATAGCTGTCATTACTGCTCAACCAGCATTGATTGAGGAAATTAAAGAAAAACAACAACTGGATGATTTCTTGAAAAAGGTTATTGAAGAAAGAGATTCAAAACCGAGACCGGGGTTCAAATATGAGAACAATGTATTGAAATTTCAAGAAAGACTGTGTGTGCCTAATGACACTGAATTGAAAAGGAGAGTTCTGCAAGAAGGCCACAGTTCGAAGTTTTCGATTCACCCGGGGAATACGAAAATGTACCAAGATCTGAAACAGAATTTCTGGTGGCCAGGAATGAAGAAGGAAATTGCCGACTTTGTGTCCAAATGTCTTCACTGCCAACAAGTCAAAGCTGAACATCAACGACCCGCGGGCTTACTGCAACCCTTACCCATACCAGAGTGGAAATGGGAGCATATCACGATAGATTTCATCGTTGGATTACCTCGCTCTAGAAAAAGGTATGGACTCTATTTGAGTTATTGTTGATAGATTGACTAAATCTGCACACTTCCTACCTGTCAAGACAATTTATAATGCAGACAAATTGGCGGTTATCTATATTGATGAAATTGTGAGATTGCATGGAGTGCCTGTATCTATTGTTTCTGACAGGGATTCGAAGTTTACATCGAGGTTCTGGCAAAGCCTACAGACTGCATTGGGTACTGAATTGAGGTTGAGTAGTGCCTATCATCCTCAGACAGATGGACAGTCAGAAAGGACCATCCAGACTCTAGAGGATCTACTGAGAATGTGTGTCCTTGATTTTCAGGAAAACTGGGAAAGTCATTTGCCGTTGGCTGAATTCGCCTACAACAACAGCTACCATTCGAGTATTGGAATGGCGCCTTTCGAGGCATTGTATGGCAGAAAGTGTAGATCTCCAATTTGCTGGGCAGAAGTTGGAGATGGGCCGTTGTTGGGCCCGAGATTGTGTATGAAACAAGCGAAAAGATAAAAGCGATACAAGAGATAAAAACCGCATGAGTAGAGAAAGAGTTATGCAGATATTAGAAGACGAGACCGAGAATATGAAGTGGGTGATCACGTTTTTGTGAAAGTGACACCAATGAAAGGCCAGACTCGTTTTGGAGTCAAAGGCAAGTTAGCGCCAAGATATGTCGGACCGTATCAGGTTATTGAGAAAATCAATCCGGTGGCGTATCAAGTTGCACTTCCTCCTGAAATGGAGCATATTCATAACGTCTTCCACATATCTATGTTGAGAGATTATCTCCGGGATCCCTTCCACGTGATTGAGCCTACTCGTATCGTGTTGAGTGATGACTACACTTACGAGGAACGGCCTATACAGATTGTAAACAGACGGATCAAGAAACTGAGAAACAAAGAAATCCCGTTGGTGAAAGTTGATTGGCAGAACCATTGTGGCGTCTATGCCACTTGGGAAAGGGAAGATGACATGGCTAGGTGATATCCTGATTTGTTCCCGCTGAATCCTGTTTTCTTCCAGACTGAAGGTAACTCGAGTTTAGAGGACTAAACTCCATATAAGGAGGGGAGACTGTAACAACCCTCGTACTAATTGCCGATAGACTACTGAATTAGCTACTGGTTACTGCTAAACTGAACTGATAATGACTGATAATTGAATCAACTGAAGTACTAAATGGACCGATTGAAATCGAAACTGAAATTGAATAAGTTTATCTATTGAATTGCATATTGCATCTGTTTGATTGATTGATTATCTGTTTGAGTTTATGTGTTTAAACTGCTAATTGAAGGCCTTATCGGCGGCCGAATTAGGAACCGTTTAGAGTTTTGGAATCAGTAGAATATTTGTGATTTTATGGTATATTTATCTAAATTGTGATTAGGTATGATTAAACTAGATTAAAATGAGCTAATTGCAAACTTAGGCTTATCTACCAAATTGCCATTGAGTGGCTTTTGTTTATTCTTATCATTGTTGAGCCTTACACTTTCAGACAACATTTGCTCAGCTTCATCCTTGCTCCCACCGAAATTAGAGAGAGAGAAAGGGAGAGAGTGTATTCATCTTGATGACTTGCTAAAGGAACTTAAAGATTTGAGGCATAGGTTGCATAATTGAACTTCTAGACAAGAAATTGAGACTTAGGTGAGAAAATCCATCTCCTTCTTGTTGTCTTTGAGTTCCATCTTGCATGTATCATGGATATAGAGAAGTTAAGTCATGAAATTGCTCATATATGTTGAATTGGAACTCCATTGTTACATGCATGGTTGAATTGGTGATTTTTGAGTTGAATTCATGATGGATTGTACATGCATGCTCATGTTTCTATCAAAGTCCATGTTTTCATTTTGTTTTCCAACTATTGAGCTCATTAGAGCAAGATTTGAACCTTGAATTTGGTTAAAAACTCATGCATTGCATGTTTTGAAATTGTTCTTGAAAATGGGTTTGAATTTTGGATTTAATTGACTCACCTTTGGGGCTTGAATTCATAAATTGGCTTTTGAAACTTGTTATACATTGTTTTGGGATGTATTTTCCAGAATTTGGGCCCAAGAGGTCGAGAATTAAGTTGAGAATGCTTGGCTTGAGCTTGGAAGGCAAATCTGGAAATTCCAGATTTGGCTTCTTCGCTCGAGCGAAGGATTCTCGCCGGCGACCAACGTTTCCTCCGAGCCACGCTCGGCGAAGGATTGGTGGCTCGGCGTAAAATCGAGCATCGGTACTTTTACTGTTTCATCAGACTGCTCGAGCGAAGGATTGTTCGCTCGAGCGAGGCCTTTGATTTTGGAAGCTCGCTCGAGCGAAGAAAGGCTCGCTCGAGCGAGGCTCTTATTTCAGCAAAGTATGCAAAATGTTTTCTAAGTGTATTTTCGCATCCTCATCCCATCATAGGCATTCTTAGGCCTAGTTTAAGGCATCTTAATGAGGATTTAGACATAGAACCACACCGAGGAAATTTAGGGATTTAATTATCATCCTTCCCGACTGTGAAACTTAGTGTGTGTTCTATTTGTTAACTGTTTAGGGTTGGCTCTCGGGGACGCGCTCTAGCTGCTATTAGCTCAATCTCTGTGAGTAACGATTGTGTAAAGATATGTTCGAAATGGTTATCTTTTGAATACTGAACTGAACTGTTTATTGAACTGATATTATTTACTGAATGAATGTATGTCCTGTATTCTGAACCGTATTGTGGCATCCTTAGCACTCACTGTTTACTGTTACTATTACAGAGCTCTGTCGGTTCCCTCGTGGAACCATACTGTTTACTGATTGATGGCCATCATTGTTGTTGGGTCTGTTAAGACCCGGTCCTTTTGGACCTACTGTTTATAGGCTAAAGGGTGTACCACATATGACTGATTGACTGAAATACTGAAAGACTGAAATACTGTTTAATGAACTGATTTCATTACTCTAAGGACATTCATTCATAACCTCTTTACGCATTATGTTATTCACTGGGCTTTAGCTCACTGTTTATATATATATATGTAGGTTCTCAGCAGCCTGACCGGAGCTAGGAGCGTGGGTTGGTCCCCAGTTTTGTCAAGCCAGCCTATGTGCCTCACTGTGAGGTTTCGAGTTGCCATGCTATGGCTTGGGGTGTTTTTGTGTCCCCCACCGGTCTCCCTCTTGTTTTTGTACTCATTGTATAGGCTCTCTTGTTTTTCTTGTCTTGTTGTCGAGGGATTAGGTCCCCGTACTGACTGTTTGTATATGATTGTATAGACTGTATATAGACTATACTGTTTGAACTGTATGAATGCATGAAAAATATTTTTGACATACAGATTTTCACAGCTCAATGGACACTAGTTACTTACTGTATTGGCTTCCGCCAGTCATACTGTTCAAGGGCCTTGATAATCTCGGATTCTTGGCGATTCTGATGCTAAACCCATAGGGCCGGGTTTGGGTCGTGACACAGGCCTTACGCTGTGGTTGACCGTTGACCATTCTGAATCCCAGTTCAAGGTTTGAAAGTGACGGGTCGAGTCTTGAGGCTGAGAGCGATCCTAGGCTGCACAATCTCAAGAGCAATTCCACACAGGTCTTCGCAGGACCGCGCAAAAACATTTTTTGAAATCTTTTAAGAAAGCGACTAATCCCTCGCGCTGAAGACAGTGTAGAACCAATCTGGATCAAGCCAGGATCCTTCTCAGTACTCACATTAACAAGCATGATCTCGATCATTAAGGGCTTAACATACCTCTCTTTCTCTCAATTGATCAAATTTTGCAAAATCCGAGGAATTCCTTCCTCTTCGTTTTTTATCACAATGTTTCGAAAAAAGTTTTGGAAAACTTAGGTCGATGCAATGAATTCAAGGCATAGAAAAGACACAGCTTCTAGTCAAATATTGCCATCTCATTTAGAATTTCTAGCACAACTGGCACATAGTAGAAGCAAACACAAGAGTGCGAAAATCACTGCTGTTCATTCAAATCTGTTGGCATTACTGGCTCCAAGGCAGAAACAGACTCAAAAGAAAACAAAAAGACAAACACAAAACAAGCAAGTGATGTTTGAGGTAACATCCCCGAAATCACCCGACTCTTAACAAAACAAGACTGACTCAATACAACAAGACAGACCCGACTGACTCAATATGAAAAGATTGACTCAAAACAAAGAGACAAACTCAAAACAAAACAACAGAACTGACTCAATACCCAAGCCAGAACGTACAAAACCCAGCATTCACAAATGCTCGCAACAGTGCGTGCCATACACCACATCTGAAATAAACTGAACGCCGCCCACAGGTGGTTCATCCCTCGATTACATAGTCACATTATCCCCCACAAGTTCATTGATCAAGTGCCGATAGACTTTGCAGAGCTGGTGCGGGGATGACCCCGTTGTCAATCAAATTTTGTATCTCGTGGCGGAGACGGACGCAACTGTCGGTGTCATGACCGGTTTGTTGATGAAAAGCACAGTACTTAGTCGGGTCATGCTTTGGAGGGAGAGGATCGGGTAGAGGCCGTTGTTCTAACGGTTTCAGATGTCCTTTCCTGAGTAGGACCCCCAGGGCTTTAGATAAAGGCATATAAAGCGGGGTGAAAACCCTCTTGCCTCGGGGTAGATAGTCCGAAGTTTGAGGCTTTGGATTGGATGCACCAACAAAGGGGGTGGCTGTTTTAGGAGTGGTGGTGACCATTCCAACTTCAGAAGATCTTGCAGCTACATCACCACTGGTGGTTGTATTCGAACTGCGGTTGAATGCCCTCTTGGGCTACTCTCGGTCTTAGTCAATCAGGCCCTGTTTCATCGCATCCTCGATCTGTACTCCCATCTCATGCAAATCTGAAAAGGTAGGGAAGTGGAGCACGATCATTTTCTGCATTAGTTTGGGCTGGAGGTTGCGCACAACCATCCGAATCTGATCTTTGTCGGAAGGCCTTGTAGTCATCATTGAGGCCTTTGCTCTCCATCTCGTCACGAACTCTGAGAAACCCTCCTTTGGCTCTTGCCGGGTGACTTCAAGATCACGAGTTGTGACCTCAATCTGTGTGTTGTAGAAGTATCGATCATTGAAGGCCTCAGTCATCTCTTCCCAATTCTGTTTCACAGAGTTCTCCAATTTCGCATACCAGATTACAGCTATCCCAGACAAGGTTCGGCCGAATAGTGACAATTTCTGGGCTGTGGTCAAACCCATTGGCCTCAAGATATCAGAAAACAGTTGGAGGTGCACCATTGGGTCTTCAGAGCCATTGAATCGATCGATATGTGGCATCTTGAACCGATCCAGTAATGTCACCACTGAGTCAGTATAACCATCATCTATATCAGGAATAGAATGGGCCCCCTGAGACTTTTTGAACAATTTCTCAAGCTTGCTTACTTTCAATGTTGTGGGGTCCGTTTTGAACTCGAAAGGGGAGTCTGGTAGGTTGGTGGGTGTTTTAGATAGCTGGGGTAGAACCGGGAGCGGAGCTGGCCCGACTGGAATGTCCGCATCATCCTGGACGTGGGTTGCCTCCCGGAGTATGGGAACTCTTGGTGGGGGAGGAGCCTGGTGTGAAGTAGATACTCCAGTTTGCTGCTCTAGCCTGGCAATTGTCTCTGCCTGTTGGGCTATGACCACAGCCTATTGCTTGGCGAGTGCAGCGAGACGGCGTCTTCTTTGCATGGCTTTCATACTATCCTGGAGTTGACGCACCATCTCTTCCAGACTCGACATATTGTCCTGGTCTAACTGAGCAACCAGTATATCTCCCTAAGGTAAAAAACAGATATCTCAACCCAACTGCGCACAGGTGAGATGGATAATGACCGCTGATCCGAAGACTGTTGAACTAATGATCTGTGCCTGACTGGTGTTTTTACCTTGCCTCTGGCAAAGGAACACTGATTGTCCTTGAACTGAATCTCTGACCCGACAAAGTCTATCAGCACAAGTCCAATGTACCTGGGGGATAGTGGAGCCTTCTGAAACTACAGTTCTAGGACTACCTAGCAAAAGACAAAACAGACAGCATCTCAACTCAATTTCACTGGAACGGATATGAGCATAGCGGAATGACTGTACTCAACACTGATCACTGTTCCCCAAATAACTGTCCCAAAACTGATACCCTCAGGTAAAACAGATTCCCCAAATACTGATACCCGCAGGCCTGATACCCAGACTTGCAAACTAATACATGCATTCCCTGTAGAGATACACTCTAAAAGCACATAGCATGTAAAAGAGAGCCAAAACACCCCTATGTTGGGGTAGGGTTTCCCTATCCTATTTTGTCAGGAGCTAGGGTTTCACTACGCATGTAGCGGTTTCAAACAACCTAACATCGGGTAAGCAACCTGTCCTAGTTTGGAATGGTCACTATGGATTTCAATATGAACTAGGTCGAATGGTCAAAAGGGTGCCCCGGTAAAACCGGGGTTTGTGTTCCCATACTGGCAGCGCCCACAACCGATCAGCCTTATGGCCATGCCTTGACAAGACAAGCCTCCGGCAAACCGCTCAGGAATAGCAGATGGCCAACACAGTGTCCTAGGCGCACCGATGCACATGCAATGCAAAGAAACACATAAGTGAAATCAAAACAAGATATCACGAGTTCAAGTCAAGCTCTCTAATCTCCCCAGCAGAGTCGCTAGAAACTATGGACGCGCCCCGCGTAAGGGACTTATGCTGCCACAGTTCGGACTCGATTTGTCACGGTTCTTAATCTGAACCAAAGAGTCCAAATCCGACAAATCGTTTTGAGAAAAAACAGATTTTGAAAGAAGTGCTAAACATGGACTGCTTTGCCAAATACAGAGTCGCCACCTAAATATTTTTTAATGGGGGAATTTAGGAAACCCTGACTCGGTGCCAAAGGCCACGTATCCGTCATCACCAAAGTTGCCTCGGCTCGGGAACTTGGGTACGATTGAGGAAGGTCAGCTATGAGCACCCCCTCTCGCCCGATCCGAAGATCGGCCTCTACTAACCGTGATATCCTATTTTGAAAATGTTATGTGTTCTTATTCCGATTAATTAGCTAGAATTACTATGTGATGCGCACAACACAAAAGTATAGACTAGATTGCCTAATTTGGAATGAAACATTGCATGTCCGTTTGTTTGGAAAACGTTTTGGAATTTGCTACTCATAAATAGGCTAAAATACGGATTTCAATGAGTTGTTCCAACTCAAATAGTCCAACCTTCACCCACAAACATTCAGGCAATTTATATCACATAAGCATCTAGCCATATGGTAAGCATGCTGTCATGGAAAACACTCACATGCATGCGGTATGCTAAAGTGTAAAAGCTTACCTAGTACTCCAAGCCAAAACAGAAACTAGTTAGTAATCATGTGGATGATCCTAGTTCATGTCAAGACGGCTAATGCAACACATGCAAGATACAACTACAATAGGCTCGGCTATTCTAAGATGGCATATAATGATGCTACAACTAACACGTATTCAACTTGGAATTGAAATACAATGCAGTTAGTATGATGCGCCGAGCCCGGTGCATGCGAGACAAATGTATGGATGCACGCATGCATAGCATAAGGCATGCTAAATTAAACATGTCCTAATACTAACCATCAAAGCAGGTAAGTAAAAGGGAGAAAGAAGTGGGGGTTGGAAGACATGCACACACGTATCCACACTTATTACAAATTTACCCTCGCTCGGAGGGACCGAAAGAATAATACAATTTAATTAACCTACAAGCTAATTAATTATTACAGACCAATTAAACTAGCTACGCAAATCAACTAATCTATTTAAGCAATAAACAGCAATCTCGGGAAGAGGGTCCAATGCATGCATGCTTGGTTTCGCTCGGAAAGTCATTGCCATCCACAAGATGCCTCTACTTTGACTGTTCTGCTCCTCTGAAGACTTCACAAGTCCTAGGATTGCTTCTCTGAATGCTATGGAACACCACCAGCTGAGGGGATTGGTCACCGGCCATGGAGAATGGTCATTGGCCACAAATGAATCCATCGGCCACTTATAGATGGCCGGTCGGCACTAAAGATGGCCGGCCAGCCAAAGCTTCCTGCAGAAACTGGTTTGACAGCAACAGAGGGCAAAACAAAGCATGGCAATGCATTTCAAGCAATGTATGCACCAACCACACTCCTTATCATATGTATGACTCAAAGGAGGATGGGCCTCGATTCTCGGACCACCAATCGCGCATTTCCATGTATGATGGCCCAAAGAATCAAGTGTGCATTTCGATTTCAAATGAAATGCAATGCACATAAACAAACCACGGGGCTTTCAACCTCTGTCATGGCTTGATCAAGAGGTGAAGCATGCATGCCAATGCAATGCAATCCTAAGCATGTGAGCCTAAGTGTGCAATATGGGCATGCAAGCAAGTAATGCAAAGATGCAACTAACCAAGCATGCAAAGTGTAACAACAACATGTACACATGCAAGGTGCAATATGGGCAACATGTTAGATATAAAGCATGCCAAATGCAACAACACAAAAGTGTGCAACAATGTGTCATGAGCCAAGTATCTACATCTATAAGCATGCATGCAAACATGGCTTAAAACTTTAAACATCAAAAAGTAACTCTCAAGCACACTTAAGAGGATGCAAACATGGACAAATGGCATGCACCTTAAGCTTTGAAATTGCATAGAAAAGAGGTGCTAAACAACTAAGCAAAGCATGTAATTGGTCCAAGGACCTAAAGCATGATCATATGACACATGAAGCAAATGACCAAAATAGATTAAAACAGTCCTAAATCATGTTAAGGCAAGCCCTAAAAACCACCTAGATGGCATCTAAATGATCTACACATGGAGGCATGCACAAATGCTTAAACATGGAGCATACAACACAACCTCTTAAAGTATCAAAGGAGCATTAAATGCAAGCATATTATAAGGACTGAAATAACATGGTAATTGGTTCCAAACCACTGAAACACTGCAAGTAATGCATGCTACACACTCACACACCCAAGGCTAACAAGCCAAAATGCAAGGTGGCTATACTAAGCATGTGATGGTCGACCAAAACAACCAAAAACAGAGCTTAAGCATGCTAAAACAAACACAAAAGCTTCACAAAGCTTGGCCAAAATCATGCTAGAACAAGGATCAAAACCTAAAGCATGTTAAGACCTAAACATGGCATTACAAGGCATGTATGCTAAGCAAGCATGGTGTACCAAAACCAATTGAAAACGGAGCTATATTATGACATAATAAGCACAAAAATCAGTTAAGGCATGGCCAACATGAACCTAAACAATATGCTCTCTCAAGAGGCTAAAATGGCCCTTTTCAAGGACAACAAGGAGAGGGGGTGGCCCTCTCCTTCTTAGGACCTCAAGGCACCATCCTTACCACTGAAATCCCTCAAGATTTCAGGGGTGAGGAGGCCCAAACACAATGGTCCCGGAGCTCACCAAAATGGCATAAAATGAAGGCCAAACAAGCCTTAAGAGGGGTCAAACAACCCCAAAGCTTAGAACACTCTTAAACAACTATTTAGAGGGCTCAAAAACAAAACTTTTATGTATTATATACTAAGCTCAAAAATAGATGCACGATAGTCAAAAAAGCTTTGCAAAAATGGGGTATTTAAAAGAGTAAATGCTCACCCTTGTAGACCCTCTTCAAGAATGGAAGACCAGCAGCTTCTTTGGCTCAAACCAGCTCCAAAACTTCAAAAACAACCCTCAAGGGCCTCAGCTCCAAGAGGATAGTGTAATAGTGGGTGTTTGTGTGCAATCCTAAGGCTAAACACACACAAATACAAGAGAGAGAGGGAGATATAGATATAGGATAGATACCCAAACCAAACCCTAAAACCAGAGTTCTCTAAGAAGTGTTGTCTAACCCTAAAAGAGGGAGAGGAGACCTCCTCTTATAGAGCTTCAATCTTGCAAGCTTACAAGACAAGCTAGCTAAGAGGAAGATCCCTCCATACATGTGTATGGAGGGGAGCCAAGTGCATGCCAGCTGTATGAAAATATCTGCAAAAGTAGATGCACAGTAGTCGGCCAGCCAAAAGTGCAATTGACCAAAAAAAGATAGCCGGCCGGCCATCTATAGTGCCAGCCGGCCAAATATTTGGCCGGTGGTAACAAAACACAGCCGGTGGCCTCAAGCCATGGCCGATGAAGTATGGGGATGGCCCATAAGCCATTCCCTACCCCTCCAAGGCAAAACACAAGTGTTTGGTGCAAAACCAGACACAAAACAGCCGAGTCGAGAGATCCTAAGGCAAGGCGCATAGCCGAGACCTCCGGGAACTCAAGACGAACACAAACATGGATGATCACCGAGTGTTCAAGCGGTGACGTCCAAGTCTTGAGGATGGTCAAAAATGGGGTGTCTACAACCACGAATTGAATCAGATAACCTAGGATCAGAACACACATGCAGATGCCCTTGCTTGCCTAGCCTCCGCCATCAACTCAGAAATCAAATGAATAATTGAAGTAGGGTTCATTCTAGAGCCGAGCATCACCTCTTCCGAACCAGTTCAGGTTAACATCATTAAACCAAGACCTAATTGGATGGACCCTATCGCTGCATTCCTTTCATCAGAACAACTCCTAATGGATAAGAAAGAAGCCCACAAGTTGTGAAATAAAGCCCTGCGATACTACCTGGATCCGTAGGGAAAGCTTTTCAAAAAATCTCTCTTTGGGCCTGTAATATGCCCAAGGGGTACCCATGCAGGTTAAACAGTTCGGACCCTTGGTCTCTTTGATCTAGTCTCACGAGTGCAATGCGAAACATAGATGAGAGTCCAGATTTGGCAACTTTTAGAAAATCCATTTTATTGTAAAACCTTTTGCCATAAATGGACTGCGTCATCAGATCTCAGAGTCACCACCTAATATTTTTGGAAATTAGGAAACCTATGACTCGTGCCAAGGCCATTGTTCGTCATAACCAAAGTTGTCTCGGTTCAAAACCTTAAGTATGAAAGGGAAAGGTCATTAATTGAGCACCTCTGCTCACCAGATCAAAAGATCAGCCTTTACTAACCATGCTATGAATTTTATTTTCTTTATATGTTCATGTTCTGATTATTTAATAAATTCTAAAATTTACTATGTGAAGCATACAAATATAGACTTTGTCACCCACTTTGGAACAATTTGATTTCATGTAGTTTTGAAAGAGTTTCGTTAGACGTATAACCCAAATAAATTGAGTTTACAAATATGAAAATCAACATCATTCCAAATTAAGTGACACAACCTCCATCCACTAGCATTCATAGAGTTATATCACATAAGCAAATAGCCTCATGGTAGAATGCTAAACATAGTAAGAAAAACATATACAAACGGGATGCTAAAGTATAAAAACTTACATGTTTGACGTCCCGCGAACAAGCTACAAAGCAAAGTTAGTAAAACATGCATGATCTTATATACAAAATTCTAATGCAATTTACTCATGAGATGCAACTAAAGATTCGGCTTCTAAGATATAACAAGTGAATCATCTCAAAAACATTAGGTAGCACACATAATCACATAGGAATTGATTAAATCCACAAATACAAAATTAGCCGAATCAAGATGCATGAAACATGGATGCAAAGTATGGATATAACGAAAAACAAAATATGATGCATATTTACAAATAAACAATGCAAGTAAAAGAATGAGATAACAAGAAACGGGGAGGGGGATTATTACAATACTTGAAAAAATAATTACAAACCAAATTAGAGAGGGATGGGAAGAATATTACAACAAAATAAAAACCTCACAAAATACTCAAAATAAAATAAACAAAAGAAAAAGCTTCATGTACCTTGGAAACCACCGGAAGTTGGTCACCATTGGGAGATTACGCCATGTTGTTTGAAAGAAGCTAACCGACCAGCCAAATAGGCCGGCCGACCAACTAGGCCGAACAAAATCTATCTTGTTGCGAAATCAAAAAAAAAAAAGAACAAATAAGAAATATGTAGGTAGCTCAACTAACC
Organism: Camellia lanceoleosa; assembly: GCA_025200525.1. Lineage (NCBI taxonomy): Eukaryota > Viridiplantae > Streptophyta > Magnoliopsida > Ericales > Theaceae > Camellia > Camellia lanceoleosa. The sequence continues at coordinate 105,347,831 of CM045762.1, read as the reverse complement.
ACTACCAGTTAGCTTATAGCACAACTAATATGAAACAAGAGCAAGCAAAATAAGAAAAAAATAAATAATAATAATAATAATAATGAGCTAAACAAAACATTTGGATTACAACAACACACTATGAAATATAAAGTATAAAAACAAATATGAGATAGAAAATATAAGAAAAATGAAAGAATAGAAATTCACCTTCCAAAGAAAGATTGAATTTCTTGATTTCCAAACTTCCTCTTGATCACCCTCAAGTTTAAGAAATGTGTTCTCAATCCTCAATTTGAAACTAGAATTTGAGCTTGGAATGACAGTTTTGAACAAGGGTATGATCACTCTTTTCTTGGCACGAATACTCTCTCTTTGATTAAGGCTTTGAGTGGTTTTGACAAGGGAAGATAAGATATAAGAGCTATGTAACTTCACTAGTTTGGCAAGATAACTCTCTTGTTTTTAAGACTTTCTTTTCTTTCAAATTCTAACACAATTTTAACATTCTTTCCTTATACTTCTCTTCAAAATTCCATCCCTAAATTCAAGACTAGAGCTCTCATTATATAACCAATGCAAGTGGGCAATGGTGGAAGACAAAGTAGAGGATAAATTGGAAGACAAAGTGGAGCATTTTTTGGAAGATAATGGAGTTAATGGGGGACAATGTATAATGGAGGTAAATGATGAATGGTGATGGTGGTGTGTGATTTATAAAAATGGATGATGAGTTGAGATGGTGGGATATGATTATGAAAGATGGTGAGTGGAGATGGTGGGATATGATTATAAAAGTAGATGGTGAGGGAGAATGGTGGGGTGTAATTATGAAAGTGGGTGGTGAGTGGAGATGGTAGGATGTAATTAATGAGTGGGGATGGTGGGGTGTGATTATGAAAGTGGATGGTGAGTGGGGATGGTAGGATGTAATTAGTGAGTGGGGATGGTGGGGTGTGATTATGAAAGTAGGTGGTGAGTGGGGATGGTGGAGTGTAAATATGAAAGTGGGTGATGAGTGAAGATGGTAGGATGTAATTAGTGAGTGGGGATGGGGGGGTGTGATTATGAAAGCGGGTGGTGAGTGGGGATGGTGGGGTGTAAATATGAAAGTGGGTGATGAGTGAAGATGGTAGGATGTAATTAGTGAGTGGGGATGGTGGGGTGTGATTATGAAAGTGGATGATGAGTAGGGATAGTGGGGTATGATTATGAAAGTGGATGGTGAGTGGGAATGGTGGGGTGTAATAATGAAAGTGGGTGGTGAGTGGAGATGGTAGGATGTAATTAGTGAGTGGGGATGGTGGGGTGTGATTATGAAAGTGGATGATGAGTAAGGATAGTGGGGTATGATTATAAAAGTGGATAGTGAGTGAAGATGGTGGGGTATGATTATGAAAGTGGATGGTGAGTAGGAATTGGTGGGGTGTGATTATGAAAGTGGATAGTGAGTGGAGATGGTGGGGTATAATTATGAAAGTGGATGATGAGTGGGGATTGATTTATAGGAAATTTTGAGATTGTTGAATTTTGGATGAAAAATAATTTGGCCAAAAATGTGTGAATGTTAGGATTAAAGCTCAAATATCATCTCTCTTACTAAGGATTCTGTGAAAAACACATTCTGACTGTCATCATCGGGTAATCAAAAGAAAGCGCCCAAGTCTTAGGGCCGGTCAAAATGGGGTGTCTACAGGGCCGTACTTGGAATATGTTCACCCAAATAAAGTTGAGGAACTCCTTGCTGAAATACATGAAAGTAGCTGTGGTGCCCACTCTAGAGGACGCTCATTAGCCCACCGAGCTGTAACACAGGGGTACTATTGGCCGACCATGTGATCAGATGCCGAGAACTACGTAACGAAGTGTGAACAATGTCAGAAGTTTTCCCCCTTTAACTCATTTGCCTGCCGAAGAACTAAACTCCATTACTAGTCCTTGCTCATTCGCTCAATGGGGACTCAATATCGTCAAACCATTACCACGGGCTCTAGGGAACAAGCGATTCCTGATCGTCGCAATAGATTATTTCACAGAGTGGGTCGAAGCAGAGGCACTAACACATATTTGAGATGTTGATGTTAAAAGGATGGAAAAACATCATAACACAATTCGGCATACAGATAGCACTTATCTTCGACAACGGCACCCAATTCGATTTGTAGCGTCTATCGGGAATTATGTAACACATATGGTATCCGGCCCTACTTTTCCTCGCCAGCATACCCACAAAGCAACGGTCAGGCAGAGGCTTCAAATAAAGTGATCTTGGATGGCATCAAGAAACGGCAAGAAAAAGCCAAAGGCAGGTGGGTCGAAGAATTGCCCAGTGTGTTGTGGGCTCATCGCACTACTTCAAAACGATCTACTGGGGAAACGCCGTTCGCTTTATGCTTTGGAACATAGGAAATTATCCCCCTTGAGATCGGCCTACCCACGTTGAAATCCAAGTTTTTTGACATGGGCCATAATGATATGATATTGGCCTTAGATCTGACTCTGATTGAAGAATGCCAAGATCATGCTCTTATGTGCATAGCGCGATATCAACAACAGCTCGCCAAGTCGTATAACCAGCGAGTGTAGTTACGACAGTATACACCTGGAGAACTGGTCCTCAAGAAAGTGATTCCTTCTACCAAGAATCTGACAGACGAAAAATTAGGCCACAACTGGGACAACCCTTATCAGATTGACTCAATTGCCGGAACAGAGGCGTACCAGCTTCCGGACATGGCTGGCAAAAGTTTACCACGACCCTGGAATTCCACACACTTGCATAAATTTTATCATTAAACCAACTTGTACGGTGTGCTAGTTTGTTTCTAATTTTTGTTGATATGCTAACATGTACTCATCTACAAATTCCACAATGCATTTTCCTTTTTTTTATCAACGTCTCGTTAATAATGGTAGAATTATAAAAAAGCCTCCAAATTCGGAGCGCCCCTCGTAAATGACACGATTGGCCAACACAAAGACTCCAAATTCGGAGTGCCCTTCATGGATATCATGTTTGGGCCGAATAAGCCTCTGAATTCGAAGCGCCCTTCATGGATGACACGATTGGCCAACACAAAGACTCTGAATTCGGAGCGCCCTTCGTGGATATCACGTTTGGACTAAATAAGCTTCAGAATTCGAAGCACCCTTCGTGAATGACACGATTGGCCAACACAAAGACTCCGAATTCAAAGCGCCCTTTGTAGATATCATGTTTGGGCCGAATAAGCCTCCGAATTTGAAGCGCCCTTCGTGGATGACATGATTGGAGAACACAAAGACTCCGAATTCGGAGTGCCTTCGTGATATCACGTTTAGGCTGAATAAGCCTCCGATTGTGAATCACATGATTGGCCGACACAAAGACTCCGAATTCAGAGTGCCCTTCATGGATATCACGTTTGGGTCGAATAAGACTCCGAATTCAAAGCGCCCTTCATGGATATCATGTTTGGGCCGAATAAGACTCCGAATTCGGAGTGCCCTTTGTGGATATCATGTTTGGGTTGAATAAGCCTCCGAATTCGGAGCGCCCTTTGTGAATAACATGATTGGCCGACACAAAGACTCTAAATTCGAAGCGCCCTTCGTGGATATCACATTTGGGCCGAATAAGCCTCCGAATTCGGAGCGCCCTTCGTGGTTGTCACGTTTGGACCGAATAAAGACTCTGAATTCGGAGCGCCCTTCGTGGATGTCACGTTTGGACTGAATAAGCTTCCGAATTTGGAGCACTCTTACTACATGGCCACGAACGGCCGAGTATTTAGCAATATAGCCACATAGGGCTTGCAAATATACAATTATCAGATGAATTGATACAAATATTAAACAATGCAATGTAACAAATATTTATTTATTTCACCAAAGAGGTACAAGTACATAGCATTGGACAAATTTAAAAGTAGAAATAATGTGTTTCTTTAATATTTAAGTCTTTTCCGGCTCGGCATCCTCTTCGTCGTCGATTTTTTTGGCGTCGTAAGCTTCGAAAGGAAACTTGTAATTCTGAAATAGTGGTGACGCCGAATCGATGCCCGCGGCTCACAAGGCCCTAACCCAACCGTGCTTGAAGCCGCGGTTCTTGCATCGACAGACGTCTTCTGTCAATTTTTCCTTAATCTTTTCAATACCGATTTTTCGACCGTCAAAAAAGCCTTTTTCATAAGCCCGAGTCCTTATAGCCTCTTTGGCAAACATATTTACCGTCTCTTTATCGGCCATAGCATGATCCAACAAGCGCTGGTTGACTCTGTCCGTGACAATCGGGTTTGCGGCACACGCCGATTGTGTCTCAACCGCCTTAGCCTTTCTTAGCTCCTTTTCGACTTTTTTTGCACGATGCTCCAAATCTCAAATGTGCCCCTCATTTCGCTCGAGCTGTCGTTTCGCCTCATGCAAGCGCATATCGATTTCATACGCGTTATAAAGTCCTTAGATTGATCCATGTATACCTTTCCTGAAAATTTCGTAATCACCACAGCCGACGAGCGACTGCTACACCTCTGGCAGAAATATTTGTCACGCGAACTCCACCGCCATGTTGGGATCACAGACTATCGAGTCCGCTTCGGTCATTGGCTTGCTCCCAATAAAGACCGAAAAGCTCAATGGGCACGGAGGTCTACTCGGCTCATTTCGCGCAGCGCTATGACCAGTGGTATGACTATTTGATCCCCCCCGTTGCTGCACCTCATCCCTAGGGGACTTTGCTGCATCACCTCTTCTGGGGGACCTGCTCTGATATCTAGGCGACCGACGTTTCTCTCTCCCCTCCGCTGTCACGTTTCCCGTTCTTTGAGCTTCGCCTCCAGCAACGCGATACATTTTAACGTCCAATTCAGCCAAATTTCTTCCTTCTCCTTTACTATTGAAGAATAGTCTCTAAGACATTTATAGCCCAACTCAAGTTTCTGCTCTTCCTCAAATTATTGATTGTCGATTGCCTTTTTTGTCATCTATGCTAGATTTGTTCCACAATGCCTGGAACCTTTTAAATACTAGATACCTCATTCATTAATTACGGATGCAACATTTCTAATGTGCCCCGCAGTTAACCCCGAGTCTGTTGTAGAGTTTGGAACAATGTCCAAATTGGCACACGCCATATGTTTTATTCGGCTATAGAACGACATGCCCAAATGGGGCAAGGGAAAATATACCACTATATTCGGCATCTGATGTTATAGCTAAATTACAAAACATTACCCCATTTGGCCAGACAAGTTTAGCATTGAGCCGAATATTTCATTCAGCAAACAAGGTCACACGTTGCAAGTGATATGTTATTCAGCTCTAGAATGACCAAATTGGCAAAAACCATATGTTATTTGGCTTTGGAAAGACTTATCCAACTGGGGAAAATGTACGATTGTACTCGGCAAACGAGATTATTACCGAGTCATATATTTAATTTGGCATATTATATTAGAGTCAAACGTTGCATGGTTTGGCCATTAGTTTAACGCCGAATCGTGATACATTGTCTTGCATTATTTTGGCCATTAATTTAAATTATTTATCGCTGAATGGCGTTGCACTATCCTACTTAGCTATTAATTAGCATATACAGAAGTGAGACAAAAGACGATTTTCATTAATAAACTGAGTACAAACAATCGTCATTTTACACATGAAAACTGCCCTACAAATGACTTCTAAACAAAATAAGCAAAAATCTACAAAAACTACATACATAAAATACCAAACATAAAGTAAAATTACATTAACACTACTTATTCTTCAGGATCAGACTCCAGCGGCTCAACCTCTAGCTGCTCGCATGGAATTGGCTGCTTCAATACCACATTAGCGGCCGCCAGGGCTTTAAGCCAGCTGTGTTTGAATCCCTAATTTTTAAACTTGGGTACTTCCTCCACATATTTTTCCAAGGTCGCGTTCTCTCTGGCATCGAATGCCTAGGAAATCTTGGAGTCGGCAATTTCTTTCGCCTTCTTTAATTCTTCCAAATTGGCCTCTAGCTTCGCAATCGCCTCCTTGGCCAACTTGACCGTTTCGTTACTCACGTTCGCCCTATCCTCAGTTGCTATCCTGAGTAGATCGGAGTGTTTAGCCTTCTCTTCCTTAGCATTGGCCCTCCCTCACTCTTTCTCCGCTTTCCTTGCTTCAGATTCGACCCTAAGAGATGCCACCGCCAATTCGACCAACGCCTTTTTAGCCTTGTTCTTTTCGATTTCGATCTCAACTTTAAGTAAGTCGATTTGCTCGACGGTGTCATAGTGACAGCGGCAAATTTCTGCGATTCTGCCCATCGCCTGAAACAAAACATGGGTAAGTTAATTGACAAAAAGATGCGAAATAAAAAACATGGGTGTCAATTACGCACCAATATCACCGACTGAGCAGCTACTGCTATCAAAACTATGTCCAGTTTTGCACGGAATGCAACCCGGTCCATCGATAAGGAAATCACGAGGCCACGCTTAGGGCCACGGCGGGGTCCTTCAAAGCCGACACATCAGCAAAAACCGACGAGTTCTTTATCCTAGGTTAGATGATAAACGGCCCCGCCAAATCTAGCGACTCTTTTATGCGTGGCCATTTATCGGTTAAGTCTTCAGAAAAGTCAGCCTCGATCTCAGTGGGGCGTTTCTCCTCCCTCTGTTCGGCCACCAGGTCGTCCGATTGTTTAATGACTGACTCAACCACAACAACTTGCACTATTTCCTCAACAGGAGCAGGTGGAAAGATTCAGCCTCAACAGGAGCAGGTGGTGGGGGCTCAGATCATTATATTAAATAAAGAAATTGACAATAAGACATTTATAATTTTTCAAATTATATGAGGCAATTCATATTTTAGACAAATCTCAGAGAATATATTTATAATTTACCCACCTCTTATTATCGCTTCGTATTTGGAAATAATTACATAATCTCTTTATAGTTTGTGAATTGAAATGTATCGTTAAACATTTTGTCCAACAGAAAGATTTTGTATATTCATTTTCAAATGTTAAGAGAGTATATGCTCATTTTCAAATGTTAAGAGAGTATATGCTCATTTTCAAATGTCAAAATTTCAAGGGGACGTACACTTATTTTCAAATTTTAATGAGGTAAATTACACATGAAATAAAACACAGTAAGTTAAAGTGTATTTTTTCTCCCAAATAAATGACGAAATATTTATAATTCACACACTTAGATTACTTATATGCATGAATATTTTAATATTTTTCATTAAATCGTGAACAATTTAACAATACACTTTAGTTCACAAACCATAAAGGGATTATGTAGTTATTTTCAAATGAGAGGAGGGTGATTCGCATATAAGCCAAGCCATAATAGAATAAAGTGTAATTTATCCATAAATTTTTAATTTAAAAATATTAGAAACTTTAAATAAATTATCGAATATTTTATAGGAAAACTATCACATCAATGATATTTACAAAAAAATAATTACAAATCAATGTTAAACTTTATAAATAATCAAAATCATATGAATTTGTAATTTTTTTTTGAAAAATAAACTAAATTATAATTTTTCCTATTTTATACAATACTTACATATTAAAATATGATTACAAAAATCTTTTTGATTAATGATTTATTCACATAATTTTTTATTCTCAAATCCCTTAATAAGAGTCTCATTTGGAAGAGAGAATTTGTATGGATAAATCATTGTTATTTTCCCAAACGATTCCTAATCCAAGAGCGTTGGCACGTGCGAAGGCTTCCAGAGCCTTTTTTTGTCTTTCACTCCCCCAAAATTCACACTTTTGGAGGGTGGTCCAGTCTCATTGATGTATGCCCTTTTTTGTATTATGTATAGGGCTCGTTTGGGAACAGGCTATTTTAATAATTTTTTGGTTTTTTATAAAAAGATGTGCAGAAAAATAGAGAGGTGATGTGACAAGTTTTAGTTGACTTTTTGACTTTTTGGCTAAAATAGCCACTCTCCAAATGAGGCCTTAGTATATTACCGTGCTATGTAGGATTGTATTTATAATTATTTATATATGTGAATTGTGATTTTTAAATGTCTTCTTTTTTTTATATTATATTAAAATTTAATATTTTGATAATAATCATATGTGTTAAACTTTTCAAGGAATTAAATATCTTTTTTTATTATTATATCATATTAAAATTTAATATTTTGATAATAATCATATGTGTTGAACTTTTTAAGAAATTTTTTTTATACTTATTCTTAATGCGTTAAAGTGTTATTATGAGGGATAATAATCATATGTGTTGGAACTTTTCAAGGAATTCATATGTGTTGGATTTCAAAAAAAAAATTATGCTAATGCATTAAGGGCATGTTTGATTGGATGAATTAGAGTATGAGATTGGGATTATTAATTCAATATTTTGATAATAATTATATGTGTTGGACTTTTCAAGAAATTCTTTTTATACTTGTTCTTAATATATTAAAGTGTTATTATGAGGGATAATAATCATATGTGTTGGAACTTTTCAAGGAATTTATGTGTTGGATTTTAGAAAAAAAATTATGCTTGTTCTTAATGCATTAAGGACATTTTTGATTGGGTGGATTAGAACGGGAGATTGGGATTATTAATCCGTTAGCCCAATTATCCTATGTTTGTTTTAACAATTTGGTTTAGGATTATTAATCCAATCTATAATTAATCCAACAAATTTGTAGGATTATTAGTAATGGGGTCGGGGTGAGATTATTAATCCAATGGATATTAATCCAATTGGATAGTGAATACCACACTAATTTAATAGGATTATTAATACTTCACTATTAATCTTGTGAATCAAACATGACCTAAAGTGTTATTGTGAGAGTAAGACTTGGGAGTTGGGAGAAATTAATAAATGCTAAGATTTTTTTTTTTAAATCAAAAAATTAAAAAATTTAGATTGAGAAATTAGAACTCTCACAAAATTTGGGGTTAAAAACCTCCTTCTACTTAATATATAATATAGATATATATATATATATCATTTGCTTTGAATTTTAGTTTTGGGACCATATCACAAAAGTGTATAAGATTTTAACCATGTTGGAATGCGACAAGGGCTTCTAGAAGCCTTTCCTTGTTTAGTGTCATTTCATAAAATAAAAAAATAAAAAAAAAATACAAAATTAGAAAACATCATGATTTTAAGATTAAATTAATAATTTAATAAAATACATAATTTGATGTTTGCTAAAAAAAAAAATTAGAGTTCAGACTTATAATCCATTCGAACAGAACATCCTCTGTATGGAACACTATTGAATCTCAAAAGGTTGGATGAAAAACAAAATGAAGAATTAAAATTATGTATAAACAAATTAGTTAAATTTCAAAATTGATGAAATTTTCTCAATTTTTATTTTGGAAACTTGATTAAAAATCATTTTTTTGACTTTAATCTATTTTAGGTCACATCACCTTTTACTTTTTCAACATATTTTTTTTTTTAAAAAAAATCAAAAAATTAACTTTTAATCTACTTTTCAAAACAAGCCATAATCCTTAAAGGGCTCAGCTTCTCTCCAGTCCGCCATCGGACTGGACGGTGTTGTTGGGCCCGTGGGGGCCCACCACAGGTCCCGTTTTAAAAATCTGAACCGTTCAATGTGTAAAAATCATCGAGTACTATATGCCTATGAAAAATCACGTTGATCGGATATCGATAGCTATGTGATCAAATCAGTTTTGTATAAAAAAAAATGGACGGTGAATTAATTAACGGTTGATAAAAAACTATTTTGATCACATAACTATCGATATTCGATCAACGTGATTTTTCAAAGGCATATAGTACTCGACGAGTTCTACACATTGAACGGTTCAGATTTTCAAAACGGGACCTGTGGTTGGCCTTCACGGACCCAACAGCACTGTCCAGTCCGATGGCGGACTGGACCAAAGCCATGGCCATCCTTAAACAATTAACATGTGAAATAGGATACAAAATCTTAAAAAAAAAATGTTAAGCCTAGCAAAACCATTCCGTTTAAATAAATATGGCCAAAGAACACAAAAAATACATTGTATGACTGGCATTTATCTTGAATTTAATGTAAATCACATTTAAAATAATATTTCAAGCACATAACATATATATATATTTTTACTTTTTTGTATTTCAATTTTGTACACTTTACATTACTCAACATCATGACGAAGTCAATGAGAAGGCACTTTTCGTCAATCAAACAAGCATATTTATTTATTTTAAACCTTGATTATTATTTATTAGCTTGATACGGTTTATGGGGTTACATAAAAGAAACCTTTCCACATTAACCAAGCTCTCCATTGGCTATGATTTGATAAAGATTAGGGGTGTCCGCAGTTCGGTTTAGGACGATTTGCGGTTCGGTTTGGATCCGCCCGCATCTATACGGTTTGAGAAAAAATCAACTCGCAACCGCCCGCAATGCGGTTTGCGGTTTGTACGGATAGAGTTCGCGAGTGTGCGGGCGGTTGCGGGCGGTTTGCGAATTGAATTTTTTTTTCAAAAAATTATTTTTCAACCTTTTTTATCTCCCATTTTGTCAATCTTTATTTTGGACCTTTTTTCTCATATTTTCTAAAATGCTCCAACATTAATAATTAATGAACTAAAACTTATAAAAAAACTTACAAAATAAAAAACACAACAAATTCAGTTCGTAACATAAACAAATCATTCAAAATCTACATTCTATCATTAACTTGCATTCATCTTATCCTACATTCATCATTCATAATCCAAATAAGAAAATCCTACATTAAAAATTCAACAATCATCATTCCTAACCCCCTCCAAAAAAAAAAAAAAAAAGAAGAGTAATTCTTCATTAACTTACATTCATCCAAAATGTTAAAAAAAAATAAAAATTCGTTAAGTTACATTCATCAAAAACCAAAATGCAATTAAAAAAAAAAAAAAAAATTTGTTGTCAAACTTAAACTTCATTCAATACAAACCCATGAAATAAAATTAAAACAGTTCTAAGATATCAAACTTCATCTTCATGAATCACATCCAATTCCACTTTCACAAATTCCAATTCTAATTCCATGCATTTAGTTGATGAACCCTACACAAACAAATTGAAAAAATATAAACTTTAATCTTCAATTATAGATAGTAAGAAATGAAAAAATAAACAAATGTCTATATATTGCATCTCAATATAGTAAGAAAATGTGTTGAGTATATGAAAAAATTACCAATGAACAAATGGATATTAGACATCAATTATAGCATCAACATTATAGGTTGAAGTTGATGATGAGCTTAACTCCAAAGTACTAATTAGAAGTCAACAAGAGAAGATTTATAAAACTTACATTAGAAAATGAATAATAATACAAATTAAAATAAAGATAAATACTATTCTCCATTAAATAAACAGATTCTACTGATTGATTAAATAAAACAAACAGATTCAACTAAGACACAGACAGATTAAATAAAACAAACAGATTCAATTAAATAATCTGAATTCCAAAAATTAAATAAAACAAACAAATTCAAACAAACAGATTCAAACAAACAGATTCAAACATACAGATTCAAACAAACAGATTCAATTAAATAATCTGAATTCCAAAAATTAAATAAAACAAACAGATTCAAACAGATTCAACAGATTAATAAACTAAGATCAAAACAGATTCAACTAAGGCACAACTAAAATCAGATCTATTGGTCCACAACAAAAATCAGATCTGTTTTGGTCCACAAAAAATCAGAGATGAGAGATCACCTGTGAAGTAGATCGACTGTGCGATGAAAAAAATCGGTTGTGCGATAATGAAAAAATCGAGAGATCACTGTAGTAGCCTATGAATCATCGGAGATGAAAAAAATTAGAGATGAAAAAATCAATTACATTGTTCATCGCAAAAATCATCGATCGGGAGAGAGAGATTCGATGAAAAAACTCTCTCTCAATCTCTGTCTCTCTCTCTCCCGATCGTTGATTTTTTGTGGATGAACAACAGAACTGATTTTTTTCGTCTTTGATTTTTTTTCATCTCTGATCTACTTCACAGGCTACTTCGCAGGTGATCTCTGATTTTTTTCATCATTGCACAGTCGATTTTTTTCATCGCACAGCCGATCTACTTCACAGGTGATCTCTCATCTTTGATTTTTTGTAGACGAACAGATCTGGTTTTTTGTTGACCAAAACAGATCTAATTTTTGTTGTGGACCAACAGATCTGATTTTAGTTGTGCCTTAGTTGAATCTGTTTTGATCTTAGTTTATTAATCTGTTGAATCTGTTTGAATCTGTTTGTTTTATTTAATTTTTGGAATTCAGATTATTTAATTGAATTTGTTTGTTTGAATCTGTCCGTTTGAATCTGTTTGTTTTATTTAATTTTTGGAATTCAGATTATTTAATTGAATCTGTTTGTTTGAATCTGTTTGTTTTATTTAATCTGTCTGTGTCTTAGTTGAATATGTTTGTTTTATTTAATCAATCAGTAGAATCTATTTATTTAATGGAGGATAGTATTTATCTTTATTTTAATTTGTATTATTATTCATTTTCTAATGTAAGTTTTATAAATCTTCTCTTGTTGACTTCTAATTAGATACTTTGGAGTCAAGCTCATCTTCAACTTCAACCTATAATGTTGATGCTATAATTGATGTCTAATATCCATTTGTTCATTGGTAATTTTTCAAATACTCAACACATTTTTTTACTATATTGAGATGCAATATATAGACATTTGTTTATTTTTTCATTTCTTACTATCTATAATTGAAGATTAAAGTTTATATTTTTTCAATTTGTTTGTGTAGGGTTCATCAACCAAATGTATGGAATTAGAATTGGAATTTGTGAAAGTTGAATTGGAAGTGATTCATGAAGATGAAGTTTGATATCTTAGAAGTGTTTTAATTTTATTTCATGGGTTTATATTGAATGAAGTTTAAGTTTGACAACAATTTTTTTTTTTTTTAATTGCGTTTTGGTTTTGGATGAATGTAACTTAATGATTTTTTTTTATTTTTTATTTTTTTTGCATTTTGGATGAATGTAAGTTAATGAAGAATTACTCTTCTTTTTTGGGGGGAGGGGGTTAGGAATGATGAATGTTGAATTTTTAATGTAGGATTTTCTTATTTGGATTATGAATGATGAATGTAGGATATGATGAATGCAAGTTAATGATAGAATGTAGATTTTGAATGATTTGTTTAGGTTACGAATTGAATTTGTTATGTTTTTTATTTTATAAGTTTTTTTATAAGTTTTAATTCATTAATTATTAATGTTGGAGCATTTTAGAAAATATGAGAAAAGAGGTCCAAAATAAAGATTGACAAAATGGGAGAAAAAAAAGGTTTAAAAATAATTTTTTGAAAAAAAAGTTCAATCCGCAAACCGCCCGCACACCCGCGAACCCTATCCGCACAAATCGCAAACCGCATTGCGGGCGGTTGCGGGTTGATTTTTCTCCAAACCGCATAGATGCGGGCGGGTCCAAACCGAACTACGAACCGTCCTAAACCGAACCACAGGCACCCCTACCACTAACCCTATTCTAATCTACAAGGCTTGAAAGGGATTTCTATATGTGTGTACAGTCAGATTTTAATATATATCCACAAAGAGGAGGAGATAAAAGATGATTGGTTCAAGTATTACTATTTAGGTCAAGTTTGGGAAGTTCAAAAAAAGTTAAAAAGTCAAAAAGTTACTCAAAAAGTTAAAAAGTTATCATTATTCACCAAAAGTCAAAAATTACGGCTGCACAACTCCCAATCTTAATTTTCCCTTACACACTAATTTATACAATTTTTTAATACACATTTTTTCATAAAAAGTTAAAAAGTTAACCCAAATAACCATATTTTTTTCCTCAACTTTTTAATTCAAAAAGACAAAAAGTACACTTAGGACACCCTACTCATTAACAATTAAGGGCAATGGCAATGTCACTTTACATGATATTATTAATTAATAAAAAATTATAAATGAGATTATAATATGAAGTTTTTTATTGATTGATGATATTTATTTGTTTATTTTAATCCTTGATTACTATTTATTCACTTGATAGGGTTTGTGGAGTTACATCAAAGAAACCTTTCCACATTAACCAAGCTCTCCATTGGCTATGATTTGATAAAGGTCGTACTATGAAAGTTAAGGTTAACCACTAACCATATTTTCATCTACAAGGCTTGAAAGAGATTCTGATATGTGTGTATAGTCAGAGTTAAATATATATCTGTACGGGAAAGAAATACACCTTCTCGTATAATCCTGTTGATCAAGTCTGCGCTCTTCCGTACGACGTCGCTTTATCACCTGAAAACACAAATGTGAGCTAGCGGGCGGGTGTGTGCCGGAAACCTCTCCGATGCCTAAGTCAGTAAGCTTGACAAATAGACAAAAGCTCTGTGTATTCAGAAAACAAAGTTGTGTTACCTCTTCAAAGGTGATATTGGTGAGCTTTTATAGGTTTCGCGTGGCACAATCCTAGTAGGACTCTTACTCCTTCATGTAGAGTCCTCCTAGGATTCATACTCCTGAGAGATAATGCTTCTCTCAACACCCCCCTCACTGCTTAAACCAAGTGAGATGGTCTTACCATGGCCAAACTCCAATATAACCGAAGTAAACGTTAGTTCGGCCCTTACTTTCCATTCTCTTACCTCGGCTTTCCCATGCTAAGACCGAGCTAACCATAAGAGAGTTGAGCCGAACTAACTTCAGAGCCAAGTCCTCTTAAGGACTTAGCACACCTCGGTTTCCATACGCTACAACCGAACTAATTACTAAAGACCGAACAACGTATCCCTCAACCGAAGTAGAAATAAGCCTTATGTGACCGAACTAATTACCACGGTTGTGACCGGTCTAACACCAAGGCTACTTCTTCAGACCGGAATAACTTAGACAGCCTTTTTACTCAGCCCTTCGCAGTGCGGCCCAAACTGGCCTATCACTTTAGCTTGGCCCAATTTATCCAGCTCGGCCCAATTTATCCAGCTCGGCCCAATTTACCTAGCTCGGCCCAATTTCCATATAAATTATCCTATCAATTGCCCTTTAATTCCATCTGCAAAGCATGATAGGGATTACCTGTTTATAAGCCGAGCTATAGTTTTAACCTCTCCAGCCGAGCTAAAAAAAAAAACCCATTAGCCACTCCAGCCGAGCTAAAACACTTGCTTTTCCAGCCGAGCTACACTCAAGCCGAGCTGCGCACGTCCGATCAAAACGTCTTTTCAATTGCAGCAACTGAAACGCTTCCCTTTCCAGTGACACGTGGCAGCCTTTTATTGGTCAATCCTAGCTGTTGCGCCGCTCTCGTACTTCGTAAGTTTTGAACAGTTCCCGCTTTTTTCCTTTCTACCAAAACAAAAACATTTCACTTCACTTTGAATCATACACTCTACTATTCACTCTCTGCTCTCTCTCTTGCTCCACTGCTTTTCAACGTTTGCAACTGTGAAACTTGTGTGTTGCTCCCATTTGCTTCAATCTTGTTCTTCTTTCTCTCTGCCAGGTAAGCATCATGAATTTGTTTCTGTTTTTCCTTTTTCTGCTTTCGTTTAATCTGTTGTAGTTTGTTTGGTGTTTTTGCAAAACATATTGTTGCTTCTTTCTTGCACTTTCTAAAAAAAACTTTACAAGAACCTCATGATTTTCAAGAAATAGCTAGTTGAACACCATTTCGATCTTTAAACATGCCTCAACCGAAATAGGACACGGTTTGTGCTGTATGTAGATTTAGGCAAACTAAAATCGAACTAGAATTTATGCATATAACAGTAGTTTCAATAGGTCACCATCTGATTCACCTTAGCCGAAATAAAAACTCACCGAACTAGAAATCTTGGCCACGACCGAGCTGAGCCTTCGGGGGCCAAGCCAGCTTTCTCAATTTTTAAACCGAACTCAGAAAGCTGCCCCTTGATGCCCAACCGGAGTAACAAACCCATATGTAGAACCGAGATAACCAAAACATCCCATAGAACCAAGGTAGATCCTGTAGTACCTGTGTAGCCGAAGTAAGACTTCTCTTTTCTTGCTTTGTTTTTGTAGCATGGTCAACGATCTGTGCTTAACACCTTGTTTTTCCACTTTGCAGACTTAGGTTGCCCAGGCACTCCATTTGTGTGCTCAACCGAGCTTCCAAGCACAACTTCTCAGCCGAACTAATTTATTTATAAGTTATACAATAAATGGGGAAGTACAGATTTTTAGTAGAAACCCCAGGAGGCCTTGCCGAATTCCGCAAGGACTATAAGATACCTGACGATGTGCACCTCACCCTAGCCAAACCAAACACCATTCCATGGGAGAATGAAGGCTTTGTTCCTTTTACCCTTTTGTCAATAATAGAAACCGGACTAAGGTTTCCCGTCCAGCCCTTAATTTGTGAGTTTCTTAGGAAAACCAGGCTATGCCCAACCCAACTCTCCACCAACTCCTACCGAATCATAATGGGAATAGCCGAACTAAACCGTCAAACCGGTCTAAACCTCGGCCTAGCTGAAATATTCCATCAATACTCCTTAGGTTCAAAAGAGGATGGGTGGGTATACTATTTGAGAATACACCGCCGACGTGAAAAAATAATTAAGGACACACCGGACAAGGACTTAAACGACGACGATTTTTTCTGGGTCTCTGGGAATTTTGAGGATCATCAAGCCCAGATTCCTCGCCGACGTATAAATTAGAATAAAGGGATACCTGGTATAGCTACTTCAGTTTTCCATGAACTCTTATTTTTTACTTCAGTTTCCAATTTTAGACCGGACTAACAGTTGTCTTCTTTATGCAGACTCAGCCCATATACATTCATTATACAGCCACCCGAACCTCGGTATTCTCCGCGCTGCACTACGCATTCAAAAAAGAAGTTGGGCTAAACTTCTCAGCTTTGCGCCGACATACAGATACACCGGTCGCCGAAAAGCGAGAGTTACTGATTTTCTTCTTGAAGAAGCACCTGAACCGGACCCATCCTTGCCCCAGATAAACCTAATCCCACTCACAGCCGAACAAGAAATGGCAAAGAAGAGCAGGCTGAAGGCCCTTTTGACCGCAACAACTCCAGCTGATGTGCAACCAACCGGCCAAACCACTGAGACCGTGGTGGCCCTTCCATCCCAGCAACCATCTACTTCTCGCCGAAACAAGCGTGCCCGGACTAGCCAAACCGAGCAACGACTTGTTGACGAGGCCGAGACCGTTCTGCCACCAAGCCCGCCTCCAAGCCCCTAGCCAAGCCTTCAACCGGAACCCTCAGACCGAACTACCTCCTCCAAATGGGCCCCTAACCTTACCTACAACGACCGAGATATCACTGCTTCGGATTCAGTGGTTGCTGAGAAGGACCACTTGATGGCTTTCAACCTAGCCAAAAGTGTGTGCCTTCCCAAGGACATGGAGCACCATTACAAGCAGCTCAACACCGAACTGAAGTCCATCCGGTCTTCAACCAAGTCCATGATCCTGGTAAATAGCTCTCTACTTTCTATGTAATTTTTTTCTAACTTTCAGTCCGGCTAAAGTTACTTCTCCTTTGCAGGCCATCCAGAAAAACCAAGTTACACACAGGAGGGTCATGGAGCTTAGGAGAAATACTAGGGAGGCCATGGCAGAGGCCGAATCTAAAACGGCCGAGCTAGAGGAAGCAAAAAAGCAGCTGGCCGAGCTACGCGCTGAGAACGGTCGACTGACCGAAGTGGTTAATTCGGCCGAGGCCGAAAAGCAGAAGGTTGCCAACGAGGCAAAGGACAAGTACCTGCGCCTGCTGGCAAAGATTGAGAAGAAAAAAGACACCGAGATAAACCAACTGAAGGCCGGAATGAAGAAAGCCGAAAAACGAGGCTTTAAGAAGGCCGAAGACGCATACACCCTCCAGTGCGAAGCAGCCAAGGATCTCTTCTTTAAGTGCGGCTGGAGGAGTGCGGTGGAGCAGCTCGGTTGTTCGCCGGACACCGATGTCTACAATGCTCCACCGTACTCTATTCCGGTTTCACTGTCACAATATGCTGCTGATCTTCAAAGGCAATTTCTGGAAGGGTCTGATAATGATGAAGATGATGATGATGATGATGATGATGATGATGAGGATGAGGGGCCAACCATTACTCCGGTCGTCAATGTGCAACCCATGGATCAAACAGCTCGGTTAGAGTCAGCGGTTGAAGATTTGACTGATGAGCTACCGACTGATACTGTGCTGCCGATTGACACCGTGGTCCAAACTGAAACCGAGCTCCCACCTCAAACCGGACTTCGACCAGATGCTGATGTCGAATTTGACGCCGAAATTGATGAACTCTTCCGCTGATTATTTTCTATTTTTTTTTTCTTTTGAACTTGTAACCGGGCTACGGTCCCTCAATTGTACTTGCTTTTTACTTCAATGAAAAAATCTTCTTCTGAGCCAACTCTTATTCCGGTTTTGTGTATGTATGCTTGCACTTGTAATGAATTTTCCATGTACTTATTTGCTCAACTGTGATCTCGGTTTTAGCTATCTAACTTACTAGCCAACCACTCTTCAGCCGATATATCTACTTCGGCTGAAGAGTATCCAGTGTTGGTTTAATCCAGCCAACCACTTTTCAGCCGATATAACTACTTCGGCTGAAGAGTATCCAGTGTTGGTTTAATCCAGCCAACCACTTTTCAGCCGATATAACTACTTCGGCTGAAGAGTACAAAGAGTTGGTTTAATCTAGCCAACCACTCTTCAGCCATACACTTATTTCGGCTGAAGAGTACAAAGAGTTGGTTTAATCCAGCCAACCACTCTTCAGTCGATATAAATACTTCGGCTGAAGAGTACAAAGAGTTGGTTTAATCCAGCCAACCATTCTTCAGCCATACCCATACTTCGGCTGAAGAGTAACAAGGGTTGGTTTTATCCAGCCAACCACTCTTCAGCCATACCCATACTTCGGCTGAAGACTAACAAGGGTTGGTTTTATCCAGCCAACCACTCTTCAGCCATACCCATACTTCGGTTGAAAAGTAACAAGGGTTGGTTTTATCCAGCCAACCTTGAAGTTGGTTTTTCCAGCCAACTTAGAATAAAGTGTTTCGTTATACCGACCAAAACGTCCTGCAGCCTGAATCCTGATCCTGGGCTTAGGAGGGGTGTTGGTTTAATCCAGCCAACCTCTAAGTTGGTTTTTCCAGCCAACTTAGAATAAGGTGTTTTGGTTATTTCGACCAAAACGTCCTGCAGCCTGGATCCTTATCCTGGGCTTAAGAAGGGACATAGTTGGTTATTCCGGCCAACTATGTGTATAATGCTCCTAACTAAAGCTACTTTCTACTGAAGACAATTATGCTAAAAAAGAATCGAATTGTTTTATTGAGAAAGTAAAAAATTACACACTTAAAAGGAAAAAAAGCTAGAAATAAAACAACTTGAGATTTGCCGTGTTCCATGGCCTGAGAATTGCTTTGTCGTCCTCATCTTCCAAGTGGTATGCCCCTTTGCCTGCTAATCCGACCACTTTGTAAGGTCCTTCCCAATTAGGTCTCAACTTGCCATCTCCTGGAACCAAGGTGTTTCCCATCACTTTGCGCAGTACCCAATCTCCGATCTTGAATTGCCTTGGATGTACTGTTTTGTTACACTTTCTGGACAACTCTTGTTGGTAGGAGGTGATGTGAACTAATGCTTTATCTCTTCTTTCTTCCGCAAGGTCAAGCTCCAATGCTATGGCTTCGGCATTTAAGTCTGGATCAAAGTTTTCGCTTCGGATTGTGGGGAGGCCAACTTCTAATGGGATGACTGCTTCCATGCCATAAGCTAAGGAGAATGGTGTCTCTCTTGTTGATCGTCGAGGTGTGGTGCGGTAAGCCCATAAAACATGGGGGAGCTCTTCTGCCCACTTGCCTTTTGCTCTCTCTAACCTTTTCTTCAATCCATCCAAAACTACCTTGTTTGATGCCTCTGCCTGACCATTCGCTTGGGGATATGCCGGTGTAGAATTGTAGAAAACTATCTTGTACTCTTCACAAAAGCCTCTAAAAATTCTGCCGTCGAACTGAGTGCCGTTGTCTGAGATTAATGCCTTTGGTATGCCAAATCGAGTGATGATATTCTGCCAAACAAACTTCTATACATCTTTCTCTTTGATTGACGCCAAGGCTTCTGCTTCCACCCACTTTGTAAAGTAGTCGGTTGCGGCAAGAAAGAACTTTCTGTTGCCTGGTGCTATTGTAAGTGGGTCTACTATGTCCAATCTCCACATTGCGAAGGGCCATGGACTAGTTAAAGGTAGAAGTTCTCTGGCAGGTTGGTGTATTTGGTGTGCGAATTTTTGACACTTTTTGCACGTTTTAACATACTTCTCAGAATCCGCTTGCATGTATGGCCACCAATATCCTTGTGAAATCGCTCTATATGCCAATGATCTTCCTCCTTGATGGCTGCCACATATACCCTCATGTATTTCAAATAGGAATGCTTCCACTTTACTGGGGTGAACACACTTTAAGTAAGGTCCTAAGAACGACTTCTTGTATAATGCCAATGATGGAGAGAGCCAAAATCGCTGCGACTTTGTTCTTATTATGTTGGCTTCTTTCTTTTCTTCCGGTAAGGTGCCATCTTTCAGGAACAATATAATGGGGTCCATCCAAGAAGGGCCTAACTCTGCACAACATACCTCTTCTGCTTCTAGGTCTTCAATGCTTGGTCTAGGGAGGTAGTCGATTAGTAGTGGGTGAGGGATGGGGGTATCTGCCATTGAGGCGAAGCCTGCGAGTTCGTCGGCTCTGTTGTTTTCCTCTCTGCCGATCTGTTCTATCCTCACCACTTCAAACTTCTTTATCTCTGTTCTGACCAAATCTTAGTACTTGGCCATTCTATCATCCTTTGTCTCGTAGTTGCCAGATATTTGGTTTACTACCAGCTGCGAGTCGCTGTAGACCATTAGCTTGGTGGCCTTCATGTAAAACGCTGACTTGAGACCTGCCAGAAGCGCTTCATACTCCGCTTCATTGTTTGATGCTGGGAAGCCAAGGTTGATTGCCTGCTCCACCACTAGGCCGTCTGGAGAGATGAGGACTATGCCAAGTCCTGCTCCATGCTGGTTGGATGCTCCATCCACGAAGAGCTTCCACATCTCTCCAACGAACAATTTCCAGCAGGTGGAGGGATCAGATGATGCCTTGGGATCTTCCCTGCTGCAAGTGTCTTCTTCAGAGTCCATGCTCGTTGTCTGCCCCTTGCTTTCTGTTTGCACCAAGTCTTTATTTGTTGGCGAGTCCTGACTTGGTGTAGCATGGTTTGCTTCTTCCTTCCTTTCCTTACTCTGGTCTGCCTTGGGGCCTGACTGAATAACCATTACTAGGGGTTGCGTTATTCCGACGTCAACTTCTATCCCTAGTTCGGTTGTTTCAGTTAGGTCGACTGGGCAGATGTGATGACTTCCTGGCGTGAATTCTGTGACAAAATCTGCCAATGCTTGTGCTTTTATTGCGGTCCTAGGTTGGAACTTGATGTCGTATTGTCCCAACTCTACTGCCCACTTCAGAATTTGCCCAGAGAAGTTTGCTCTTTCAAATAAAGCCTTTAATGGGAAGGCTGTGAGAACAACTATGGTGTGGGCGTGAAAGTAATGTGACAATTTCCTCGAGGCCATCATCAAGGCCAATGCCAGTTTCTCCAGTGGCAAGTACCTTGTTTCGGCACCCAGTAATGTCTTGCTAACATAGTAGATGGGAAGATGTTCGACTCCTTCTACGCAGACCAACACTGCGCTAATTGCATATTGCGATACTGCTAAGTATAAGAAGAGTTCTTCTCCAAGGATTGGTGTTACAAGTAGTGGTGGAGAAGACATGTATTCTTTTAGGCTTTCCAGTGCGTGGTCGCATTCTTCGTCCCACTCAAACTTCGCCTTTAGTGCATGGAAGAATGGTCGTAGTCTGTCTGACGACCGGCTTATGAACCGATTGAGTGCAGCCGCCATGCCGGTGAGATGTGCACTTCACTGAGTTTGGCCTCTCTAGATCTTGTATTGCCTTGATCTGAGAAGGGTCTGCTTCTATACCTCGGTTGATCACCAAGAAGCCTAGGAATTTTCCAGATCCTACTCCGAACGCACACTTCGACGCATTGAGGCGTAACTTATGCTTCTTTAGGATCTCGAACATCTCACCTAGGTCCTTGAGATGGTCATTCCCATCCTTGCTCTTGACCACCATGTCGTCGATGTAAGCTTTCATTATTCTACCTAACAATGGTTCAAACATCTTGGTGACCATTCTCTGGAACGTCGCCAGTGCGTTCTTTAGGCCAAAGGGCATGACTTTGTAGCAGTAGAGTCCCTTTGGAGTGGTGAAGGATGTGACCTCCTGGTCTGGCTCATGCATGGCGATTTGGTGGTAGCCTCTGTATGCGTCCAGAATGCTAAGTCGGTTGTGCCCTGCCGTTAAGTCTACCAGTTGATCTATCCTTGGTAGAGGAAAGCTATCTTTTGGGCACGCCTTATTGACCGTTTTGTAGTCGATGCAGACACGCCACTTGCCATTCTTCTTTGGCACTATGACGGTGTTGGAGATCCATCTTGGGTAGTGTACCTCTCTGATTGCCCCTGCCTCCAGCAGGTTTCCTACTTCTTCGGCCACTATTTCGGCGTGGTGGAGTGCCGATCTGCGGGTGCGCTGAATGATTGGTCTGGCAGAAGGGTGGACATTAAGTTGGTGACAGATGAAGTTGGGATCAATGCTTGGCATGTCGTATGGGGTCCAGGCGAACACTTTGATGTTGGAGGTCAGAAATTCCAAGACCTCCAATCTCTCAGTGCTGGACAACGACGAACCAAGTAAAAAGAACTTATCCGGGTTCTTTTCATCTATTCTGACCTTCACCAAGTCCTCCATCGCTTTCTGACTAGCCGCTTTGCCGACATCGGCGAATAGTTCATTGCTCTCAGGTTCTTCCACCGAATGAACGTATCCTTTGGCAGCGCGGCTGCCATTCACCGTGACAAAGCACTGCTTCGACATGACTTGATCTCCATAAACTTCTTCTATTACTCCGGTGTCGGTGGGAAACCG
Organism: Camellia lanceoleosa; assembly: GCA_025200525.1. Classification (NCBI taxonomy): domain Eukaryota; kingdom Viridiplantae; phylum Streptophyta; class Magnoliopsida; order Ericales; family Theaceae; genus Camellia; species Camellia lanceoleosa. Next base: position 105,324,837 of record CM045762.1, on the reverse strand, counting down.
CATCACTTGGTGGTAGGAGGACGCCACTGAGCGCATGGCGTGCAGCCATGTCCTACCCAAGATAATGTTGTAAGTGGAGGGGACCTTCAACACCCAGAACTCCACTTGCTTCGTCACACTCCCTGCTCTGACTAGGAGGATAATTTTGCCAACGGGCCATTCTGGCATGGAGTTGAATCCGATTAGGGGAGATACGGCAGGCGCCAAGTCTTTATCTTGTAACTTTAGTTGTTTGAAGGTTTCATAGTACATGATCTCACATAAACTTCCTTGGTCGATTAGAATCCGCTTGACGTCAAAATCCTTGACTCGGAGAGTGACAACCAAGGCATCGTTGTGAGGGCAATAGACCATTGCCAAGTCTTTATCTGAAAAAGACATGACATTTGTGGGCTCTGTCTTCCCCTTCTTGACGACTGGTTAGGCACTTAGCACCTCTCTTAAGTGCTCAACCTTTTTGATTGAACCTCTGAGCTTGCATACACGCTCAGGTTCAAAAACTCCATGTATTATGTTGATGATGTTCTGAGGTAGGGCGTCGATCGGCATGCTGTTGGGGTTATTATGGTCCTGGGGGGCCGGCAGTGCCCCTCATTCAATGTATTTGTCCAGGTGGCCTGCTGCCACCAACTCTTCCAAATGCTGCCTCAATGGCGTGCAATTCTCAGTGCGGTGCCCCTTTTCTTTGTGGAAGGTGCACCTTGATCTGTCATCGTAGTCCTTCTGTGCCTCGCTTAGCTTGGCTGGCCACTTGACGAAAGGCTCGTCTCGAATTTCGCTAAGTATTCGGTAGATCGGTTTCTTGAATACCGTGGTTATGGCAGTGCGGACTCTCAACCATCTCTTGTCCTGGTCCTCGCTGTTGTCTCGCCTGCCCCGTCCGTTTCGGTTCTGGCGATCTACCGTATTGACCTTTGCTGAGGTTTTCTTCTCTGGTGCTGCGGTCGTGCCAGATTTTTCTTTGGCACGTGCGCCATCCTCTTCCACCCTGATGTGCTGATGCACTCTCTCCATCAGGGCTTCCATGGTGAGGGGCGGTGTCATGGTGATAGAGTCCCTCAGTCTGTTCCCGACTGGAAGGCCTCTTTTGTATTGCGCAATGGCGAGATTGGTTGGGCAGTCCCCAATCTGGTTGAATGTCTCCCAGTAGCGACTGTTGTATGATCTTAGGGTCTCATTGTCGCCCATGTCGATGGAGAGTAGCTGGTCAATCTCTACCGGAGTTTTAGTGTTTGTTCGGAACCTTGTCACGAACGCCCGCCTCCATTGCGCCTGCGAGGCTATCTTTGCCTCGAAGTCTCTCAAACCAAGTCAGGCCTAGATCGCCAAGGCTTGAAGGGAATAGGATGCACATCAAGGCCTCATTCTGCCGGTATACAGCCATGACCTGGCGAAAGTGGCTCAAGTGTGAGTAGGGGTCCGTCTTCCCCTCATATGTTGTGAATTTGGACTGTAGGAAGCCTGACGGTAAGGGCGCGTTCTCTATTGCTGGGACGAATGGTGAGGTCTGCAGCCTCGCCAATGCTTTGTCCGTTGGTTCGTAAGCCGGACGCGGTATTGGTATTCCAACCTCGACGCTTCCATGTGTCTGAGGAGCCAACCGCTGTAAGGCGGAAACTCTGTGTGGATCGCACGCCCGGGCATCCTCCTTCCATCGTGCCTTCTCTTCTAGCACGGATCGTAGGTCGAACAATCTGGGAAACTCCGTCTGTCTAGACCTTGTCTGGTGCATATGCGAGGGCCAATATGTGCTTCCCTCAGTGTATGACCTCTCAGACTTCGTCCTCTCAGACCTGGAGTGACGAGTCCTGGAAGATTTGGATTGTGTGTCGCCTGTCCTGAGGTTTCTGTTCTCTGCTTGAGAGGGTGTAGAATTCCTACTACGACCCTCTGAGTGGCGAGGGGGCGTCTTGTTGTTGCGCCCCTCTCTTGTCACCACTTTTTTTCCTTTTACCTGATGCTTAAGAGATTCCATGTCCGCCACCATCCGATGAATCAACTCGTCTTATTCCCTGACGCGATCCTCCAGAGCTTGAGGATCAATCCTGAGCCTTTGTCTTTCTGGGCTTTGCAAACGAGAGGGATGAGGGCTGTTATTCCGCCTTCGTCCCCTTGCATCCCTCTTGGAATTCTGTCTTTGCGGCTCCAGGTTCGCTATGGGAGTGACCAAGGGTAGGCCTTCACGCCTTGCACCCCCATCTGGAGTTTGTCCGTCAATGGCGGACAGAGGTAACTCTTCATTGTTTGCCATTGATGTTTGAGAGAAAAAGCTTGATCAAAAAGTTTTGTTCTTGTCTGAGTTCCCACAAACGGCGCCAATTGTACGGGAAAGAAATACGCATTCTCGTATAATCCTGTTGATCAAGTCTGCGCTCTTCCGTACGACGTCGCTTTATCACCTGAAAACACAAACGTGAGCTAGCCAGCGGGTGTGTGCCGGAAACCTCTCCGATGCCTAAGTCAGTAAGCTTGACAAATAGACAAAAGCTTTGTGTATTCAGAAAACAAAGTTCTATTACCTCTTCAAAGGTGATATTGGTGAGCTTTTATAGGTTTCGCGTGGCACAATCCTAGTAGGACTCTTACTTCTTCATGTAGAGTCCTCCTAGGATTCATACTCCTAAGAGATAATGCTTCTCTTAACACCCCCCTCACTGCTTGAACCAAGTGAGATGGTCTTACCATGGCCAAACTCCAATATGACCGAAGTAAACGTTAGTTCGGCCTTTACTTTCCATTCTCTTACCTCGGCTTTCCCATGCTAAGACCGAGCTAACCATAAGAGAGTTGAGCCGAACTAACTTCAGAGCCAAGCCCTCTTAAGGACTTAGCACACCTCGGTTTCCATACGCTACGACCGAACTAATTACTAAAGACCAAACAACGCATCCCTCAACCAAAGTAGAAATAAGCCTTATGTGACCGAACTAAGTACCACGGTTGTGACCGGTCTAACACCAAGGCTACTTCTTCAGACCGGAATAACTTAGATGGCCTTTTTACTCAGCCCTTCGCAGTGTGGCCCAAACTGGCCCATCACTTTAGCTTGGCCCAATTAATCCAGCTCGGCCCAATTTACCCAGCTCGGCCCAATTTACATATAAATTACCCTCTCAATATCCACAAAGAAGAGGAGAGAAAAGATGATTGGTCCAAGTATTACCACTTAGTCAAACTCATTAACAATTAAGGGCAATGGTAATATTACTTGCCGTGATATTATTAATTAGAATAAGGTTAGGGATATCAAATTTTTTATCAAACATCTTATATGAGATGGATCTCATATGAGTGTGGGGTTTATATCTGTATGAGATATTTGATAAAATATGGGTAAACTACCAATAAGTCCTACTTTGGAGACTTATTACCCAATAAGTCCTACTTTGGAGACTTATTACCTATTAAGTCCTATTTGATATAATTTATTAAGTGATAAAGATAAATTTATCAGTCTTTTTTTTATGAATAATTTTATAGTGATAAATTTATCAGTCTCTTTATTTTATGAATAAATTTTTAGTGATAAATTTATCACTCTCTTATTTTTATAGTGTTAAATTTATTAGTTAGGACCTGTAGGTAAATAAGTCTAGTCAACAGGACTAATTGGTAAGTACCCCATAAAATATTTGGTAGAAATTTTAGAGCCTCTAATATTTTCCTATTAATTAATAAAAAAAATATAAATAAGATTATAATATAAATAAATTTTTTTATTGATTGATGATATTGGGTTAGATTTGCCCATTTCTGACATGTCAACTTTTTATTTTTTAAGTTGGAGTGCATAGATTATTTATAAAAATAATTTAAAATTATTTTTATAATTATAATCACTTTATTTCATCATATTTGTTTTAAAAAAAAATTGATAAATATAATTTTAAAATCATACTATCAATTTTTAGCAAATATGATTAAATAAAATGATTATCAAATCAATTTATTATATATATATATATATATATAAATAATATATACTCAAAAACCAAGAAATTAATCAATTGAATCATCAAATAGTTTATGAACTGAATCATTCAATCCTCTAGAAAATAGAGGATTAGAGAGAAACTATATTCTAATAAAATAGTGTCACTTTCAATGGAAACTTGCCACTCAAGAGAGGCCCACCACATGAGAAAATAGAAGCAAAAGTGGAAAGCAAAAATCAAAACAAACAACTCTTTAGACAAAGAAAAATGTCTTGCAATTCTAATTTTTGAGCTTTAAAGTCGGTCTTAATGAATTATTAATGGGTTTTACTTATTGTGATGTAGGGCTGCAAATGAACCGAGCTGTTCGTGAACAGGCTCGGCTCGGCTCGTTTACTAAACGAGCCGAGCTCGAGCTCGATTATTGGGCTCGTTTCGTTAACGAGCCGAGCTCGAGCTCGACTGTGTTCGGCTCGGTAGGCTCGGCTCGTTTATCTATAATTAAATTATATAATAAATATATTATTTATATATTAAATAATATATAAATATATATAAATACATTATTTATATATTAAAAATATATAAATATATATATAAATAATAATATAAATGCATTTTTTATATATTAAATAATATAAATAATATTTTTTATTTAAAAATTTATATTTAAATAATATAAATAATATAAAAAAAATTTTATCGAGCCGAGCCGAGCCGAGCTCGAGTTCGACAAAAATTAACGAGCCGAGCCGAGCTCGAGCCCAGTCCCTTATCGAGCCGAGCTCGAGCTCAATAAACGAGCTCGATAGCTTAACGAGCCGAGCTCGAGCCCAGCAAAGCTCGACTCGGCTCAGCTCAGCTCGTTTGCACCCCTATTGTGATGTGATATTTTCGTCTTATTTTATTTATTTATTTATTTATTTCTTACCATGTCAAGTATTTCATTACAATATTAAAATTAGTGTCATTAATGCTCCATTATAGTACTAAAATTAATATTTTGAATCATTACTCTTAGACAAAATAAAGGCACACAAGTTCTAGAACAAATATCATATGACCAATTGGCCTACAGGTCTGTAAGGTTCAAAATTAAAAAAAGATAGTGAATATGTTGATTTTCTTTCTCAAATCTTCTCTCACCACATGTGTCAAAATAATTTTACTTTTTAATTAAAATTAACACATCATGAGATGGTGAATATGGTTTGAAAAAAAAAAAAAAATGAAAGTAGTCAACTTTGAAGATTCAGGGTGTGTTTGATTTGTGTTTTGAAATATATTTTTGGAATAAAATTTTTAAAAACATATTTAGTTATAAATTTTCTCAAAAATATTTCAAAATTACTTATATTTCTATTACACATCAATTAATCACTCTTTCTCTCTCATCTCTCCTTCTCAATCACTTTTCTCTCTCACACGCATCTACTCAATTACAATAAAATATCAAATCATTCGAATCTCTAAAACTATTTTCAAAATATACAATCAAACAAACCTAAAAAAATTCTAAACTCTCTCTCTAAATATATATTTTTTTAAAATTTATCTCAAAATACAAACCAAACACACCCTCAATTTTCTTAGGTTTGAGTTTCTACCCCGATCAATATATGAGACTTGCATGCAATCGACCACGGGTCAGAAAAGAAAAGAAAAGTGGTAAGCAACGAGTTAGCATTGCAATTGCATGGGTTAAAATAAAATTTATATTCCTTATTTGTAGTAAGTTGCTTGGGATTGGTAGGAGATAGTTATCAGATAATCCAAGCGCTAGGTAGGATTCAATTCAACATATAACCCAAAAATATACCAAACACATGATGGCCACATCAAGTGGTTGTGTATTTATATGCTTTTATTTTGCATGTGGAAACATGTTGAAGTATTTGTACAATGGTACAATCAAATAAGTTTTACCTTCATTTAAACTTAATATTTGAACAATTTTATTTAAATTTAAATTTAGCGTAAACTATCAATAAATTTTAATAGTTGAGCTTAATTGTAGACATTCCATTTTGACCAGCCCTAAGACTTGGGCGTTTTCTTTTGATTATCCTATGATGAAAATAAAAATATGTTTATCACAAAATTCTTAATAAGAAAAATAGAATTTGAGATTTCTTCTCAACCTTAAGCCTGTTTTGGCCAAGTTTTAAGTACCGTTCAAAACTCTCTTTCGAAATTTTCTTTTCACGCTTTGTTTCGAGTATTTTCGTAATGTTCTGAGGCTCATTTTTAAACTTTGAAATAAAATGTTTTCTCAGGAAATTGAGTAAAGAACAGTGTGGAAATAAGAGGAAATGATGATAATTTTGTCAAAAAATCATGTTTCGTACAAAATAGTCAGGCCAAGGCCAATATTTTGGCCGGCTAGCCAATTAATTGGCCAGACAGCCAATTTTTTGGCTGGCTGACCAATTTGCCCAGGAACAAGATAGTTTCGGCAAAAATCTTGTTTAATGCGTGGGACATGCCACCTTAGATATTTCTAATATATTTTTGATATACATTGTGTATCCACTTACCCTCCATTATAAAAAGAGCTTGTCTCTTCAAAAAAGGCATAGCTAAAGTAAGGGTCAAGTGTTTTATCCTTGTCACCTCATGATCCTTGTCTTTCACTTTATCTCCCACCATCTTCTCCATTACGTCTTCAACCATTGTCTATAAGGAAGATCAAATTGTTTTAGAGAGGGAGAAAGATGAGGAATAGGAGGAAAAAGTCTTGCTTGAATTGAGAGTTAATCAAAATTGACCTATAAACTCACATTTTTCCATATACACTATTATATCATCTTCTATATATCAAAACCATCCAGGAAATTCCATTATAGCCAAATTCTAGAGTTTTGATCCAAGAGAGAGTGATTGTTGTTGAAAGAGAGAAAATCAAGGAGTTAATCAATTTCCCCCCACACATTGTTAAACAATCCAAAACACCATTTTAGCTAAAATTTCAAGTTTTTGAATTGAGGATTGAGAATATAATTCACAACTTTGAGATGTTTGGAAATCAAGAAGTTCATCATTTCTTTAGAAGGTGAATTTTCAATCTCTTTCATTTTCTTGTATTTTCTTTCTTATATTAATTTTTTTGCTTTGATTTCATATTATAAATCTATTGTAATCTAATTGGAAGTGGTTAGTTGAGCCACCTATATATTCTCCGTTTGTTCTTTTTCGATATTGCAATAAAACAAATTTTGCTAGGCTCAATTGGTTGGCCTGCTAACTTTTTGGCCGGCCGGCTAGCTAATGTTTTGGCTGGCTGGCCTTCCAACTTCTTCTAGGACAGAACAGAGCAGTCTTTCAACAATGAGCAGAACAATTTCCGATGGTTTTCAAGGCACATGAAGCTTTTGTTTTTGTTTTCATTAGAGAGTTGTGAAGTTTTATTATGTTGTAATATTCTCTCTCTCTCTCTCTCTCTCTCTCTCTCTCTCTCTCTCTCTCATTTGGTTTGTAATTATTCAAATGTTGTAATAATTTTCTGCCCGCTTCTTTCTATCCTGTTCTTTTACTTGTTTTTCTTATTTATAAATATGCATCATATTTTACTTTTTATCATGTTCATACTTTGTATCCATGATTCATGTATCTTAATTTGGCTAAATTTGTATTTATAAATGTAATCAATTCTTATGTGATTATGTACACTACCTCATATTTTTGAGATGATTCACATGTCATATATTAGAAGTCGAATCTTTAATTGCATCTTATGAGTGAATTGCATTAGGATTTTGTATATAAATCATGCATGTTTTTACTAATTTTGTTTTGTAGCGATTCCCAAGACACCAGTAAATATATAAGTTTTTATGCTTTAACATTCTGTTTGTGTATGTTTTTCTTACTATATTTAGTATCTCACCATGTGACTATTTGCTTATTTGATATATCTCTATGAATGCTAGTGAATGAAGGTTGTCTTGTTTAATTTGAAATAATATCGATTTTTGTGTTTGTTAACTCAATTTCTTTGAGTTGTACATCTTCAAACTCTTTAAAAAATGCATGAAATCAAATTGTTCCTAAATGAATGACATGGTATATACTTGTATGATTCACATAGTAAATTTTAAGATTTATTAAATAAATCAGAATATGAATATAGAAAGTAAATAAAATTCATATCATAGTTTAGTAGAGATTGATCTTTGATTAGGTAAGTGGGGATGCTCAATTAAGGACCTTCCCCTCTCATATCTAAGGTTCCGAACTGAGACGTCTTTAGTTACGATGAATAGTAGTCTTGGCACAAGTCATGGGTTTCTTAATTTCTCAAAATATTACGTGACGACTCTAAAATCAGGTGACGCAATCCATTTATGACAAATATATTGCAATAAAATAGATTTTTTTATAAAAGTTGTCAAATCTAAGCTCTCATCTATGTTTTACATAACACTCGTGAGACTAGATCAAAGAAATTGAGGGTCCAAACTGTTTAACGTGCTTAGGTACTCCCCAGGCGATGCGACATTAATTCTTATTGAAAATAAGTCCAAGTAAAATCTCGCTAAAAATGATTTTTTGTGACGATTTTTTGCATGTTTTTAAAAATTGACAATTAGTGACTTTTTCTGTGACGATTTTTTTAAATTGTCGTTGAAAGTTAAAAATTAATAACTTTTGTGACGATTTTTTTAAACCGTTGCTAAAACTTATAATTAGTAACATTTTTTGTGTCAAACTTTTCAAACTGTCGCTAAAAATAAACAATTAGTGACATTTTTTTAATAGTATTTGATGAAAAACGTCATTAATTCTCATAAGACCTATTGAACAATAAGTCTATCTATTAGGACCTACAAGTAAATCTCCCTTAAATTTATGTATTGAAGTGTTTCATATAAGAGAAAGATTACAGTACACATCTCTCAAAGGGTGTGTACAATATACACCTTATAACTATAAAAGAAAATGACATAACTTCATACTTTCCGAGTTATAATTATAAAAAAAAAAAAAAAGTGAGAACCAAATACAAAAAAGTCATAATCAAAATTTTAAAATAATATCATAATTAAAGAAGAAAATTAATCATAACTAAAAAAAATAATATAACTAAAAATACATATAATATAAAATCTGTATAATAGAATTCCACTCCATAAAAATGAAGTTTTCGTAGATTTTCTTCAAAAGCACATTATCTATCGAACAATTTCAAGTAACTGATAACAAAGTAGTAATGTGAAAAAAATATGCAAAGGACTCTCAACACAATAATTCTACCAAAGGCATTTTATTATAGGAATAACTCAAGTACTTACTTTTTAAATTTAATGATATGATAATTTATTATAATATTTAAAATAATTTTATCTTTTATATGTTTTTTTTATTTATCAACTAATCATATCTTTTATACTATTAGATTTAGAAAGTGAATTTCTATAACATTTTCCTTTTAATGTAAGCTTTACATGTCCTAAAGGAGTACCTATCACGTACTATTGGTTAATTTTGAAAATGGATTACTAGCTCGGTATTAGAGGAGAGGAGAGCGCGAAATGTCCTCTATTAACCCGACACTTTAATTTTTTTAATAGTTAAAAAAATAAAAAATGATGTATTTAGTAATTGTTAAAAAATATTATATTCTTGAATATTTTCAAGCTTGTTTTCTTGTGAAAATTTATCATATTTTAGAAGCCTTCTAAAGACATTATGGAATTTCTTTTTACAAATTTGTTCAAAAATATGCTTTCTTTTTAATAAGATTTTAATTTTTTGGAAAATTTCACATCAGTTAAGGGTTGGTTTGGGATGTCGTAAAAAAGTGCACTTTTTGACTTATTGGTGGGTTTGGATTAGGTTTGGGTTGGGTTTAATGTGATGTGTTAGAGAAGTGATGTGATTTAAATAAGATGATGTAACTTAAATAAGATAGTGACTTTTTGACTTTTTAGTTTATTTAATACATGCCAAACTAGCCCTTAGAAAAATATTTTCAAAATAGGCTCCGTTTGTTCCTTCGTAAAATATTTTTTATTTTTCATTGTTTAATTGGCCAAAAAGTAAACCAACAAATTGAAGGAAATTGACTTCCCCGTTTGATTTCCGTAAGCTAATTTATCATCGATGCTTTCGTCAATAATATGCTATGGTTCAAACAATCTGAGCTGATAGGCATGTAATGAATAATCAATTAAAAATTATTTGCACAGTCAGCCTTGTAATGATTTTGTATTTTCACCTTTGTTGTATTTTTTATTAGGTTCATTACCAAACATTAGAAAAAAGATTACTGATTTTTTTTACAAGTAAAAAATTTTGCATGAAAAATATTTTACATCAAAATAAAGGGAATTTAAGTGAAAATCTTTATAAACATTAAAAAAGTAAAATCATAATTTTTTTTATAATAAATTTGTAATTGATTTTTGAGATTCCCACTCACATATAAATTTTCCTAATTTTTTTTTTTTCAGTTAAAAACTTGATTATTTAAGAGATCACAAACAAGTCCATGTATTATGATAATTTTTAAAATATTTAATTAACCATAAAAATAAATATTATAAGTAATTTCATTTTTCTAATCATTCCCTGAAGAGTTTGTGGCTCAATTTAGAAAGTTGGCTATTTTAGTAAGTTATTTTAATTTTTGACTATTTTAATAAGTTAAAATAGTTTTGTTTGAGAAAAATGTTAGATTTTTTTTATAGTTGGATATGATGTTTATAAGAAAAGAAATAAAATGATTACTGAGAGGGGAGTTCTTAATTTGACATTGGGTCGAGGTAAGTTGGGCCAAGCTAAGGTCATGCGGAAATTATGTGTATGCTGGGCCAAGACCTCGGTCCGGTCAAGTAGGAGTAACCTCTGAACGTTAGCTCGGCATGGATATGCTCCCTGCTGAGTTAGACAAGTTTAGTCCTCTGAACGATTGGATCAACCAAGCAAGAGCTCGGTCATGACTAAGAAGCTCGATCGAGCCAGGATGCGGAATTATCATGGAAACCAGACAAAAGCTCGATCGAAAAGTGGTGGTACGACGCTGGGCCAAGCGTAGCTCGGTGGGAAGTATTACGTTGCGCCACGGGATCGCAAGAAGGAAACTCTGTTGTCCGTACACATCCATACCATTTGGCAATTTCATTAGGTGGTGTTTACCTATATTAGCGCTAACACATGGGGAAACATAGGAGGAGAGCAAGTCCACGCGTCCATAGGGGAATTGGCGTAGAAGTGCGCGTAAAAACTATATAAACGGTGTTGCGCCCCCATACTCAGGTTTGAAACATCTTCTAATCAAAACTCATCTACCACTATCTCCTCTCTTTTCTCTCCATCTCTCTCTCGCTAAGTGTGCTAACTTGATCGTCAGAGGGGTTTTCCGGTAGCACACCTCCGTCACTATCATTGTGTTCTCAAGTTGATCGGAGTAAAGTGCAACTTAGACACAAGGAGTACAGATAACGTTGGATATTAGGCTCCCGTACAATTGGCACCGTCTATGGGAACTCGACAGACAAAACCTTGTCGTCCAAGTTTTTCCGATCAACTTCCATGGAGAACAACAACAACGTTCCACTGTCTACCATCGATGGCGTTACTTCGGAATCCGTTTAGAGAAGAGATGGTCTTCCCACCATCCCTACCATGACTAGTCTGGAGACCTCTCCTAGAGGGCTCCGTAGAGATGTACAAGACAAGCGCGCAGAGAGCACTGACCACTCGCAGAGTCCCGACAGGCATCGGCGGTGAAAAGAATCGCACGCTCAGCGCCTGGAGCATAGGTTGAGAGACCAAGACACCGCCATTCGAAGGATGACAGCAGAGATGGAGGTGCTGAAGTGGCAGGTCAAAGGGAAGGGTGTTGCTGGAGTGAATAACCACAGTGAGTTTATCCATCCCCGTCGCTCCGGCAGCCAAAACCAACGACGGGCACCCTCCCTCTCCATCACCAGAAGTTATGGGGTTGGTGACTCTGACTCTCCAACAGAGAATTCGTGCGCTGAGACAGCAGTTACCGTCCCTTACAACCTTCGACGACATCGAGATATTCCTACTCTGCCCGTTCAGAGGACCTGAAGGATGTCTTGGAGGAACGCACGCGCCGGTAGGAGACGCAAAGGGTGTCGGCGCGGCAGCGCTTATCCCATGGAGGTCGTGCCAGTGAAGAAGTTGTAATGTCGCCACCATACCCAACTGTACATGTCCATTTGGATAGAGACTTGGCAAGGCTGAGCACCACCCCCTTTTCTCTTGAGATAAAGACCACACCACTCCCTGTGGGCTTTTATCAACCCAAGTTTACATTCTACGATTGAAAAATAGACCCATACATGTACGTGAGCCACTTCTGGCAAGTTATGGCTGGATACAGGCGTAACGACGCACTTATGTGCCATATTTTCCCATCAAGTTTGGGTGAGTTGGGCTTGAAATGGTTCGAGAGGCTGCCGGAGGAAAGTTTCGAAAGGTGGTAGCAGCTGGTGGAAGCGTTTGTAACCCAATTCAAAACCAACACCAAAACGCTGAAGGAATTCGACCACCTTCTGAGTGTCAAAATGAAACCAGACGACTCCTTCAAAGCATATAACGCCAAGTATTGATAAACCTTCAACGAAATCGTTGATTGCCCAACCAACTTGGCAATCACCTAATAAAAGCGCTGTCTCCCTGTCGAACATAAACTAAGGGACTCACTCACCATTAACCAACCGGCGACCATAGAACTACTAATGCAGCGCATAAATGAGCACATCCGAGTGGAGGATGATGCTACCGCGACCACCGCGAAGGCGAATCCAGTGGCAGCGGACAAGAGGGTAGCCGGCAAGGTTCACACGGTCGGACATGAGGCAAACCGTCCGAGTAACCACGATAGAGGGTCTGACCGAGGTCGTCGCAATCGGGATAAGAGTCGCCACAATGACCGAGCTGACTATTGCCGCGATGCCGCAGAAGATGCAAAGAGAAAGTTGAATGCCCGAATAGGCATCATAACAGTTTTCAAAATCCCGATCTACCACATCCTTAGCGAAATCCGCGACGAGCCGTACATCCGGTTTCTGGCTAAGTTGGGCAATGCACAAAGGGACTTCAATCCGCGAAATCGATGTACCTTTCATGGCGAGCAAGGGCATCGTACTAAGGGCTGTCTGTCGCTGAAACAATATTTGAAGGAGTTGGTGGCCGCTGGCCATTTGACAGAGGCATCAAGGCCGCGCCACACGCTCCGGCTGAACCAAATGGTTTGGCTGCCCTAGACCCTAAGACTCAGACGTCATCGTTTGTGCACGCGATGATTGCGCATGTTTGCCCTAGTTTTGAGTACTCGAAGGTCTCGACCGAGCGCCTTGTCTTTAAGCTTCTAAACCCTCTTGGTTTTGGCCTTGTTTTTAGGCCAAACCTTGGTGCCTCTTGGCTGAAGGAGAGTGGGGCCTTGCCAGCCACTTTTGGCAGTTGCCAGCTACTTTTTCTCCTTGCCAGCTAGTTGGAGTGGTTAGCCAGCAAGTTGAAGTGGCTGGCCGACCACTTAACTGGCTGGCAGCCAACTTTCTCCATTTTAGATATTTTCAGATCTTTTGAGCCAGCTATGGCTCACTGAACTCATCCTCCATACACGTGTATAAAGGGATTGAGCAAGCCTTTTGGCTTGCATTGCCTATATAAGGAGGGCTTTCTCCCCCTATTTTAGGGTTTAGATTTTTCAGAGCTAAAATTCTCCCTCTCTCTCTAGAATTCTCTATATATATATATATATATTGTGCTATATTAAGCTTTAAAGTGTGTTTTCTTCACACATTTGCACTAAGACACCTAGTCAAACACCTTCACCTTAGTGTTGAGGATCTTGGAGGTCTTATTTGAGCTCCTTGGAGTGGTTTTGGCTTGGTTTTGGCTCAGAAGCTTGCTGTTTTCTTTCTGTGCTACAAGGGTAAGAAACTACCTCTTTTAAGCTTTGTTCTAGTTCATTGTTTTGCCACCTTTGCATGATGTTTTGAGGCTGATTTTAACCTCTTAAAAACTTTGATTTTAAGGCTTGAAAATGTTGGTTTGAGTCTTGTGTGGTTAAGGGGTGTTTCCACTCTTTTGCTCTTTGGCTTGTAAAGCCTTTGGAGCCACATTCCTTAGATTTTGTAATAGCCTTTGCTTGGCCTTTCTACCACTGAAACTCAAAGGAATTTCAGTGGTGGAAAGGTGGTCTTGAGGTCCAAAATGGGAGGGGGTAGTCCCCTCTCCTTTTGTCTTGATTGCATGTGTTGTTAGCCTATCAAGTGAGTATGTGTTTCTCCTTTTCTTAAGCTGAGTTCAAGCATGTTTTTGTGACTTTTTGGGCCTTCTCTAACTTTGTTTTAGGGTGGTTTGGTTATTGCTTCCATGCTTCTTACACTTGTAGTGTAATCTTGCTTATTAGCCTTGTATGCTCGATGCTTTAACCCACCATTTTAGCTTATTTTGGCTACACTCCATCATATTTTTACTCATGTTTTAGCATGCTTAAACTCTATTTGAAGTGGTCTTGGCCCTTTGAGGCTTGCTTTGTATAGCTATAGTGTAAAGGCCTTTGACTAGCTTTGAGTTTCAAAGTCCCTAGCATGCTTTGTATGTGATGATTGCATGCCTTAGCCTCAGTTCTCACATGATTTCAGTGTATATAGCATAGTCACACTCTCACATATTCCACTCTTTCATAGCTTTTACGAGTTGTGCCTTATGCCTTGTTTATGAGCCAATACATGAACATCATTTTCTTACTTTTGGTGCTACCATCTCAGCACATTTTGGCCACTGTTTTGCCATGTTTTAGGTCTTTTCATAGCTGGTTTGGTTGATTGAGCTTGATAATGCATGCTTCTAGTGTAATACACTTCACTAGCTTTGATGCTCTAGGCCTCTAGCATGCTTTGTTTGAGTTATATCTATGATATGGCATCATTTAGCATGTAATTTCAGAGCTTATACCATTGTCATACTCTTGCATGTGCAACTCTTTCATAGCTTCTAAGAGTTAAGCCCTATGCCTTGCTTGTTGGCCAATTGGTATGCATGATTTTCTTGCCCTGTAAACTTCAATCTCAGCATGATTTGGCCACTGTTTTGGCATGCATGAGGTTTGTTTAGGGCTGGTTTAGTCCATTGAGCATTGTATTGCATGGTTCTAGTGTTGTGTCCTTCACTAGCTCCAATGCTTAAGTCCCTTAACATGTTATGCTTATATTGCTTGCATGCTTTAAGGTCTTTAGCATGCTATCTCAGCATTGAACATCTGCAACCTCTCTCCCATTTCTTCAGTTTTCAATTTGATTTGAGGGTTGTTTGACCTTAAGCTTGTGTTTAAGCATGAAGTAGGATTTGTGCCCAAATGGCTTTAACCTTCTTTTGAGGGTTCCTCCTAGTCAAAGGACATAATCCCTCTCATGTCCTAAACCATTCTTTTGGTTGATCTCCTCTCCTTAGAGGACTTGCACATTGGACTTAACCAATTAAAGAATGGATTGGTAATGTAAAATGTGTAAACAAGAATTGAGCCAAGTAAAACATGCCAAGATAACATATGTGTGTAGCATTGCATGTGTTTGGATCGGACGTTAATCCAAACACAAGAAATATGGGACGTTTCATACTTGAAGTGATGAAATGTGTCATGTTTCTTGGTCACTAACACCCTTGATCAAGCATGATAGGATGGAAGCTCTTTGTGTGTTATGTGTGCATTCATTAAGCTTGTACAAGCTCGGTTTTCGAGCCATCATGCATCGAGATGCTCGATTGGTGGCTCGAGAACCAAGTACTACACTCCTTTGAGCTTGAGACATGATGAGGAGGGTGGTAGTACTTACATTGTCTTGCAAACACATTACTGTGCCTTTATTGTTCTCTATTCCAAAGAAAACCGAAGCTTCTTGAAAAACTAGCTGACCACCAGTTTAACTAGCCGGCCGGCCAATTTTAGTGGCTGGTAGCCACTTTTTCTGGCTGGCAGCCCACCAGTACATTCATGTTTTAAAGTAAAAGCATTCTGGAGGTTGGCACAATTTTTAGAGGCCAAGGCAAGTGCAAACAGAGGCAATTGACAGCATAGTGATGGATTTCCGAGAGAACGCCAACCGAGCATGTATCTTCAATCTCTTGGAACTGAGCTAAGGCAGTTTGATTTGTAATTAGCTTTCCTTGTTAGTTAGCTTAAATTTGTAGTTTAATTAATTAGTTTGTCAATTAATTTAGTGTTGTAATAATTAGTAAGTAGTTTACTAGTTATTCATTTTGTTATGTAATAATTAATCTAATTAGCTTAATTGGATTGGTTAGTTAGCTTAACTTAGATTAGCTTAGCTAATTCATTCGGACCCTCCATCAAGAGGGCAAATGTTGTAATAAGGGTGCATGTGTGTGTGTGCATGTCTTCCAACCCCACTTCTTTCTCCCTTTTACTTAACCGCTTTCGATGGTTAATTTTAGGGCATATTTCAATTAGCATACCTTATGCTTTGCATGTTTGCATTCATTCATTGGTCTTGCATGCACTGGGCTCGGCGCATCATACAAACTGCATTGTATTTCAATACTTATTTGAGTACATGTATCAAATTGTTGCATTCATATGCCATCTTAGGTAGCCGAACCTATTTAGTTGCATTATTGCATGTGTTGCATTAGGCATCTAGCATAGTTAGGATCATGCATTGTTTTTTAACTAGTTTTCTGTTTTGGCTCGGAGTACACTGTAAGTGTTTACGCTTTAGCATATTGCATGAGTGTGAGTGTTGTCATAATAGCATGTTTGCCATGAGGCTATTTACTTAAGTGATAAACTGCATGAATGCTTGTGGATGGAGACTTGATTTCCTAAATTGGGACAATTCATCAAAGTGTGAGTTTTAAGCCCACTTTGGAAGTGGCACATCATGTTTTCAAGCCCACTTGAGGGTGGCAAATCCGCATTTTAGCCTAATAAATCCATAACTAATCAATAGACATACAGATGCTCATCAGATTCAATAATTCATCAAGACAATATTACCAAAACATTCTCTCTTTCATTAATTTCTTTAATGTAGTACAAAGATGAGATCACATGCATTAATGCATTTATTAATCCTAAGTTATGAATCCATAACATGTGACAGATATACATACATAATCGAAGAAGAAAAGAGAAGTTTTTTCCCTAATGACTACATATTTCCAAGACAATACTTATTGCAAAAACAGTAGGCTAAGCCCAATACAAATAAAATGCCTGAGGCTTATACAAAAGATATTTACAATACAAAAATAAAATGAGCTTTCAACTTTAAGATCCTTCCATGCTAAGTTCTTGGCGGAAGCATACCTTCAGCACTTGAAAGTTGGTTTCCACATAGGATGAGCTAAAGTTCAGTAGAGATTAATTTAACATACAGTATGAGGCTTAACAATGTCATATGGTGAATGCACATGAATGCCATTTTTATAATCCAATTCATAAATCATCACTTTTTAAATTAGAAAATAGTGCAGTAGATATACAACATTGGGAATCTCTAGGTACGAGTCTGCCAGTAGGCTATACAAGCACTACCTAAGCCATTTCATCGGTACTAACCGGAAGAATCAGCACCTAATCGAGCTGGTTTCTGAACTTTTACCAAGGACACACAGGCCAGCATAAATAATAACCACAATCACACACATTAACTAGATTCACCAAGGTATTTACCATTTTTTTTTTTTCAAAACAACACATTTCATTGTATAAAATATGAAACCAATGTTCAAATGTGAGATGCGAGAGTGAATTGTTTTCAATAACCTAGTTCTCATACACTTGTTACAACAATCAATGTTATCCTCAGCTGATAGCCAAAATAGATATTTCTATTCAAAAGATAGTTGAAGTAAACAGATAGAAAATTTCAAAATTTACATGTTCCAACTTCACTTTCCAACTCAACAAGGATCCAAACATTTCTCATCATTCTCATTCTTACTCAAAACCAATAATTTCCAAGATTTTCAAAAAATATCTGTTTCTTTCAAGAACCCATCTCAAAGAGAGGTTTCTAAAATTTCAACCCTTCTCATCAACACACCCATAATCACAACCCTTCAAAACAACCCATTCAAGAATCCCTCTTTTATAACTCATTTCAAATCCAAATCAAAAGCAATTCAAACTCAAATATCTCAAAATGCTACACTATTCAAGAAGCATATAACAAAACTAATATCATACAAATAGGTTAAAGAAAACATCTTTTCGCTGTACCTTTATACTCATAGACTGCTTGAGCAATCAAAACACCACTCGAGCGTCAAACACAGAACACCGCTCGAGAGACCAAACCATGGCTCCAGCAAAGAAACCAAATTCCTAGAACCTTAATCCTATAGAGCAGATCGCTCGAGCGAACTAACCATTGCTCAAGAAAAGAATGACCCCTTTTCAAAATTTCAGACTTGAAAAGAGACCGCTTAAGTGAAGGAAAGATTGCTCGAGAGAAGACACCCAATTCCCAGAAGTTCAGATTGCAAACACATACTCTGGGAGAAACGAAAGACTGCTCGAGAGAAGAAATAATTGCTCGAGTGACCTCAATAACAAACAGATAGAAATTCCTTTGAAACACTAACTCTCAACTTGTTCAAAACAAAATCCAACAACTCCAAACAACCAATCCCAATCAACAACAAGAAAACAAGAAGTATAAACAACAAAAATAAGTACTGGATCTTGAATCAAAGAGCACAAAAGGGACGGGGTCTTAACCTGGGCCACTATACTATTTTACACCGAAAAAGGTTATGAATTCAAAAAACATTACTTCCATGGTATTTATTTTTTTATGTATATATATAAAACTTACATATCATATTATATATATATGTATGCTAGAGTATGCTGAAAATTTTTTATGAAAAATTTGGCATTTCTAATGATGAAATCCTAATTTCGCCCATGATGATGTTGTTGTTGTCTTGGGGCTAGTGGGCTGATGCCTTTTCTTGCTGACTCGTGGTACTTATGGTAGGTTTGATGTTGTTAGGTTAGGATTTTAATTTTTACTTGGTACTTTCAACTTAATTTTGGATCAAGGACAGCTGGGGTTTTTTTGTATTTGTTTCTAATTTTGTTGTGGTTGACTTCATGCCAACCTTTGTTTGCAAGTGTGTACATGATTTTGTCAGTCATTGTTGTTGTACCAATTTAGTTGGGATGAGCCAAATTTGTTATGATGTATTCTTTTTTCATTTTTTCTTGTCCTCATTAATGTTTTTCTTTTATTATCATTAATATAGAGCTTTCGTTTTTTTGATAAAAAAAATCGAATTATGTAAATTAAAATTTTAAAAGAATCCAATGTTATTGTTATTGTATTTCCTCCAAACCTTAGAGTAGGTTGTGCAATTTACTCTTAAAATTACGAGACAATTATCCGTATTGAAATTATTTACTCATAAGTAAGAAGTGAAATTTTATATATATATATATATATATCTACCCCTTGTTTTAATAATGAGAAAATTTTGAGACTTTTTAGTTGTGTTTTATGTTTGTGGAATAATTAATTGTACCGATAATGATAAATTTATCAAAGTGATAAATGATTAGAATATTTTAACTTTTGTAAGTTTTAATTAATTTTTAGTTTATTTGTGTTAGTTTTATTAAAATATGATATGAGAAGTATGAGTAGTGGAATTGTATTTTTGTTAAAAAAATATTTTCAATAAAAAATTTATTTGGGAAAATTTTTTAGATGAGGAAGAAAATCTTTATTGTAAAACTAGTAAAAGATCAGATCAATATGGTACAACAACCTCCATAGAAGGAATGATCCAAGTCTCTATAGAGGAGAAGAAAAGGCCCTCACAAAGGAGGGAAACAAACCTCTATACATGAAGGATTATTACATCAACAAACTAAAAATTAAAATACCAAATAGAAAAAAAATAAAATCCAAGTCACCACCAAACTCAACCAAAACTCTACTGCTCCGCAGCCATCAACATGGAATCTAAAGACCCTACCTCTGCTGATCAAGATAGAACATTGAGGTTGAGGCAGTCGCCTAGTGTGAAACAAACGCGTTATCCAACATCGACGTTCAGACTGTAAGAAAATCTTAAACCAGATCTTAAAGTTTTGGCTTTAAGGGTAGAGAAGATAAGGTGATGATGGCCTAATTGGTGAGGCAAACATCATATTCAGATTTAGGATTAGATCTAGAGAATGATCAAAAGGAAGGAGAGGGAAAAGAGAAAGAGATCTTTCTGTAGAGAAACCACCACTGTCTGTCTACTCTTTACATGAAAATCTAGAACTTTATTATTGAAAGTTGAAATAAAAATTTTTAATAAATAAATTTAATTCACAAGACTTACATGCATTTAGAAAAAATAATACATGCAAACTTGATTCAATTTTATTTATATATATATATAAATAAAAAAAAATTGTACATCCTACATGTTTACTGCTAGTTTCACACAATAGAAAATAGGGACAAAGGACCCATGGGATTTAATTGGTTGATATTTGATAAGGTGGTGCCTATCATTTTTATTTTTTTGTTTTTTATATATCCAAACCCTATCATATTAATATTATGGGCAAATTACCTACACCCGCCTTAGGTTTCAAAAATTAAATCTCACCTCATTGCAATTAACGCCATTAACGAAAATAGTAAATTGACTAAAATGCCCCTAACTATGTTATGTAGAGAAATGATGATATTTGACTGATACATCATGTCAAGTCAGTTTCAGTACTAGTTTTAGAAATTTTAAAAAGAAAATTAAAAATTAATTTGATTAGGAAATTAAAAAAATAATAATTATCATTTTATATAATTTTATTTTTGAGAGGTTAGAAATAATTTTTAAAATTAAATCTATTTTTTCACATTTATTTTTATGAAATTAGTTTCTATTTTTTTTTAAAAAAAAAATTGAAATTTTTTTCTAAACAACAAATCAAACATGGTTTCAAGAACTCTTTTCAAAACTCTTTATAGAACTCTATTTATAAAATAAAATAAAATTTTTAATTTTTTCTTTAAAATTATTTTATTTATTATTTATTTAAAAAAATTATATATTTTTTATTTTTGAAGAAAAATATTTTTTATTTTTATTTTTATTTTTGAAGAAAAAAATATTTTGTTATTTTTTAAGTATTGGCAAAAATATTTGTTATAATTTAGATATATATAGGCGGTCCAAATTTTTTTGAATTAGATTGTTCAATGCTTTGAAAAGGTGCCAAAAGCGATATCGTCCATCAAGATCTATTTTTGTGATGTCAGCAACAATTCTTATCGTTTACTTCATGACATGAGCAAATTGTTATATGAATATAAAGCTCGAGGGACGAGATATAATATCTGAAATTTGAGAGAAATCTGTAATTTAACTAAATCTCAAGGAGTGTAATAATTTGCCCTAATATTATAGATTTCAGGAATAAAACTCCAAAGCATGGGAAGAGGCCTTTTCTTCTTTGTTTCTTTATTTTTATTTTTATTTTTTTGAAATTTTGAAAGGAACATGAATGGTTTTGAAAACACAAAAAAATAACAATTTAAAGGAAAAAGATGTGGATCGATAAAACATTTTCTCTAATTTTACTCATACTGATATGATAGGTTGCGTGTCCACTTTTGATTGTTACAAATTTAAGCAATCAGTTCTCTTGTCATGTCATTATGGATAAGTTTTGAAGATTTAAATTGGGACAAGGGGTACCTGTTGTGCTCTGCGTGCCAAACGTCACAGTTTCTTCTTCTTCAATTTTTTTTTTGGTTTCAAACAAAACAAAATAAAACTTTACAAATGTTTATAGACATTTATTGTAATAAGGAGAAATATCTACTAGCATATTTTTTATTTTATTTTATTTTTGAAAATTCACATGAATTGAAATTTATTATTTATTGAGTATTATATTTTTAATGTTTTTTAAAAATTAAATGAGACTAGTTATATTTTATTTGACATTTATATTTATCAGAGTATGTTGGTTGATTTTTCAACAAATCAATAAATAATATGTAATAATACACATCGTTGCAAGTACAGTAATTTTTTAAGGGTTTTATGATTTTTTTTTTTTTATTGATTTGTCTGAATGAGTACAATATTATTGTTGTTGTTGTTGTTGTTGTTGTTATTATGAAGAAATTAAAAAAAAAAAAAATCTCAGATAGTGATCCTTGTAATAAAAAATTATGAATTTTTAATTTTATCAATTTAAACTTTAAAATTTAGATTTGTTTTTAATCTCAACAATTCATCTATTTTTGTTAGGTAAAGCTCACAATTTTTTTTTTAGTCATTAAACTCAATATAGTCATTAAACTCAATATATAAAATGTCTAAAGTATCATTTTCTATCAATTTACCTAACAAAAATAGGTCAATAGTTTAAATTAAAAACAAATAAAAAATTAAAGTTTAAATTAATAAAATTAAAAACTCATAATTTATTTTGTTACAAAAATCAAATTTTGAGATTTTTTATTTTATTTTTTATTTTTTTATAATTTTCCCTTATTATTTTTGTTAATTTTTCTTAAAGTAATATAATTTTGACATGTGTGCTCAAACCAGAAACTAACCAATATCAGCACACACCAACAAAAAAACAAAACAAAAAAATATTATGTTAAAAATTTAAAAAAAAAAAACGCACAAAATTGTGCCGCTTTTACAAAGAATACTGTTGTACAAAGAGCATCTCTTTCCCTTTAAATTGTAGTTCTCTAGTTACAATTAATGCGTAGCAAATTTGGCACATCACTTTTTTTAAAAAAAATTATTTATTTAATTTTTTTTTCGGGGGTCTTTTTTAAGACTGACTGGTCGGATTAGAGATTCGTTTGTGATGGCCCGAGCACATCCATCCATATCACAATTTGCGCTATGCTTGGTTGGGAGATTTTGAAAAAGATTTAGAAAGAAAAAGAGAAAAAGTATATGAAACTAAGTGAAATGTGGGTATATTTTATTCACATTTCACTTATCTTTTTCATTTTTCTTTCTAAATTCTTTCTCAAATCTCTCAACCAAACACAGCATTAAAGTTTTTGGGCTTTCTAACTTTAATTGATTTTGTGGATTGATCATAGGCCCATTATCAAGATCAAACATGTGTTTGGGCTGCATATAGACAGACATATGTCGACCCAACCCAAACTCCGCCAGAGACCAACTTTAAGGTTTTTACAACATTTGCATTGCATGCAATCTTAGCTGCTTTCTTTCACACAACGAAACTGAATTTCACATGTAGCACTAATTGCACCATATGATTAATTTGTTATGAATGATATGGTGTAAATGTTACGAATTATTTGTGGTGACAAACATTATAAATTATTTTGGTAAAAAAAAATTACAACATGTTGTGATATTTATTACAAAATGTTATGATTTTGTCATGTACATTAATAAAAATTATGATACATTATCATTCTTTTCCAAGAAAGTAAATAATTTGGAGAAATGAATTGTGGTTAAGATTGACCTGTGTAAAAAATATTTATTGAAATTTATAAGTATATATATATTAAAAAGTGTATTAAAATTATAGTTTTTTTTTTTTTACATTATATAATTTTTATCGAATTTAGAAACCCAAATGATGAAATTTGGATCAAAACTAGATTACATTACATGACAAATTGTGTTTTGGTAGTTGTGACTATAATATTTAATGACTATAATAGATATTTTAGTTATTAAACTCATAAAAATGATATTTTAGGCATTTTATATTGAATTTAATGACTATAATATTTATTTTTTTGTCGATTTTACTTAATAAAAATAGAAAAGTAATTTAAATTAAAA
Organism: Camellia lanceoleosa; assembly: GCA_025200525.1. Taxonomy (NCBI): domain Eukaryota; kingdom Viridiplantae; phylum Streptophyta; class Magnoliopsida; order Ericales; family Theaceae; genus Camellia; species Camellia lanceoleosa. The sequence continues at coordinate 105,301,090 of CM045762.1, read as the reverse complement.
AAAAAACCAGAAGATTATGTTTAAATTGACACAATTAAAAATTTAGAGCTTATTTTGTTCTAAAGCGTTTTTATTTTATTATTTATTTATTTATTTATTTATTTATTTTGTAATTGTTCCAAAAACTTATTTAGGGACACTAATTTGAAATAGTTTAAAAGCTAGAAAATATTCAACTCATGCACCCACAAAATATATATATATCTCATTTTCTATTTTTGTACATTTTTTCATAAAAAAATTAAAAAATGTTTCTCAAACATATTAATTTTTTCACCTCACATTTTATCTAAAGGTTAAAAAATCTCTGAAAAGGTAATTTTTCAAACAGACCATCCGTATTTTTACTCTCAACCAATCATAAAATGACAAGTTACTTCCGTTATTCTTTATGCTCTAACACAAAATTATAAGTTCTATTTTTTCCACTAATCACTGGACTTCTAAAGAACCACATAACCATTCTTTAGAATCACTAAATAACATCTCCATGTGCAGAAGTTAGGTTGGCTCTCATCTCTCAAGCAACGGAATGTTGTGAGAGCCACTACAGGAAATGCCACTTTTGGCGACCAAAATATTGGTCGCCAAAAGCCCCATTTTTGGTCGCCGAAACCAATTACCGACTAATATTTTTGGTCGCCAAAGTCGTCGCCTATAACCTGTCGACGATAGTATTGGCGACTAAACTATTTTTGGTCGCTGAAAATGAACGTTTTGGCTACTAAACTCGGTTAGTCGGCAAAGGTTATCTTTTGGCGACTAAAATATTAGTCGCCAAAAGTGAACATTCGGCTACCAAACTCTGAATAGTCGGGAAAGGGTATGTTTTGGCGACTAAATATTTAGTCGCCAAAAGTGAACATTCGCTACCAAACTCGAGTAGTCGAAAGGGTATGTTTTGGCGACTAAATATTTAGTCGCCAAAAGTGTTAAATTAAAATAAAATAGATTTTCAAATGACTAAAACTTTTTGTCGAATAAGTTTTAGTCACAACATTACTACATTTAGGGACTAAAGAATTTAGTCGCCAAAAATTTTATTTTTCATTTTATTAACCTTTTGGCTACTAACCATTTGGTAGCCAAAAGTCTTCATTTATTTTTGGATTCTTGGATTCTTTATGGCTACCAAATATTTAGTCACTAACAAATTCACTTTTTTTTTTTTTTTTTCAATTAACATCAAATTGTATACAAATCAAATAATTAATAAATTGTATACAAATCAAATCAAATTGTATACAAAAATTAATTCAATTAACATCAAATTGTATACAAATCAAATAAATCCAACCCAAAATAATAATTCCATACAAACACCATCAAATACAATCCAACCCAAATTGTATACATTTTTTCTGTGAATTACGATGGAATTCAGCAGACAATTTTCATCTAAAATAAATTGAACTCATCTATACAATTTTCATCCAACCCAAAATAAATTGAACTCATCTATACAATTTTCATCCAACCCAAAATAAATTGAACTCATCTATACAATTTTCAAGTTATAACAGCAGACTCCTCTACAGATGTCCAAACAGATGGCGGGACAGTGGAGACAAGTGTCATGCACACAGTACAAAGACACCACTCTGAAAGTTAGAAGTGTAACAGTTCAGAGTACCTGCCCCTAATGTCAAAAATGCCATGTTAATGTGGTAAATTTTAGCTTTACATATGTCCATCTGAACACATAACAACATGGAGTCAACAGACAATATGTCAATTAATATGTAGTGCCATTGGATATCATATAGTTCGCCATAAATAGCACCAACACTAGAATTATGCAGATTCTAACATGTTCACAGCATGCATTGGACTTCTTTATAGCAATGGACTTCAAAGTAAACACATGGTTATAACTGGGGTGCTGTTGAAGTTGATGAATTTCATCTCTAGATTATCACCTTGAAAAGTCCACCCTGAACAAGTGCAAAAGAGACAGAGAGTGATGAGAGAGAGCGAAAGAGATAGAGAGTAAATTTAGTAAGTAAAATTAGTAAGTAAATTTTGACATACATTGGAGAGTAGATGAAAATTTTGACATACATCGGAGAGTAAATTTTGACATGCATCCTTGGTAAATTTTGACATGCATACAGATGGACACCGTAAATTATCTCTAATTCCAAAATCCTATATCTATAAAATAATCCTATATCTGTATCTACCATTAGTTTATATAATACGAATGAAAAAATTATTATTATTATTAATATTTATATAATTTATCATTAATTTACCATTATTTTTTGAATGTTACATTCATATTTTAGCCAAACATACAGTGTTTGGATCTTGGGAAAAGAAAATGAAAATAAATAAATAAAATCTTCTCTTATCCATTTCTTGAGGATTAACAATAACAATTACACAAACCCAATTGTGACTAATAATTATATATAATAAAAAAACAAAACCCATAGATTTCAATGACAAATCAATAACTAAATATGAAACAATATTAGTACCAAGTCGTTAAAAACTCACTCTTTCTCCATATGAAATCAATAATGAACACATGCACTGAGTACAACCAAGTCCTTCAAAAAATTCCGAAAAGAATTTGTCATATATAACTACATATGACATGTCCTATATAAAGATTCTTCCGATAAATACATACACATATCTAAATGAACAAGAGTTTAAAAAAAAAGGAATTAAAACTTCAAGTATGATTTGGTTGGTTGAAATACACATATCTATATGAACAAGAGTTTAAAAAAAAAAAACAAACAAACAAACAAAAAACAAAACAAAACTTAAAACTTCAAAAATGATTTGGTTGGTTGAAATCCACATACCCATTATCAAAATATGAAAGGGGCAAAATGGATTTTCTCCCAGATACAGTTATCAAAAGTACATGAAATGACGAAAGACTTAATTCTACACCTTAATTGTTGAGGATGCAACCATACCCAAACTACTTGAAAAATGAATAGCGCACTATAAATATTTTTTTTTTCATTTCATTTAATGGCACTATAAATATCACACCACACTAAACACAATTATTAATCCCCTTCAATTCAATGTCTTTGCATGTCAAAAATATATAGTTTAGCAACACAGTTGCATGGTAATGATCCTCAAACCAGATAATATAAAATAAAAGGGAAGCTGATTAGCTGATAAAATTTATGATCTATTTATATGCTATTGTGTAATTCCATGAGAGTCCAACTAATTGATCTAGCCTCCTTTTCAATGGATAGGCTAAAAAAAAAGTGTCCAATGGTGGTGTTCCCTCTTTTGTTCATCGTCCCAAATATCTGCAAGTGTGGATCCCTATAATATAGATAGCTATCAATCATATAAAACAACATTTTTATTCACAATACTTCCATCCTAGTTAACCAAAAACCAAGTACAAAATACAGAGGGATAAAAGGATTAAAAGACTAAAGAAGGAAGACAGAAACATGAAGACTCACCTCTGAGCATGTCTCATCATAATCATGATTCCCAAGTAAAGGTTCATCCAAACCATCTAGCCCTGATGTCTCCAAATGTTCATGTCTTTTCCCATCAACATCCCCATGGTGGAGTCTTCTCCTCAAAGCTTGTGATGTCATGAGTTAAGATTGTTATATAAGCCTGTTTAATTAATGAATCATCCATAAAGTGCATCAATATGAGGAGCCAACAACACTGTTAACTGCACTAACAACAAGGTAAAAAAATTCATCTCTATGCACCTACACAACATATAAAAAGAAATCGCAGTTGGCTAATGACCGAATTGTGAGCACTAAGTACCTTCCAAATTTGAGCGTGTGTCTCCACATTTGATCAAATCCCTAACAAGGCCATGGAACCTAATGGTCCAGGTTTCTATTAACATAAATAAATCTTTAAACATCATTTAGATTGAAAGAAAAATAAGGTTTTTTTATATCATATATGATCTTCCATAAGGCTCCTTGCTAAGGGATTCAAGTTATTCATTCATCCATCCTTCCCAATCAACCAACTGGTTGGGTCACCTAAAATGATTCCACAACTAACAAAAAAAACTTGTGTTATTCATTTTCTAATGGAATAGTGTGTAAATGCCTTAGACTTCAATCTTTGAGGCTCCAGAAAGGAGTGAACAACATAAAATTATGGGGTAATTAACAAGTAAGGATTAGAATAAAATAAGACAGCACAAAAATTTACCCCTCTCCCCATCGATACTGAACACTTGCCATCGATACTGAACACCTGCCATACTGAACACCTGCCATACTAGTGTGTAAAATTTGATTTGGCCTTAATTTATATATTTTTTAATTTTTATTATTTATGTTCATAATTTTATCTTTATTAAAGTTTAATTAATATATATAATAAAAAAATAAATTAAGAGAATTTTTTGATTTTAACCAATAATCCGGTATAAGATATAATGATGATGGTAGTCATGTATTCTTTATCTTTCAATCGCCACCATACATCGTTGTCAATGGCCCTGTTTGACAAGTTTTAGTTAGAATATCTAATAAAGACAAGCAAAATGTCACATTTAATTCATAATTATATTTCTATTAAATCTAAGCCCATCAATGTTTAAGCCCATCAATTAAATCTAAGGCAATAATGTCCTTTCTCACATCCTTAACCAATACTTATTGGTCAACCTTCTTTCCTTTTGGCATCTTCAACCTTAATCATATTTCTATTTACACTTTCCCAAGGTGTTAATTGGTATTTTTATGCACGGAAAAACCATCTCAAATAATTTTATATCAATTTATCTTTGTTAGATTCTGTTTTTAGTAACTTTGTTTTTAATAGCTTTCTCCATTACACAATTTTTGTATGATGCCATTCATACCTTAGATATACAAGAAATACTTGAAATTGAAAGGTAAATGTAAAAGAATCTAATTGCTACTATATACATACATACATATATATATATATATATATCATAGCATCAAGTAAAGCAATTTCGTTAGTGACATTTTAAAACAAAGGTCCTTGGGTTTTAAATCACAATTACTTCTTCAGGTTACACACTCCTCAAAAATTGAATTGTGTTCCTAAATAATAATAATAATCCCAATAGAGAAGAGTGAATTGGAACTATTCAGATTGAAAATCGATCAATAGAACTTGTCCATAATTAAGCAAAAGCATTCAATCCAAAAAAAACACACACACACATACACAAGGAATTCGAAATGTATTAAGACAGAAACCCTAGCCAAAAACTGAGATCACAATTCATAAAATCTAGTGTATAATTAGCTCAAATTTCCAAATACATAGCATTGACGATAGAAGGTTCAATATAAAAGATCTGTTTGTAAACACTCTAGTGTATAGATCTGTTTTTTTGTAATTCATAAAATCTAGTGTATAGATCTGTTTTTTTTTTTTTTTTAAATTTATACTCTAGTGTTTACAAATACATAGCTCAAATTTCCAATTCAACTTGTGACTTCCAAACTTCAAATTGCTAAGTTATTGTATAGTAAAAACAGATCCAAACACTCTAGTGTATACATAGCGTTGACGATAGAAGGTTCAATATAAAAAAAAACAGATCTATACACATACACAAGGAATTTGTAAACACTAGAGTATAAATTTAAAAAAAAAAAAAACAGATCTATATAGAAGGTTCAATATAAAAGATCTAAAAAAAAAAACTCTAAGAAGGTTCAATATAAAATAGATTCAAAAAAAAAAACAGATCTATATATCTACATAAAATAGATTCAAAAAAAACAAAAATCCAGCTGAGAGAGAGAGAGATACCTAAACAGAGATTGGAGGCACGGTGGTGACTGAGGGAGGATCGTCGGTGATGGAGGGAGGATCGCCGGTGATGGAGGGAGGCGCGGCGGTGATGGAGGGAAGAGAGCCACAGACCAGTGGCGAGAGAGAGAGAGAGAGAGAGAGAGAGAGAGAGAGAGAGAGAGAGAAGCGGCGTGAGTGTGAGAGGATAGAGGATCGTCGGTGACGGAGGGAGGATCGCCGGTGACGGAGGGAAGAGAGAGGGCCAGACCAGTGGCGAGAGAGAGAGAGAGGAGCGGCGTGAGGTGAGTGTGGGAGGCTTTCAGATGTGTGTATGTGAAACCCTAAGACAAGCATATGCATATATATATATATATCAGGGACAAAAGAGCGGGAATTTGGGGGGACCCGAGCGGGAATTTGGGAGAGGGGATTTTGGGTTTGAGGTTGGGAATTTTTTATTTTTATTTTTTTTCATTATAAATGAATATTTAAATAATAAAATATTTTTTTTTTCGCAACAGAGGATGTCGTTGTTAAAAAAATTATTTTTTATTAAAATAATTTTATTTTATACTTAATGAATTTTTTTTTTCATTTAATAAGGTTGAAAATGTATTTGTTTCATATTTATTTTAATGAATAAAAAATTATTAAATTTTTTTATTTGGTAGAGAGAGAGAGACAGGGAGACAGAGAGAGAGAGAGACATATAGAAAAATAGAGAGTAACAAAAAAATTCATTATTTTAAAAAAAATTTAAATAAAAGTAACAAATATATTAAAATGATATTTAAATAAAAGTTAATTTTCTGTAGTCAATGACAAATATTTTTCTGCGGCCTTTTTTTTTATTACTAAATATCATGAACTAATTTTTTATAGTAGAGGAAAAGGAGCGGCAGTAGTAGTGAAGGTGATGGATAAGAGATGATGGTGGTGGTGGTGGTGATGGTGATGGCGAAAGAGATTAGTGGTGAAGTTGTGGTAGTGGTGGTGTAAATGAAGTGGCAAGGGTGAAAGAGAGGTAATGGTAGTAGTAGCAGTAGCAGTAGTAGTAGTGGTGGTAGTAGAGTGGTAGCGATAGTAGTAGTAATGGTAGTCGTAGAGGTGAAGTAGCGACAGTAGAAGTAAGAGTGGTGGTGGAATGGTGTTTGCAGTAGTGGTGAAGGTGGTAGAGGAGATGGGTGGTGAGAAGAGAGATGAGTGAGAGACACAGAGAGACACAGAGATGAGGGAGAGAGTGAGCAATGTGAACATAATGGGGGAAAGAGATAAACAGACAGATAGACACATAGAAAGAAGAGAGAGAGAGAGAGAAGAGTGAGAGACAAACAGTCGCATAGAGAGAAAGGAAGAGAGAAGAGTGATAAGTGAGAGAGATAAAGAGAGAAAGAGATATACAGAGAGAGAGCAGAGAGAGAGAGAGAAAGAGATGTGAAAAATAGATCATGCTTGTTAAATTCATCAATGAGTCATCGTAATCTCAAAAAAAATAAAAATAAATCAAATTAATTCATCAATGAGTCATCGTAATTTCAAAAACAATGGAAAGATGACATACTTCCAATTATAAGTGTTTGATCCACAATGCTTAATGTCCCAAGTTCATCGCAGTCCAGGACATTTCGGATCAATTTTGAGCCGAAAGTAAATGATGAGAGAGATAGAGAGAAGAAAGATGAGCGCGAGATAGAGAGAGAAGACAGATGAGAGAGATAGAGAGAAGAAAGATATGCGAGAGACAGAGAGAAAATGAGAGAGAGAAACAGACATGCTCTCTCTCTCTCTCTCTCAATTAATCTATAACTAAGCTTGTTTAGTGTCCCAAATATTTGACATGATCTAATGGACTGACTCTAGCGTGAAAGGTTTGATATCAAATCATACTAACACTATGTAAAGTTGATTTGCAATTAAGATGAGTTATTCTTTGAGGCATTTCATCAAACACCTTGTCCACCATTGGATCTCCCCCTTGATATGAGAAGCAGAAAACCACTCTGCTATCAAATATGAGAAGCTTCCACACTATTGGTCATTTTTGCTCAGTTCACATTTCCACACCATTGGTGTTTCGGATATCAACTATTGAATGAAAACCCATGGTTTGAATATGAACTACTAAACCAGAGGTGGGAGGGATAATGGTCCATGTAACACAAGTGCAATGGAAAGGAAAGAAATAATATGTCAGGTAGTTCAAGTTAAAGCATTCCGAAGTTTCCCTCAAAAGTCTGAAGCACAAATTTTCAATTTTGTAAGACTAATCGTCGACTAAAATTTAGTCGGTAAATAATGAATTAAAAAAATATATTAAAAGTTACAAACAAAATTCATTATTTAAAATTTTTTTAAATAAAAGTAACGAATATATTAAAATTATATTTAAATAAAAATATAAGTAATAAAATTATAAATTACAAATATTAAATTATCTTAAATATTTGTCATAATATTTTTTTTACTGAAAAATATAATAATATATTTAAAAATTTTATATTCTTGTATTCTTATATTATATATATATATATATATAAAATAAGAAAGAAAAGAAAGAAAGAAAATTAAAAATAAAAGAAGGAAAAAAAAATTCTGAGCCAGTTCAACCCGTGTTTTTTTAGTCGCCAATTACTTTTATAAATCCCTCAAATTTAAATTAGAAATGTCTCCCTCCAAATTTAAATTAACAATAGTGTTTGATTATTGTTAACCGTGTATAACGTAAAAATAATTTTAAAAAGTTGAAAAAATTAATTATTAAAAAATTAAGGAAAATTTTAAAATCTGAAATAATATCAATAAGTCTTACAAATAATTGGGATATTTTGTCTTCTATTAGTACTGGTAATAATATTGAAAAATTTATTGAAATGATAAATAATTGGGATATTTTGTCTTTTATTTGTGAATTTTGATTTATTCTTAATTTATTAGTGTTATTGAAATATGATGATGTAAAAAATATAAATAGTTTAATTGTACTTTTCATCTCAAAATAATAGTCTATTTTTAGAATTTCATTTCTTTTTATAATACATTTATTACATTTTAAAAATATTAATTTATCAAAATTACCTTTTGATAGTATATATTTTTAGAAATATCAATTGTCATAATTGTAAATTTTTTATTATTAATGGATTTAAAAAAAGGACAAAATAAGAAATTCATATTATTTTAATAATTAATTTTTTTAAAAAATTAATATTTTTGGATGGTGGGTGTACAACCTCTTCATAAAAATGAAAATAAAAATGAAAATATAAATATAAATATAAATAATTAATTTTTTTTATTTTCATTCGGCTACCAAAGATTTAGTAGCCGAAAATAGATTTTTAGCGACTAAAATAAATTTGGTCGCCGAAACTTGACATATGGCGACCAAAACTTTGGTCGGGAAAGATTAAAAATTAATTTTTTTTTTATTTTCATTCGGCTACCAAAGATTTAGTAGCCGAAAGTAGGTTTTTAGCAACTAAAATAAATTTGGTCTCGAAAACTTGACATTTGGCGACCAAAACTTTGGTCGGGAAAGATTAAAAATTAATTTTTTTTATTTTCATTCGGCTACCAAAGATTTAGTAGCCGAAAGTAGGTTTTTAGCGACTAAAATAAATTTGGTCGAGAAAACTTGACATTTGGCGACCAAAACTTTGGTCGGGAAAGATTAAAAATTAATTTTTTTTATTTTCATTCGGCTACCAAAGATTTAGTAGCCGAAAGTAGAGTTTTAGCGACTAAAATAAATTTGGTCGCCGAAACTTGACATTTCGCGACCAAAAATTTGGTCGGCAAAGATTAAAAATTAATTTTTTTATTTTCATTCGGCTACTAAACAATTTAGTAGCTAAAGGTACCTCTACGGCTGCTAAATTTTTTTTTAGTCGCCAAGTGGGGTATGTTCACCTACTAAAAATTTTCTTAGTAGCCAATTGTAATATCCTTTGGTACTAAATTTTTTTTAGTAGCCAATAATCAACATTCCCCTACAAAAAAAAATTAGTAGCTAAAAAGTTGACTTTTGCCGACTAAAATTAATTTTGGTAGCCAATTCCCACACTTTTGGCGACTAAATTTGTTTTGGTAGCCAAAAGTGGTAGCCAAAAGTGTGTTTTCTTGTAGTGAGCGTCAGTTCTGCCCCAGTTATGGTAATTATGGCATGACAAAAATTTGATTTGGCTAAATTTAAAGGGGAAATTATGGTTTTACAAAATTATTACAAATTCATGAATAAGTTTAAAATTTTAATTATTAATATTTGTAAACTTTATAACTGATTTGTAATTAACTTTCAAAATATGCATTGAATTGTTATTTCTCAAAATTTAAAGTCCATTTTATTTTGTTTTCAATTTTAATTTTCTAGGAACATCTCAACTAGATGATTATAATTTAATTTTTTTTAAAGTGAGTCAATTAAAAAAAAAATTAACTAAAGGTAAAAATAAATTTTGTCAAAAGTGTTTACAAAAATTAGCTTATTTTTATTGTTTATGAACTCTCTTTTTTTTTTTTATAAATAAAATTATTTTTTAGAAAAAATAAAATTTCTAAAATCATCCAGCCGAAATTAATTTAAAAAGTAAAGAAATTTGACGTATATATATATTTTCTAAATCACTGAAAACTGTTTGTTTGGATAGAATATATTTTTCAAAATATATTTTTTGCATTTTTTGGAGTTTGGCAGAATCGAAAACAAAAATTAATGGAAAATATTTTTCATGATTAACGAAAAGTACAAGTTTATTTGGACGAAAAATATTTTTCACTTTTAAAAAATAAAAAATATTTTACGAATTAAAATTTACCAATGCCACCACACTATCACCTCTACCATTACTTCCACTACCACCACTACGGCCATGACCAACATCACCACTGTCGCTGCCACCCCCTCCCCTACCCTGCCACCACTACCTCCACCACATCACTATCACCACTACACTACTACTGTTGCCACTACGGCCACCACTGCTATCGCCACCACCACCATCGCTACCACCACCATCACCCCAACATCTCCATCTCCACCCTACTCTGTCACCACCACTACCACCAATACTAATACAAATGAAAAATATTTTTTAGAGAAAAAAAAAATCTATAAAAAATATTTTAAATTGAAAAATATTTTTTATCTAAACAAATAGTGAGTAAGCTTTCATTTGGAATGTGAGTTGAGTTTTTAGCTTTTTGGCTATTTTAACCTAGGGTTCTCGTTTGGAATGAGTTTTTTGGCTTTTTTGACTTTTGTGGGAGAAAAAATAAAATGATTATGGTTTAGATGTGACATTTTGTTTTATTGACTTTTTAACCTATTTTGTTTTGTTTTGTTTTGTGTTGTTTTGTTTTATTTTTTATTTATTTATTTTTTTTTTGTGACTAAAACAACTAAAAAACCTTATGTCAAAGCCTAAATTAAGAAACCAAACAAACCAACTTCTAAAAGAAGCTTAACTGTACCAAGGAATGTCGGTAACAAGGAATTGACTAAGTTTATATCATATTATATAATATGATATAATTAATTAATTAATTAGGAGGTTGATTAAGCTCTACTTTTATTCTTTCGGTTCGTAATTCGGCATGAATATGGGCCTAACGAACTAACTAACTAAACTGTAGTCTTTGGCTAAATTACTAAGAAACCTAGTTAATGCAACGATGGATCCAAGGGGTTGTATTTGTGTAAGCTGCCTGGTTAATCACTCATCTATCAGATGGAAATAGCTTATGGGAGAAGTTAAAATAATTGTATTATGCATTAATTTTACTAAGCTACGTATAGAATAAGATTGCATGGTATTTTACGAGTAATGTTAGGGATCATGAAAAAAATATCATGAAAATGATCATAGAAGATTCTCTACCTTTAGATTATACATATAATAAAACACATACATTAATCAAATGATGAAAAATTTTCATGATGCATTTCATGATATTATTTTTCATGATCCCTAATATTATTCGGTGTTTTACATATGATTGGGTCTTGTCTTTCGGTGTCAGTGGGAGCGGAACTAATATGAGGACAGGTAGTGGCCTCCCAAGTTTTGGAAAATTAAAATCTTATCGTTATATTTCATGATCATTTATAACATATAATGAGATTATTTATAAAATATATAAAGAGATGATACTTATTTTATAAAATCACTCACTAATGTTTTATTTTATCAGTATTTTATAATATATAATGGGATGATTTTTAACTATTTCAAATTATAAAATGAAAAAAATGACTTGCTAGATTTATTTAATTTCATTCTTATGGAATTCTGTTTTCACAATGTTTATATATAAAAAATATTTTTAATTAGTCATGTACCAAAACTAAGTCAATGCTTTTAATACACACACCTTGACCCCCCCTAAACAATATTTTTTGTTTTGCCCGTGATTTTAGGTATGAGGCTTTGTACACTCGCCTTTTTTATTGATGTTTTTTCTCTGTGTACTTTATATCGTTGATTTCGTTAAGTATTTTTGTTGATAAAAAAATAAATAGAATAAGATTTGCACTAAGCATATGATATATATATATATATATATATTTTAACTACTAATTGATAGACTTGCATCCCATAAAAATGATATACGTATAAAAAATAAAAAATAAAATAAAATAATTTCCCTTGTGCAATTGATTTAAAATTTCCTCTTATGATAAAATCTTCAACGACTAATATATTACAAATCATTTAACTATATTAAGGAGAAGCTACATAAAAAATGAAATGTTTTAGTGAAATAATCAGATGACATGGAACAATATTCTTGAATTTATTATATAAATTTAAATTTAATGGAGTGTAAATGAATTTAATCAATATGTATATTTTAAATTTTGTATCTATGATTATAGTATGGAAGTAACCAATATTGTAAGATATGTTATGTGGTTGTAAAAGTGTGAACGAATGTTAGTTGTGTAAAGTTAAAAGGATGGACTGTAGTTACAGTGGATTGATGACCAACCCAACAAGTTTGGCATATTGTAAAAAAATTAAAAAGTCAAAAAGTTACTTAAAAAATTAAAAAGTTAACACTATTCATCAAAAGTCAACAATTACGTCTGCATAACTCTCAATTTTAATTTTTCTCTACAAATCAATTTTTATAATTTTTTATTACATATTTTTTCATAAAAAGTCAAAAAATTAACCCAAACATCCATATTTTCTTCCTCAATTTTTTAGTCTAAAAAGATAAAAAATACACTTATTTACGATACCCCAAACAACCCTAAATTAATTATCAAAATATTGTTGTGTTGATTCCATATATCATGTGGATGTCAATGAAATCAGATGCATTGCAACAAGTCAATCCGATAAACAGGGCAACGTGCATCCATAAACATTGAAAAAGCGGCAGAGAGAGATGGTTCCCATGCATTGTTGCTGGGCGTGAAGTAATATTTAGGATTACGAAAAAAAAAATTATTAAATATTTTATGAAAATTTTTTACTTTTAAATTATATATATAATAAAACATCATATATTAATTAAAAGATAAAAAAATTTCATGAAATATTTTGTGATATTTTTTTTATAATCCCTAATATTACTTTTAAATATTTTCTCAGAAATCTAAATTTCAAAAGGGCTAATCACAAAGGGGTAATCTTTGTGACTAGACTCTATAATGAGTTGAGGCTGTAGAGGTCACCCTTAGGTGGTTGCTATATAACAAGATTACTCAATCATATAGCGATGAAGTCCATGTCGCACATAGGCGGAGATTCGAATCTATACTCTTAACATCGGGCACAGTTCACTCAAGTCTGAAAGGTTCATCTTACCAAACATATGTGTTGTCTCATAGAGAAAAAAAAAATTAAATTAATGGCGAATTACACCAACAATCTCGTAGTTTGGGACTTGTGTCACTGGTTCTTGACTTTTTAATTATGATATATTTAGCTCTGAATTTTGAATGTTGTTCAAAATAAGGACAATCAAAGATGTTTATTTCTTTTGCTGATTAAAAAAAGGGGAACTGACCCAAAGATCCAAGCCCAACATATCATACCCCATTTAGGCCCAAAACAAATTTAATACTCCATTAAGTCCTCAAATTATCAATAAGACGAAAATACCCACAATATATCATCCAATTTACACGCACGCAACCATCACCCACGATCATCTCAGTCTGATCAGTACACTGTCACATCTCCGCCGCTCGAAATCGAATTCTCAGTCCTCCATCTCTCCTCCGTTCAACTCCATTCCCTCTGAAACCCTACACTAACCACAAAACGAAACCGTTCATCTTCATCACCCACGATCATCTCAGTCTGATCAGTACACTGTTACATCTTCGCCGCTCGAAATTGCATTCTCACTCCTCCATCTCTCCTCCGTTCGACTCCATTCCCTCTAAAACTCTACCCTAACCACAAAACGAAACCGTTCATCTTCAACACAACACCAAGCCGTTCATATTCTCCAATCGGCGACTCTCAACAAAACGAAGAACCATCACCACTCTGAAGAAATTTCATAGTTCCTGACTTCCGATTCACATAAATGGGGAAAAAAAGTAACATCTCTCTTCACCTATTCATTATTTTTCATTCAAATTTGTACATTATTCTTTCATATTTCGGATATACACATTTTACATACCTCAAAACGTATAAATCCTTTTTTATATATAATCTCCTGTTTTAAAATATTCTAGTCTCCTGTTTTTAAACATTCTAATCCATTGTTTTTACACATAAATCCCTGTTTTTACACATTCAACACCTTATTCTTATTCTTGTTGTTCAATATTGGCTTTTCTTATTCCCTTGTTATTTTTGAATACTTAATCTTCTCGTTGTTATTGTTCTTTGTTTACAAAATACAATGGGTTGTTCCTATTGTTGATCTTGTTTATAAAAGCGCAACATCATCTGATTTCATTTCATCACTCTACAAGTAACATATCTAAATTTATTCAAATTGCAAATGAAATTACAAAATTGCACAGTTTAATCACTACTCAAAACAAATAAGTAACTTATTATAAAGTGCAAATCAAACTGTCAAATTATATAGTTTCGTAACTGTTACCAACAAATATAGATAACTTCATATTAAACTGCATATAAAACTTTAAAATTATACAGTTTTGTCACTATATTACTCATACCCTGTTGTCGCTTTCATTTTTTCAGAAATAGCTGTTGGAAGATATTAGAAGAAATAAACCCATATGCCCAAAAATCCAATCAAGAATTTAAGTATCTCCCTTTGTGAAAGTCCCTCTCCTATATCCACTGAAATGCCACCAATATCTCCCCCTCCACAAAAACCCAACCACCACAACCAAAAACAACCAAACACCACGACCCAACCAAAAAACCCACAAAACAACCACACTATCTACAAGAAAAAGCCCAAAAACTACACCGTAGACCCCACCCACACAACAAACATCAACCACACCTCAAACCACAACAAAAACAAACAAAAGAAAGCCAACAAAAAAACAAGAAGCTCCTCCAACCAAAAAAAGAAAGCTCCAAGAAAGCCAATCAACTCCCAAAACAAAAACCAAGGCATCAAAAGGGAAAAAAGCAGCAGTCCTGCAAAGAGAGTCCAACAATTTAATTACCGTTCCAACATCGGAACAGTAAACAAACTGTTGAAGGGGGTCAAATTCACAAAAGCCCAACAGACAGAGCTGGAAAAAACCCCTTTTTGGCCCATTATAAATGCTCTCTCCTCAACACAACTGAAGGCCTCTTGGTGCAGATGCTATAATTCCATTGTAGCAGAAATGACAACACTCTACAACAAAAGAAAAAGAGCATTTATACTTGGCAAAAAGGAAATGAAACTCAGAAACAATGATGTCAAGCTCATTTTTGGTATCGGCTGCGGAGAAGACAACATCACCACCAAATCCTATGCAAGACCAAAGGATTTTGAGCTTTCATTTTACAAACGAAGATACAAATCAATAAAGAGATTGGATGGCAAGTCTTTGACCAAAATGTTTCAACAAACAAAAAAAAAAGAAAATTAACCAATGATCATCAAGATCTTGCAAGGGTCATCACCCTTTACTTATGCTTGAAACTTCTCATGCCTACAACATGCCATACACTCAGTTGGAGTTTCCTCAACTATGTTGACAATCTCAACAACATCAAGAAGTACAATTAGGTTGAGGCAATAAAAGACACACTGATGAATTCAATGGAAAATGCAAACAACAACCCAAGGCATGTCACTGGATGCGTCATGTTACTCTTGGTAAACACATTACTCAACTACTTCACACAAAAATATCAAACATCCACCTATTTCTAACTATCTAACATATTTCAATTTTTTTTGTGAGCACAGTAAACTCCTCCAACCATCCAACAAAAAAAGTTTCCCAAGGTTTATGAAATGGAACCTTGGCAAAATATACTCCAAGTGGAAACACATCAGCCTTGCTCACTTTGAAAAGGTATTCAAACGCTTCTATACTATCATAGCACAAATCTATTCAACATTCCTTTCATAGTCATTATAGTAAAAATCATGTTACGAAACTATCAAATTCTTCAGTTTCAAACAACATATATTCAACACTTCACTTACATTATTCACAGTACAAATCATATTATGAAACTGTAAAAGTTTGCAGTTTCAAAGCACATACTTATTTAGCATCACTCATGTTATGAAACTGCAAAAGTTTACAGTTTAAACGCACAAATTTATTTCACATCACTCATATTATAAAACTGTAAAAATTTTCAGTTTCAAGCAACATATTTCGACACTTAACCCACATTACTCACAGTACAACTCATCTTATGAAACTGACCAATTTTACAATATTACTGATATATGCCACTTTGTTCCAATGCAGGTTAACCAAAGTGCTTTAACCTCAACTGAATAAGAAATATAGTTATTGCATATCAATCAAAGCACATCAACAGACTCTTCAGCAAAGAAACATGACCACAAAAAGGACAATAAGTGAAAAAAGAAAACAAAAGCAAAAAAAAAAAAAAGACTTATAGACAGTGATGATGATGACTTTCTCGAAGAAGAACATCAATCAGAATCAGAACAAGAAGAACAACAAAAAGAAAAGAAAAGAAAGCAAAAATCACAAGAAGAATCAGAAAGTGATGAACAAGAAGAAGAGAGTGATGATGAAAAAAAACAAGTGACTGATGAAGAAGAAGCTGACGAAGACGAAGAAAAAGAAGAAGAACAAGAAGAAGAAAAAGAACCTGATGAACAACAAGACAATGATGACGCAGAAGAAAGACAAGAAGCAAAAGGTGATCAACAAGAAACTGATGAAGAAGAAGACCAACAACAAGAACAAGAAGAACAACAAACAAACCAACAACAAGAATTCAATGAACAAGAACTGACAAACCAACAAGAAGAACTCCAAGAGAAATCTGACATATTTCATGTACAAGGTAAACTATTGTCTAATACTAAAGCAAACTGCAAAATTTAATTAAACTAACCAAAACACAATCCAACATTTTTATAGGTCATGACCAAGCACAAACACCAACCAAAGAGGACGACAAGGACAAGCTCATATCAGCCATGAGAGCACAAATGCAAGATATGGAACAAAAATTCATGGCTGAATTGTGTAAAAAGAAAGATCAATTGAAGGAAATGTCCACCAAAAAAAACTGGCAGTCCCCAACAAAAATCAATGGTTAAGATAATTAAACAAAAGTCAAGAAAACAAGCAAATGACCCAGATTTTGAATACTAACCAATGACAAAAGCCAAAGAAGATACAAGGAACAAGACACAAACTGCTGCTGATGTACCCAAACCAACAGAGGGTACCGATAAAGAAAAAGAGAAGAAGAATGAAAAGAAAAAAAGAAGAAATCAAAACAAAGATAGAACACGCTCGAACACGAGCAAAAAGAGGATGCTCATGAAGCAAAACAACAGCAGAAAGAAAAGATGTAAGAAAATATTGGCCAAGAGAAAGCAGTTGTTGCTGAAACCAACCCCAAAGAGGATGCCAATCAAGATAAGGCACAACTTCAAGTATTGGAAAGTGATGATGATTTCAAGGAAGAATCAATCCAAAACAAGCCACTCGCCATTTCATGCTGCAAAACAAACAAGGTTTGGCATAGCCTATCCAAAAAAGACCAAGACCAAATTCAACTCGTCAAGAACACACAATTAAGTGCTTGTGTCTGGTCTTGCAGCGAAGATGAAAATTGCAAATACTTTTCAGATATATGCAGATTGACCAACAAGGAACCCTTATATAGGAATGTAGGTCTCCAACTGCACAATTTTACAGTTTCTGTTCATATTCAATAACCTATTCCACAAACCTAACACATTCTCATATATAACATGTTTCAGGTCATTGATGCCTTCTCAGAAAAGAAATTGGCACTCTAACCAACCATTGAAGAATTTGAGAAAAATGATCTAGCCTTTGCAATAAATCCATATGTGGGAAGATCTTACGTTTTCTCAACACTCATCAATGTAAGCAAAACTTAACATACCTTTCAACTGTAAATTTTTTTACTTTCTTAACATGTTTTACTACATTGTTTTATAACATATTTCAAACATATATATAATTTACAGACTCCACTACAAAACCAAGATCAAGCACTGAGAGAAAAAATGATGGACAACCATTTTCCAGAAGCAATGAAAAGCAGATATATCCATTTCTCAATCAACCACGACAACCATTGGACAATTGTGGTCTTTGACAATGCTGATGGGATATGAAGACACTATGACTCTTTGAGACCAGCAAAAGATTGCCACAACAAACACTTTGAAATTGCAAAAGAAATTGTAAGCTAAATAAAATTTTCTACTTAGTTCCATTCCTTTAAAAACATCTCAACTCATCACTATAACTAACAAAAACACCCACTAACTATTTTGTAGCAACAATATCAACTGAGATGGAATAAAGCATTACTCAGCAATCAAGGAAACATGTTATCATCTCAAGAGTGCGAGACAGTAATTGCATCAATTGAGGAATGCCCACAACAAACCCCACACTCGTAAGATACAAAATCAATAAACTAATCTTCCAATATGCTAAATTTTGCAGTTTTACCTAACTAATTAATTTCATCTAAAACTTTGCAGGAATGATTGTGTAATCGCCATCTGCAATGTTATCAACCAATATATCAGCTGACAACCTGTGCAGAAATCACTTCGACCAACTGAGTGGGTCAAATTTCGAGCAGAAATCATCAATCAATTCCTTAATGATGAGAACCGATCTTGGAAACTCGAGCATTACAAAATATTGACAAAACATACCAAACCATAGAAACAATGAACAAACTTCTTGACAATACAAATATTCAAGTGAACATATCTTTGTACTTTTTTTTTTAACATGTGACAAGTACTTTATATACTTTTAGGAATGATCTTTCTTCTGGTTATTATAGTGAAAATGATTGTTGTCATTGATGTTGTTGTTGCTCTTCTTCTTGTTATTATTATTGTGGTTGTTCTTCTGATTGTTTGTGTACTTGTTTGTAGTTGCATATATTTTCATATAGTAAAGATTGTTTCTAATAATTCTTCAAACCGCAAAATTATGCAGTTTCATCAGGTTGTTTCTAATAATTCTTAAAATTGCAAAATTATTCAATTTCATCAGGTTGTTTCTAATAATTCTGAAAACTACAAAATTATACAGTTTCATTACTCAAACAAAATTTATGCTACACAATTATACATCCAATTTCATGACTCAACAAATAGATGAACTACATTTCAAAATTGAAAATAAAACTGTAAAATTTTACAGTTTTGTCGCTATAAAATATGAAATAAATGAATCATGTAGTAAAACTGCATTTCAATATTATACAGTTTCAATAAGAAATTTTCAACAACCTTCTCTGCATTCCATAAAAATAAAACCAACCAAACCCACAAAAAAATTAAAAATAAAAAACAAAACAAGACTGTTACAAAACAATTTCAATAACTAAAGAACACATCAAAAAACAAAAAAACAATTCAACTAACTTTATTCATTACTTCCATAATACCAAGTATCACATTTTTTATTATCATAATTTCTCAAATTCAAATACAAATCCAAAAGAATAGACTGTGACCTCAAATAGTAGCCTTGCATGTCTTCTTATTGTGATTCTCATATTTCAAGCACCTCTCACACTTGATTTGCTTCACATTCTCACTCCTAGAAGGTATCCCCTTCTTCTTGTTCCGCCCGAGCTGTTTCTTCGTTATAGGAGATTTGATAATCGAACTACTGGCACCATCAAAGTCAAATCTCTCACTTGAAGGCACTGGATAAACAGATTCCTTGTATGACTTTCTAAAATAATCTACATGAAAAAAGGGATCAATGAAATCATATACATTTCTGCCACTACTACGCAAAGCATGCATAGCATGACAACAAGGAAAACCATTCAATTGCCATTCATGGCAAGAACAAGTCTGTCTACCAATATCAACATAAAAAGAAATAGAAGAATGAACCTCAAGCACAGTATCACTAGCAACAATCACATCCCAAGACTTAGCTAGCTCCAAAGAGTCCACCAACTTCTTTTCCATAACTAGACACAATTTTGTAGTCCATCTTTTCGATTCAGCTTTTCTATTCGACAATTGAGTCATGATTTGAACCCTAATCATATCAACCATACAAGTAATAGGCAACTCATGGGCCCCACCAATCCGATTATTGTAAGACTCGGTAACATTAGATGACATCTCACCATATCGTTTCCCTCTAAAAAATGCATTCGCCCACTTATCATTTTGCAAACCATCCAACATACTACCAACTCTATCATTCTTAGCAATACGCCTCAATTTCTCCATATAATGTTAGAAAGAAGCAACCGTTGGCGCATACGCACATTTAACTAATATTTTCATCAAACTCAGCTTATAGTTAATACGAAGTCCCACCAATTTGTCAATCAAATTTCTCTTTAAATGATTCAAGCAATATATATGATGTGCATTGGGAAAAACCACTGAAAGAGTGTCTAGCAATCCATGTTGACGGTCCGACACAAAGGTCAATCTCCGGCCTGAACTAACAGCCTTTAACAACTGACTTAAGAACCACATTCAATTATCTTGATTTTCAGCGTCAACAATCGCAAAAGCCAAAGGAAACAGACTTGCAAACAAAATAACATGAAACTACAAAAATTAGCAGACTCACAATACAATAACACACTGACAAACCAAACCTATACTAACTGCAAATAAATACATACCTTGATTATCATCCTTTGATGTTCTTTGCAAGCAAATGTCCCTTGTAACGCCCCTTTAAGAATGTACCATCAACAAACAACAATGGACGACAAAATTGAAAGCCATACAAATATCCATGAAATGCCACAAACAACCTCCGAAAACACCTACTACTTTCATCCACATCTAATTTAAACACACTTCCCGGATTCGTTCTCATAGCCGTCTCAAGGTACCATCGAAGTTGGTCAAAAGAAGTTGCAAAATCACCAAACAACCCACATCTTGCCTTATCAACTCTTAACCATGCAACCCGATAAGAAACATCTATACCATATTGCTTCTTCAACTTTTTTTTAACTTCCATAAGATGAGTCAATGGATTATCACTAATATTATTTTGTACAATATCAGACACAAGTCTAGAACCAACCATTTTGGTACAAGATCTACGAGCAACAACCCCACAAGTATGCACATTATCCAACTTCATTATAAGAAAAAAAAAAACCGGAATTCATCAACACCCTTCCATGCACAAACCATTTACAACCCGTAGACGACTTCATCATACATTCAGCAGTTACTCTTGTTGCATCATCCTTCAAATAATTCACTGCAAAACCACACTCAACTACATACTTAGCCAATGCAATGCGGAATGCCGGCACTCTACCTTCAAATTCTTGACCAACACTATGTATAATCCCCTTTCAACTAGCAGACAACAAAACTCTCTCTGGTTCTGGATAAAAACTAGGCAACAAACCACCAAAATCATCACAATAGTTAACCAAAGAACTCTCACAAATTACAGAATCAATCCTACAATAATTACCATCATCAACCTCCACAATTCTTTTATCACCCTCAACAACATCAATAACATGACAACCACTACCACCTACCATTGACAACATATTTCCCAAATCATTATCACATTCAACAATACAATTAGAATATCTAGAAATAGAGAAAAACAAACAAAAGTTACCAACACTTAACTCCTTAAACTTCGCACATATTTTCTCAACAACTTCATCATAACTACATCCCTCACTAATCTTAATAGCAGCACAAGAATTACTGTATTTGCACATTAACGTGAAACACCCCTCCATACTACAAAATCACAAACCAACAAACACTTGTTCACAGATTCCAAACTGCAAAATTATACAGTTGTAACATATCAGTACCAACAGTGCACAATTCACAATTCCAAACTGCAAAATTATACACTTATAACATATCAGTATCAAAACACCAGAATTCACAATTCCAAACTACAACTTCAAAACACATTACACTATACAACAAACAAAATCAACAAAATCAAAATCATTACACTATATCACATACAAAAATCAAATAAATAAGTATCAAACAAACAAAATTTATCACAAAACAAAGAACTAAAACAACATTGCCAAATACAAACTAAATATTACGCAAATTTGCTTATTTATATAGACATACATATATGTATCGATAGATACAAGTGACATACACACACAGAGATATATATATATATATGTATATGTATGTATCGACAGATACATACATACACATACATATATGTATCGACAGATACAAACTAGATACACAGAGAGACAGAGAGACAGAGAGAACGTACGCAGAGATTGCCTGTACATAGAGATTCAGATCACACAACCAGATCCACCTCACAGTACAATGAGATTGACCACACAGCACAACGAGATCGCCATAACGAAGAGAAATTGAGATCGCAGAGGTGAAGATTTGATTTTCTATTTTGAACGGAGCAAAAATTTGATTTTTCACGTATATATAGATCTCAAAATAAGGGGTAATACAGTCATTTACAAAATACAAAAATAAAAAATGGGAC
Organism: Camellia lanceoleosa; assembly: GCA_025200525.1. Classification (NCBI taxonomy): domain Eukaryota; kingdom Viridiplantae; phylum Streptophyta; class Magnoliopsida; order Ericales; family Theaceae; genus Camellia; species Camellia lanceoleosa. The sequence continues at coordinate 105,278,214 of CM045762.1, read as the reverse complement.
ATCTAGGTATAAAACTTAAAAAACTGTGGACCTATTAATCTATTAAAAATATATTGGGATTAGAAGGGAAATAGATCCCCTACATAGGACTACATAGTAATTTTTCCTTAAAAAAAATTGTTTCCTTTATAAATAGCCCATTTAAGGGTAAAGTCGTTATACAACTTATTTTGTGTTCGTTAACTTGTATGTTGTTTAAAATGTAATGACATTTTTTTTAATGAATAATGTTGAAAATTTCTTAGTTATAAAGTTCTGTTTGATTTGATTTTCATAATCCACTTTCATAATTTTTTTTTCTAAAAAATTAAAAATTAAATTGCTGAAAAAAATTTAAAACACATCATTTTTATATAATTTTATCTTCTGGGAAGGTAAAAATAATTTTTTTTTATATTTATTTTCGTTAAATTAGTTTCTATTTTTTCAAATGTCAAGCATGGCAACAACTTTAATGTCATTATTAAACCAATCAAAACTAAAAACATTTCAATTACACATTAAAATCCTAATAATCATCCATGACATAATAGCCATAAAAAAATAGCAATAAATACAATCATCTATTACCTGATAATCATCAAAAAAACATCAATAAAGACAACCACCTATGTTTTGTCAAAACCTTCAAATATTTATTCTTAAATTCTCATAATTTTAAAACTCTCTCTTTCCTACGTGACAACCTTTTTTGATTGCCTTTCATTTTTCTATTTTTTTTCATTTTCTATTTGTTTGATTAATTAAAATTAAAATTAAAATTTACATGATCATCATTTAAACACCTACTAAAAATTAATTTGGTCAAAAAAATAAAAATAAATAAAAATTTAAATGATTTATCATTTTTATATAATTTTATCTTTGGTGGGTAGATATAATCTTTTGACATTTATTTTTATCAAACTAGTTTATATTTTGTCAAATTGACAACTTTGCCATTGAAATAGAGCACTAGTATCTTCAATTGTCCTTATTTGGAACAATTTCAAAGTTAGGGTCAAATGTGTCATAATTAAAAGATGAAAAACTAAAATAACAAAAGTCCCAAATTATAGGGATCATTAGTATAATTCACCCTTAAATTAAATATATTGACTCGTACAAGCTACATATAATTATATTGAGTTTTTTTTATCATATTTAATTCAAATAATAATTAGTTTTTTTTATCACTAATTTGTTAGTTGGAGTGAAAAAATATCATCGTCATATATTTTACACTAATATATATTTACTTTATAGATAAATTACATTGATTTCCCTTGAAGTATGAAGGAAATACAATAATTTTCACAATTTTAATATAATTACATGACCACTTTTGCAGTGAGACTAAAAAAGACTGAAACAGTAGGTATTGTAAAAAGACATAAAGATAAACTAAGTATAATATTCATTTCAATGTAAAAGAAATTAATAATATCATTTTTCATTCATACGAATTATAAATTACGGATGAAAATAGAGTTAAGTGTGAATTAAAATATTAAGGGAGCCCTATGTAATTATGATAAACTTATTAGGCTTACTGCATTTTCTCAAAAGCTCAAGGGAGGTTAGTGTAATTTTTTCAGACTTTATTTATCAACACACCACCTGTATTAGTTTCAGTCATTTTAAATTTTACTAAATAAGAGATTGGTATAATTATATCAAAAGAGCATTACTATTCAAAGTCAAAAGTTAGGCTTACTTTCTGGATTCAACTATATATTAAGAAGATAATTAGTTGATAATTTAAAAAATATTTAATTATCAACAAATTATTTTATTGACACATTATTGAATCTAAAAAATGAATTTGAAAAATAGATTTTATATCATTTCCTTTTACGTAAAAATAAACATCCAAAATGTTAGAAGTTATCGAGAAATGAATATTCGACAACAGTAGAAGACAAGTGAAATGACTAGTGTTGATCACATTGAATGCAAGAAGCCAAATCTATCATTTTTGTTGTAGAATTTGAAATTAATGAACTGGATATTATGAACATCACGAATCACTACAAGAAATTAGTCTTTTAGGGACTAATATTTAAGGACTAATTGAATTTAGTCGCTAAAAATAATTTTTTAGGAACAAATTTAAATATATGATAATTTATCTATATGATTGTAAAAATGACTATTAATATTCTCACTTAATATTTACATAACTTTTTAAGACTAATAAATTTGGTTACTAATACACTATTAACTTTTTTAGGGACTAAATATTTTTGTCATTATCAATTAAAAACATTTTAGGACCAAATATTTTAATCATTTTAACCATTAAAAAATCGGGACCTCACTTCAGCCCTAACTTGGTTTGCTAGCAATCAAAAAGTTGCAACTCTCATTCTCTCTTCAACGAGTTTGCTCTCTCCCTAGAGCTCCAATGCAGATTGGAAGCATCCATGGTAGATTTGCTCAACCTTCTTCAAATTTTGGTGCGTTTCTCTCTCTCTCTCTCTCTCTCTCTCTCCACATATACACATATATATGATTTACAATATTGATCCGATCATCTCTTTTTCTTTCTCTTCATCATTTTCTACATCACAATCTTCAATCAATGGAAGATTTCATCATCGATTCATTGAAGAAGACTTCAATCAATGGAAGATTTCATCATCGATTCATTGAAGAAGAATCTCGGTTGTCGATTTACTTCTCTTCCGAGTTCTCTCTCACCTAGTATCGAAAACCCTAGGTCAGTACTCTTTAGACTGTTAAAATTATTGATATATATGAAGTTTAAAACTTTGAAACTCTGATTTCTAAATATATAGGGACCAAGTAAACTCTGATTTCTAAACTCTGTATCAAAGTTTTATATATGAAGTTTCTGATCTTAATTTCTGTAATTTTTTTTAATATCTTTTTGTGTTTTGTGATTGTTGTTCGAGTTTCTATATATGAATTTTTCTATAATTTTTGACCTGATGGATTTGATGAATGATTTTTTTTTTTTTTACTTCCCATTCATGGATTGATTGATATCAGAAGCTTCATAATATGTATATTTGTTACTTTCTTTTTTCTTGATGGTTTTCTATCTTGTTGGTGTTTGATTGGACTACTACAATTTTATATTTTGCTCACCATGTGTTTGACAATATGCCTAATGATGGTACTATGAAAATAATGAGTGAGTTCCCTAGATATGAATCACATTGTTGCTTTAATTGTTGGTGTTACACTTATTATACTATAGTGAGAGTTATAACTTGAGTTGCTCAAGTTGGCTTGCTTGAGGTGCACCTTATAGAGATTGAAGAGGAAGAGGAACAATGGAATTTTCTTTAGTTTTTTTTTTTCATCATTGGTGGATACAATGTATGCTCTATCTGTATATTGAGATAGTCTCCTATGGATAAGGGATGTGGTGTAGCTATCTACAACAACCTTATCTTGATGATAAGATCCCTTCATTCAAATACATGGGCTGTCAAATAAATAACCCGTGTGGATGCTCTATGGGTTATGGATTGAGTCAAATCTGATTTAATTTCCATGAGACACATATTCAATATAAGTGTTGAGGGTCCAACGCACGCACATCACAAACATAAAAGAGTTTATCTCTATCATTGACGGAGAACAAACACATGGCGAGATATCATTGGTCTAGTTGTCACCTCACAAGGTTGACACATGAGGCCAAGTCATGTGGAGATGACATGGTGATGGTGTTGAGATGATGTGGCTTAGCCACCTAGGCAAGCGGGCCCATGTATCTACACTAATATTCCCTTGCAATTATCTTCTTATTTCTATAGTAACTTCCATATACCAAATATTGTGGAATTAATGTTCTAATATGTTGAGTTTGTCATCTTTGCTTGTCTTTTGTTTATTAGCTCATGTACTTTGGATGGTAGTAGGCAGACATTGTGGTCAACTGTTTATGTTTATTCTTTGGTAGCTCGATAATTTGTAGTTACTATCGATTACTTTAATCAATGTACCCCATATATCGTCTCCAAAATTATTCATTGTTGTTTTGTTGTTTGTATTCATTCCATACACGCTTCCTTGCGTCAATAATGATATGAAAGCAATTAAAATTAAACTCACTTTTATACTAATCTGCGATTCTGTATTGTTCCAAGTTACGCATCGGTGCATTTTGTGTAAAGCTATTGTACCACACTAGTAAATTCTTGACTTGGCATTTGTAAGGGAGGGTGGTTTTAGGAGTTCAATTTCTATCTTTGTTAGAAGGAATGAAAGAGAAACTAGATGCCATACCAACTAGTTGATCTTGGAGGTAATTTCAAAACATTTAGTAGTAATAATAATATCTTCTTGACCTTCACCTCTCTTGTCTGTCTTTTTTACGTTGATATTGTGCCATGATTTTGTCACCACCATTTTAATTTAACATATTTTGATCATTTTAATGTTCTTGGTTGGTATATCGCCACTATTTCGGCTAAAGCAATGTGCAAGGTTCTTAAGAATTTGTAAAGATATAGAACTATGATTTCTTTCACTACTTGTGCATCACAAATGTGTTTCCATTTTACTTTGTCTAACTTTTATGCATGTTTGTTGTTCATTGCTTGACAACATAGAATTAAGGATCCATAAGTACTAATATCATGACTATATGGGCTGTTATTGATGTACTAGTCATTTGGGTCCTTTTGTACTTGAGAAAGTTCCAAGAAAGATGTATTTAGCAACTACATATTTTTTTCTTCTTTATTTGATTTGATAGAAAATCTAGTTCAAAGATTAGGTGCAACGAGGGCGAGAGAGGTAAAAACATTTTTCTACATTTAATCGAGGCTTATTTGCAAGTGTTGATGGCAATAGAAACTAAGCAAGGCTGTAAGTTAATTTTTGCGTAAAGCAACATTTTTCCTTTAAGGATATCAAGCTGGGACACACTTGCAAGGTAGAAGGTCATTTGTTTGAATCTTCTTCTTCTTCTTTTTGTTTTTAACGAAGCAATCAATTGTTAATGAATTTGCAAACTCACCAATGTGCAGGCCATGTTTATACCTTCATTTGAAGCACTTGACACTAGTTATTTTATGAGCACGCGTTTGGAACCCGAAGATGAAAATGTTGGTGGTGGCGGTGACTTTGATGACATGATTGAAACATGTAGTATTTCTTGCGATGGTTCATGCTACACACAAGATGAAGATGTATGTATTCTTTTTTATATGACAATAAGTATCTACCATTGCAGACCAGAAATCCAGATTTGATTGCTCTAATTACAAATGGATACATATGGATATGAGCCACATGGCTTAATGTGACTTGAAAAAAAGCATAATAATATGATTTGTACCAGTTGATATTTCTAATTACCATGTGAACCATTATGGGTCTTGAAAATGGGGGATGAATCACGGACATTTGGCTGAATTCAATGCTCCAACCCTTATTGTGCAGTACTCATTTAGTAATTTCTCGTTTAAGGTGAGACTTTCTACGCCTAGATATTTGCTGTTTGGATTGGGAAACAATTAATCACCACATGGAATTGAAATTCTTTCACTCTGTTCACATCATTCTATTCAATTTAGTGATGGAAACTGATGGTGGTTTGAATAAATGAGTAATCCTTGAAAATTGGGTTTTACCTTCGAAGTATAATCGTTTTATCTCCGGTTATGCCCAAAAATGTCCATTGTTAGCTCATTATGTTGAAATCTAATTTTGTAATATGTTCCTTTGTACTCGAACTTGTCTCGGTTGGCTTCCATCAACTATGATTTGGTTGTGAAGAACGCTAAGGAATTACGGATGCATCTTAACAATACATTCCATGAAAAATTGCGTGGTTGCTTCGCGAATAGATCATTTCACCCACTCATGCACCTAATATGAGTATTAATGGATCTTAGCTTCCGCTGTCGTCTCATATTCAATTATCGGCTAGGAGTTTGAGTCTTGACATCGAAAGGTCACTTGAAGCCCAACAAGCTATTACGGGGCTCAATTCCTAACTTAGCCATTGAAGAGAGTTGGCATCGTAAATAGCATGAAGGTGTGTAGAGTTGTTTGTTATCTATCCCCATGCAATTTACTTGTTTTGAAAATGGAATGATAAAGATGAGGTGATAGTTGACATGTGGGTGGGTACATGTATATATGATTTCAATCATCGTTTTTTTTTTTGGTTTTGTTTTGTATGTACACATGATCTTTCAATAGGTGTAATTTTTTTTTATTTTTAGTGAGTTTTCATTAATCGCTCATAAACAATTTACGTTATGATGTAACTTGGTAAATCTATTTTGGAGAAGTTTTGTTGTTTCTATTTCTCACAATGTAGCTATTTTGCTTGTTCAAGTGAAACTCATAAGGTTGTGATCGATCAAGTGCCGAGGATAAGTTGGAGATTTGATCCGCAAGCTGCAGAATTCTAGAATGTCAAGTGCTTGAAGTTAATAAGATTTTAGATTCTTTACAAAAGGTAAGACTAACTTTCGAGTACTGCGAGATAACGTGTTTTTTCATTATTTGTAACTTATTTAATTATGAATGACTATTGATTATTTAATGAGGTTATGTTGTGTTGATTCTTATTATTTGATTTTTGTTTTTGAATTTTGGATTGCAAGGATGTCCAAAGGGTGTCACACCTAAGTCTGACTTGAAGCCTCTTGTGCCAAGGTCATGCGATAGAAAGCCTGATATTGATGTTGAGAAAATGTTTTTTTAGAGATTCTCTTTGAAGAAACTATTGCTATTCTTCATTTAAATTGTTACTACTTTGATTTGAATTTGGAAACTTTCAGTTTTAATTTTTCTAAAATTTTACTTTCTATATACCCATTATGGTTTAGGAATAGAGTGTGTTTGATATGTGAATGTCAATTTTTTTTTTTAAATATGATTGGATGACATTTAATTTTGTGCATTTTAAGCTATGAGATTAAATGATTACAAAATTTTAATTTTGATTTTTAGCGACGAAAATATGTTGTAGAGAAAGTTATATGTCTTTTAGCGACCAAATATCATTGTCGTTAAAAATGTCATTATTTTGTTTTTTGCGACCAAATTATTACATTTTATGACGAAGTATTAGCGACTAAATGTTTAGTCTTGTAAAATTAAACATTTTGTGACAATATAAAATTGGTCACTAATTGTCATTTTTAGTGACATTTTCAAAAATTTGTCGCTAAAGACTTTCCTAGACACACTTTTAGTGACTGTTTTAGTGACAGAATTAATTTTGTCACAAAAGCTATTTAGAGACCAAAATAATAGTTTTAGGGACCAAAATAATTGGTCGCCAAAAGTCTTATATGTTGTAGTGAATGATTGATTATTTATACTTCCAAGTTGCATGCATAAAAAAATTGTTTATTTATTGAATTTTATTAGCACTACAAGAATTAACATTTTTGGCAACAAAAAAATTAATCGTTAAAAGTCTATTTTTGATCGGCAAAAGTTATCCGCGACCAATTTTTTTGGTCGCTATTTTGGTCGCCAATTGAGGGTCGGCAAAAGTAATTCGCGACCAAAATTTTGGTTGGTCGGCAAAAGTTGGATTTGCCGACTAAATTTTTGGTCGCTAAATATTTAATTACCGCGACTAATTCATTTTGTCGCTAAAACACTTTGGTCGCGAAAAGTGATATTTTCCCAACCAAATATCTTACTCGCCAATTGACACATTTCGCGATCAAGAAGTTTGGTCGCCAATTATCACATTCAACGACTAAAAAGTTTGGTCACCAATTGTGACATTCCACTACCAAAAAATTTGGTCGCCATTTGTTACTTTTCGCGACCAAAACTTTTGGCCGGCAAAAGTGAGTTTCCACGACCAAAAACTGTTTTGGTTGGCAATAGATGTATTTTTTGCGACCAAAATTCTTGGTCGGCAATTGTCATTTTTTGCAAAAAAAAATTATTTTGGATGTCGCGACTAATAAATTGGTCACCAAAGCAAGAAAACAATACACCTGTAATTTCTAATAATTCATTCAATCCATAATAAACCTATAATTTTAAAGCATCATTCAAATTAACTAAATCATTAAAATTCGACACAATACCTAATTCATTAACATTCGACACAATACAACTATTCTAAGTTTTCATTCACAAGTCACATCCATCTAGCATAACAATTTGAAACATAACTATTTGTTATCCATGCGCAGCTATTAACAAATAAAACTACTAATATTTGTTATCCATACACATCCATCCAAAAATATTTAATCCTCTAAAAAATGCTTATACTGCCAAGTAGTCTTGTACAATTTAGCTTCGTGAACTTGTTCAGAAATATGTTGGGGAGGGTGCTTGTCTGGTTCGTGAACTTTTGATCCACTGTTCCCAACTTTTGATCCACTTTTCAATGATGGCCCCATCGATATTGTTTTAGCCACTTCAAATGTTTTTGGGAACAAAGAAAAATTATGTCACTATGAAACAGCACTACCGAACAAAGATAATAAAACCTCAACAAACTTCACTACAACAAGCATGTTCTTTTCACCAAGCATGTTTTTTTCACCAAGCATCAGCCTTGGGCTTGATCGTCCTAAAAACCACCAAGCATGTTCTTTTCATTCTCAAATTCATCCTTGAATGCATTCCATAAAGTCATCCACTGAATAACCTCCTTGTGACAGATAATGACAGGAGTGAAGTCTTTGTAAAATAAAATGAAGTAAGATGATTATAATGAGAAGCGGACTTTTGTTTGAAAACCAATGAAATGAAAGGGCTCAAAATGGAAAGAAAAGATAAACACAACAACATTAGACAACTTGCCTTTCTCTTCTCATAGAATTCAAGTCTTACGTGGAAGAATTCTTCAAGAACTACAAATCAAAAGAATTAAATTGTAAATAACCTGAAAACTTTACTAAAAAGATATATGGCAATAGATATGTACAATTGTTACAGACTCCAATCAATCAACTTTATCGCATACAGTTGATGAATCCAAACTTTACTAAGAATGAACCCACAATTCTTACTAGTAGGCATTTTCTTCTAAAAAGGGAGATGAGAAATTTAATCTTAAACGAAGTCAATTTAGAAAATCCTTTAAAACCTTGCTCCTAATCAGCTCAAATAGTAAATTAACATAGGATCTCAAGAGAGGATTTGAAGAAACAAAAAGATCAGACTAGGTAACTTTGTAATTAGCAATCATAAAAGTGATGTTTAATAATGGAAAAAGGGTGGAAATTTGGATATTAACAAGGGGCTACTTACGAACAGCGAGTTATAGTAGTAATCTCCTATTGTCAACATCTTTGTTCCAAGAGACGAGACCCAAGTCCTAGAATCCAACATACTACCATTGCACCATACTTCCCCTGAAATATCATAAATAAGAACACAAATCAATGTTCTGAATTATAATAAATGTAACTCTTGGCAGTGTAAACCATTGAAATTAACAAAGTTCGATCCACAAACCTGAAGCCTAGTTGGAGATCCACTTGTTTCAGTAATAGTCATGACTTCTTCTTCAGAACAATAATAATAATCTTAATACTGAGAGGCAAATGACTTTATTGTAACATATGTTTTGAAATGTCATTTACTTGAAAAAAATAAAAATAAAATACTATTGAGAAGAAGAAAGAAACATAAACCCAAATATCTGGCAGTGGTTACCTTCAAAATTGAAACTACTACACAGATGAATGCTGTACGAAATTCCCCACAAATGAAAAGTCCATTTATGCTGGAAAAAAAAAAATGGGCAATTTCAACCAAGTAGAATGTTGATTGAAAAGCAATGCAACAATCATCAACTAAAACTAATCTTTCATAATGCCAGAAAAAGATAGATATCTCATTTATCAAAATTTGAGCTTTTCAAGGAATAAAAACAAATAAGTAAATCTATGGTTGAAAAATATTACAAAAATGAAACTGATAGCAAGAGGGTAACAGGAAATAGACTCATACATACATTGTAATGCTTTTGCCATGAAACGATCAATAAAGAACATAGACTTTAAAAAAAATTAAAGAAATAAAAAATAAAATACGAATAAGAACAATTTCTAGCAGCTACCAAGTAGAATGGTACTAAGAATCACAAACTGATAAAAAAACTTAAAGAATGCCAGAAAAGGTAGATAACCCATTTATCAAACTTTGAGCATCTCAAGAAATAGCTGAATCAATGGCTAAAAATATTGCAAAAATGAAGCAGCTAGCAAGTGGGTAAATAGAAATACATTCGTACATATCCAGGAAAATCCATTGCCAACACTGTATACTCAATTCAAAAAATTTAATGGGTATTCACAGCTAGCATCTTATTATGATTTTAATTGGGTATGTGATAGAGATACTCACAATATCTCCAAAGTCTGCAATAGTCCTAGCGTTGAAGGAATCTTGCCACTGAGTTCATTGTTATTAAAAACCCTGCTCAAATTAATTCACAAGATGACATTGAAATTAGGGCTCAGATTGAGAGAAAGCGGGCCGCCAATTGATCCAACATTCCTCATCAAATAATAAAATTAAAAAAAATAATAAGAACACCCATTCTCTCAATAGTTAAATGGCAAAATTGAGTGGGACTTGTCATTATATATGAATTCATTCAAATGCATATTTAAAATATTATTCTCGTAACAAATGTTGTTCTCTTTGTCACCATGAAAGCTTGTTGCTTATACTTGCCATACGGGTAAGCAAAGCGCATAAATGCATAACTGTTGTTCATCATTCAAGTGCATACCGGAGACTCGTGAATAAATTCTTTGGTTCAAAGGAGCTCACACATGTATCGAGACATATTTGAATTGAAAAGTGAAGTCTCTGCCAATGGTTAAAGTAATTGTCGAAGGCTTTGAGTTTCTTTCTGAAGTGGTGAACTTCTTTCATAATCTCAACTTGATTTTCGAGATTGAGCTCATCACACGGACATTTCCATCTCAGAGAGTGATACAGTGAGTGGAAGCTAGATAAAGAACAACAAAAGCAAAGGAATGAACTTGAATATTATATATATATATACCTCCTGCATATGAAACTGCCTCAAAATATCAATATGGAGGTTCCTCAAATCTTCATGAATGGATTTACGGAAGGAACCAAGAGTTTCTTCAAGAGTGCGTTAAGCTTTGAAGTGTAAAAGAGGACCCCTGCTGTGTGTGAGGTTGAGATGGGGTTCTCGGGGGTTGTGAAACTCCTCCCTATTACAATACTACAGGTCAATGACCATTCTATTTTAACAAAAAATGACACTAGCTTTAAGAAATCTGGGTGAAAGGTTAAGATGTTGAATTATCACAAAGTGTAAGTCTACCTCACAGTTCCAGGAATAAACCTAAATTTAAGCTCACAAGATGTAAGTCAAGTTCACACCTAAATTTAACAAATGGTGATCTTACATTCACATATGGAAGAGTCCTTTGTTCTGTAGCAGATAATGTGTCCGTCCTTGATAACAAGCTATTCAACAGTTCTTCTCTCGTTTGACTCTGTTTTCTTTGTTTTTGGTGAACCCACGAGAGGATGTTCCATCACTAAAGGCGATTAGTACTCATCCTTTCGGATAAGTGGTAAATTTTTAGGGTGGTTTAATCTTGACCGGAGAATCAAGGTTAGGCCTGAAGTAGTACTTTTGTCCCTAGAAAGGGACATAGGCGAAGGGATATGCTCTGGAAATCGGTGAAGACTCTTGATTGGAGGAGTTGTCTCATTGCGTAAATTTGCGAGATCAGTTTGAACTTGTTAGGTAACTCATACTTGCACGGCTAGTTGCGAAAATGAAATACTTATAGCCGAGGGACGGAGGAAAACCAAAACAATACAAAAAGAAAATGAAATACTTGTAGCCAAGCAGTTCACTTCCCATCTCAATATGATGTTAGGGGCATCATGGTGAAAGGTCAATTTTGATCCTCAAGTGGAAAGGTATCTGAAATTTTTCTTTTTTTTTGATAAATTGGAAAGATATCTGAAATTATTTAAATGATGAATAATTAATGCTCTCAATCTAAATTAGTAAATATCGAGGCTGACAAACAAGTGATTCAATAAAATTGAAAGCGAATTAGAGAGAGGGCAAAAAGTAAACTGTTTGGAAGTTGAACTAGGTTTCGGTCAAAAATTGGATGATCAGCCACCTCCTTCCTCTGAAGAGGAAATCTCCTATTAGATGAAGGAAAGAGCAAAGAAGGTTTCTTATCAACTCGAAGATGATCTTTTTTGCACCCTCATCTTGATCCCAAAGTTTATCAAGCGATGTAATACGTTGGACTTCCACAAGTGGGGAAAACACTTCTATATCATCCTTGAAATTATAATTACGAGGAGCATGTAATCTCGTCAAATTTCCACCGATCCACAAAGTGCGAAAAGTGGTGTTTCTTCCTTGTAGATGGATGAAGCGAGCTTAACATAAATCCACTCTTGGTTGCTAACATGGAAGATGACTCTCTGAAGGGCACGAGCGACCCGGGGTTTTGAGAACCATTTGTCATTATAGAAGTTGAAAGGCTTGATGATGTCACGGAAGAGTGGATCGGGCATAAGGATTGAATCTTCAACGACACCTCCCGGAAGAGTAGTCTCACTGTCGCGATTGTTTTCATTTACCAAAAGCGGTTTCGATCTTTGCCGTGAGAGGCTTGTGACGGCTGATGAAAATCATAATACATAATCATTAATAACCATAATGATAACTTAATACATGATTCATTGACCTTTATTATAAATACAAACCAAAAGTAATGTTTGAACTTTGCCAGAACATACATTTTACGGCCCGCTGAAAATTCATAATGCGTTGTCAATGTAAACATGAGGATAACAAGTGTAATTTATGGTAAGACTCGTTAATCAGTTGACCGTGATGTCAATCTAAACTAAAATTAAGAGGCAACAATCTTGGATGGACCATTGACGAACATCATTATATAACTTCCCGTGAAATGAGCGTGTTTTGCGACATTAATAACTATTTCCTCTTCTTTCTTTTGTTTTCCCCCTCATAAAACAACTACTAGAAGAGGCACATCTATTGAATCACCTCTATTGATGGTGCTAGTTAGCTTCATTCAAAAGTCATCCTAGAAGAGGCCCATCCATTGAATCACCTCAACTGAAAAATTGAGGGTAACACGTGTAAATAGCAGTTATAAAGAGCATCCTCTCAATACCTCATTAACATTAGATATTGTTGAGCACATTTTAAAAACACTATCAATTGAGGGCAACACATGTGAATAGCAGTTATAAAGAGCATCCTCTCAATACCTCATTAACATTGGATATTGTTGAGCTCATTTAAAAAACACTCTATCTCTTCTGAATGAATGAATAGCTCATTGGATCTCCAGAATTTATGGAAAAATACATATTACCTGAAGAAAAATGAAATTTCTCACACACATTCATAAGCTATATCATGCAAGTATATGCCAAGCATATATAGGACTCTAAACTTAGATCTCTCTATCTAAATAACAACAGATTGAAGAAAGGAAATTGACCTCAGAATTGCCATATGCATGAAGTTCAACCAAAGGTTGTGGTTTTCCACGAACATCATAGAACACCACTCGCCCATTGCTTGTTCTAGCAACCAGTATCCAGCCATCATCTCTGAATGCCAATGAAGAGAAAGGTGCATCATAAGAAATGCAAGATGTGAGTTTCCTACTCCCTGAGTCAAAAGTGTATAACTTTTTATCAAGGCCAACACTAGCAATTACCTGCACTTATGCCACGCGAGTAAAAGATATGATCAGAATGATATGGCCAAATTTGTCCCTAAGAGACTTCATCATCCATAGACAATTTACAATGTGGGTTCCATTTACTATACAAACATGAAACAAATCTAACATGAAAACCTGGAGTGCAGAATGTATCATAAACACTCTTGAATTAGGGCACTTCTCTCTGCAACAACATCAGGAGAGACATTCCCAAAAATCTTTCTGGATACCCGTTCGACAGAGGACCAGGCAGAAGGAAGAATCCAGCCTTGCCCAGTAAACAATGTCTTCAACCGACGATAGAGAGTGCAAAAATCATGGTACCGTATGCATACGTATGCTTTTGGCGAATACCCAGTAATCGCTCCCTTTGTGTGAGAGAAAGACAGAGGGTGATGGCGATTTGCGGCGGTGGCGATGTGCGACGGATGTGAGCAACGGTGGCGAGGGACTTCGGTGAGCTAGAAAGAGTGGGCACCGATTGAGAGAAAGAACACAGAGAGGGAGAGGGCAGACCGAGACACAGCAAGATAGAGACAATGGAGATTAGGGTTTCTTTTTTTTTTTTTTCCCCTCTGCTTTCATGGTACAAAACGACGTTGTTTTAAAATTGGCGACCAAATTTATTTGTCGCAAAAAAATTTCAATTCCCGCCCCACTAAAAATCAAATTTCCCTCCCAAATTTTTGGCGACCAAAAGACCATATTAGTCGCAAAAAAGGTACCTTCGCCGACCAAATTTTTTTGGTCGCCAAATCTCAATCAATGGCGATTAAAATATTAGTCGCTAAAAGTACTAATTTGGCGACTAATTTTTTTTGGTTGCTAAAAATAAGTTTTTCGCAACCAAATTTTTGGTCGCCAAAAAATATGTGACCTTCCACGACCAAATATGTAGTTGGTCGGCAAAAGCATATCACTTTCTGCGACCAAGTCATTTTTTGGTCGCCAAAATATAACCTTCTGCGACCAATAATATTTGGTCGTCAAAAATAATGATCATTCGTGACTAATTAATATTTGGTCGCCAAATGACATTTTTTTGTGACCAAATTTTTTTTAGTTGGCAAAAGTGGTCGACAAATCGTAAATTCTTGTAGTGTAGTGATATCGAGAGATAGATAGAGGTGTAGAAGAGGCAGTTGTGTTGGCTTTTGCTACCAAATAGAAGCTGTGAGGGGTGGAAGAGAGTCCCAAACCAAGGGGAAGTCGGGTTGCTTATATGTGTTGGAGCAGTCGACCAAATAATATGCATTTGGAGGCCAACATATGCATATGTCATGTGACCAAGTGACCAACTCAGTTTACTTGCATCCCATCCCATATCCCATACTATCCCACCTAGTGTTACCTTCATTTCAGAATTCATGTGCCAAATTTTATTTTTTAATTATGCTTATGTTTCCCACCTCACCAAAAATCTTGAATTTATGGAGCAAGCTGTAAAAAGTTTATTTTAAATTGTTAGGCAGTAGCGGACATATAGAAGATGGTAGACGGGCTACTACCCCTTCTCCCCACCCTAAACTTTTGAAAAATCATACTTTTATCATGTTGTGTATGTCAATTTCCGACCACACTGCCAACTTAGTACTCAACTGGAGAACACCGGCAGAATAGATTAAGCCTGAACGACCTGCAACAGAAAGAAGAGATTCCGGCGGTGGCTCGTCCACTTGGGGGCACTCCGACGATCAAGTCAGTAAAAATATCTCTCAAAGATAACAAATAGTGCTTAACTCACTAGACAGAGCATAAAAGACATACCTTAGACCCATGGGGGTGCCTCCCTTTTATAGCCAACACAAACCTAGTCCCAATAGAAGCCTAACTTCACTGGACTCAGGATTACTGCTAATCTTGGACTCCCAGTAGGATTAGGATAAACTCTCTAAGAGTCTTACCTTAACCCAAACTGAAGTCTTTCATCATTCTAGGACTCTTGTCCCTTATCCGCTTATCTCGGATTCCGATATTTTCGAAGATAACCTCGGTCTTGCCGAGATCATCTTGGCATCATGACCATGACACATGGCACCTCGGCTGGCACTCCGGTGACACCTCAGCCACGTGTCGTCATTAAAAAAATATGTCCCCACAACTGCCCTCTAGGTTCTATTATCTCAGCATCCTGAGGTGATGGAACCTATATCATTCCTTCCTTCAATCATGACATCGGTTTAACTTTAGCTTGTAAACTTTTCTCAAGTTTCAGCAAGTGTTAAACATCATCTCGGTTTAACTGCAACTTATAAACTTTTCTCAAGTTTCAACAAGTGTTAAATATCATCTCGGTTTAACTTCAACTTGTAAACTTTTCTCAAGTTTCATCAAGTGTTAAATATCATCTCGGTTTAACTTCAACTTGTAAACTTTTCTCAAGTTTTAATAAGTGTTAAACATTATCTCGGTTTAACTTCAACTTGTAAACTTTTCTCAAGTTTCAACAAGTGTTAAACATGACCTTGGTCTCTTGTTTGTTGGAATCTGGGATCTGCTCACTTTAGGCTGAGCTCTTTTCTTCTCAGACCTAGTCATCTAGGCCGAGATCTTGTCTTCTGGAATCTGGGATCTGCTCACTTTACGCTGAGCTCTTCTCTTTTCGGACCTAATCATCTAGGCCGAGATCATGTTTTCTGGGATTCTCCATGCCCGACCTCCCGCGAAGGCCGATGAGAATGTCCCTTAGTCCCGCCATGCTGAGGGACTACAGGAACCGTTTTCTGCCCCCATTTCTGTATACCTTTCCTGGCCGCTGGAATCGGCGTATCTTGTAGCAAGAACAGTGGCCGCATGACGTTGTTCTGCATCAAGAAATTGATGACCGTTTGCAGGTCCGCTAATTTGTCCGTCATTCCCTTCATTTCGTCGTCCCTCCGTAGGCTTCTATCTTTCCATACCTGGAGATCGTCCTAGTTCTAATACTCGTTCCAGTCCGATTTCTTTGGTACACCGCCCTCTTGGCCGACGTCCTTTCCTCCGTGATTCTTATCACGAGTCTCTTCGTTGCAGTTGTCTTCTTCGACGTCAAGGTCAATATGTTTCCCACTCTCAGTAGGGGTGTCGTCCCTAACCTTCTCTTTTTGTTCGTCATTGGCCATCTATTCTCCATTCTTTCCCACAGACGGTGCCAAATTGTGTGTGCCAATTTCCGACCACACTGCCAACTTAGTACTCAACTAGAGAACACCAGCAGAATAGGTTAAGCCCGAATGACCTACAACAGAAAGAAGAGATTCTGGCGGTGGCTCGTCCACCCGGGGGCACTCCGACGATCAAGTCAGTAAAAATATCTCTCAAAGATAACAAATAGTGCTTAACTCATTAGACAGAGCATAAAAGACATACCTTAGACCCATGGGGGTGCCTCCCTTTTATAGCCAACACAATTCTAGTCCCAATAGAAGCCTAACTTCAATAGACTTAGGATTATTGCTAATCTTGGACTCCAAGTAGGATTAGGATAAACTCTCTAAGAGTCTTACCTTAACCCAAACTGAAGTCTTTCATCATTCTAGGACTCTTGTCCCTTATCCGCTTATCTCGGATTCTGATATTTTCGGAGATAACCTCGGCCTTGCCGAGATCATCTCGACATCATGACCATGACACGTGGCACCTCGGTTGGTACTCGGTGACACCTCGGCCACGTCGTCATTAAAAAAATATGTCCCCACACATGTAATTTCATACTTACTAAAATATTACTCTCCAGGCACATCTTTTATAAGATAAATTAGATTTTTTTTGACAACTTAAAGAAAAATAGCAGAGTAAAAAGGATTTTAAGAAAGAATAAGGTTAAAAGGGAGAGTTCCTTTTTAAAAATGTCATGCACAAGTAATTAATTTTTGCCTAATTAACATTGTAAAGGCATAACATACCCACCTTAACACCAAATATACCTTCATGTTTACACACTTACCTTTCAAACCCGAACTCTACTGACCCCCACTAGTATCTCCGGTTAACACTGTGAGACCCCTAACTTTTGTAGACCTTATTAGGTCCCAAAATTTTGAGTTACTATAACAAAGCCTTTAATTCGTTGATTGCTAGCAAATTAAACCCTAGAGCCGAAAACATATCACGGACGAACCCATACAAATCCAAATCGACCCTGGAAGCTTAGAATCATAACACTCTAATATTAATTATTTAACTCTCAAATTTTAGATTAATTGCTCTAAACCCTAACTTCCGGTTTTTACAGTCTTCATTCAGTTATTTACCTTTAAATTCAAAGCAAGATAATACAAACCGAATTATTTTTCCTAAACACTAATTTATTAACTCTTCACTTGAAATAGATATTTTAATTGAGCCCAAGCCCTCACATTTTTATTAAATCACAAATTGACCTTAAACAAGTACCATTATATATTTATATATACAATTGAACCCTAAAATCTTTTTTTAACATTATGTTTTACAATTTCCAAGATTTGTACACAAAATAAATAGGAAAATCTTCCCAAATCTTGAGGACATGACTAGCCGTCATCATTATACTTAGTACAAACAAATCTCTTGAATCTTGGAGCAATAATGAATTTATTACCAATAAAGATTTGCTATGAGTATTGAAATTAGCCCTAAACCAAACTAGATCATAATTAAATACATAAATAAGGTCCCAATACATGAGTTTAATTCCAAGCCCTCATTTCTTTTATTAATTTCAAGAATTACCCCAAAACTAGTACTTGTACCTTGTACCTTGAAGTACCATCAATCTTGTAAAATATATATGTATACACCTTGAGGGATGTGCCCTTGTGCCTAAAATTAATAAAAAAAAATAACCCATCATTCTAGGAAAAAGTGAGGAGACAACTTTCAAGATATATCATCATGAAATTCTAAAAAGAAACACCACCTAGTATCCTAGACCTAGGATGCTAATTCCTAAACTAGTTCTATTTTAACTAAATCTTGCCAAATCCTTGAGTAAGCCTCCCAAATCATCCCTATTTCCTTTAACACTTCAAACAAATCCTAAACTTTCCATCCATTTTCAACTAGGGGGCTTTTAGGACTTTTTGCATCAAAACTTGCCTATAAATACCAACACCACCCCTAGCTTGCAAGCACAAACACCACACCCACACACACATTTCGGCTAGAGAGAGGGAGGAGAGCAAGAGAGAAAAGTCTAAGAAGAAGAGGGAGGAAGAAGAGAGCCTTCTTGTGCAAGCTTAGTACGTAAGCCACAACACAACCTTCTCTTTCACTTTCCTTTTTCAAATACATGTTCTAAGGGTTCTAAATAATGTTTTCAGATCTATTATTGATGAGTTACTTGTGTTAAAAATGCTAAAAGTTGAGTATTGATTCCATCTCTCTTGTATTTTCCCCATTTTGGCACAAAACCATCTTTTTATACCAATCTCTCAAACTTTCCAAAGGCACACCTTCAAGAAAACTTTCTGAGTTAAATATATATTAGTTAGCATGCTTTCTTCACAAAAGAAACGAAAGCTTTCCCTCGGTGGAACCCTTTTCTCATAAATTTTCTTGTTTTGGATATTTTACCCTAGAATCTGTTTTTGCAGCCCACTTCCAGATATTCTAGAAAAATGTACAAAATTATTCTGGACCTCTATTTTATGTCAAAACCTTCCTTAAGGTGTTAGCTTTCAACTAAAATTGGTTTCATCAAAAAACATCAAGCGTTTTGGAAGAAAATCAAATTTTAAATAACGGATTCGACAGATCTGGACAGATTCTGGATAGCACTGGAATATTTTCTAAATAACTTAAAATCTGGAAAATCAATCCCATTTCAAAAAAATGTTCTAGAAACTAAATCAAATTCTCTACGAACTATAGGAAGACCGAGTCCGGTGGAAGATCTAAAATAGTCCTTTCATTTTAATCTTTATGTGATATTAAATCTGAAAATTTTGTTATGTATGGATGTTTTATACCCTTGTATTCATGAAAATGTTTAATAGCTTATGATCATATCTTGGCATGATATTGTATTTGTTATGTTATGCTATTTATCTTTCTCATCTTAAGGATGCATGCTTATGTGGATATTATTATCTTGTAAGTTTGGACTAACCTTGTCTTAAAACATTTAACTCAACGGGAAACCTAATTGGGAGGGTATTGGGTTTTCGATCACTTGAGTAATGAAAAGATGAGAATATGTGATATATGAATTTTTGGGATGCGTTCCCTATTTGAAAGTTAAAGTCTTGTGCAAGCAGTTGTCGCGTAAACCCTGGAATGGAACGGACGTATTCGAACTTCTTGCGACGGTTTGAATGGTGAGATTCAGGATGATAAAACTTTTTCTGGAAGGATGAGGTTGGATTCAGGAGATAAAACTTTTTCTTTTCGCTATTCCTTTTGAGGCCCTACGGTTGGCGCTACGCGGTATATAACCGTTGGTAGGCATCTGAGGTTAGTTCTGCAACAAAGCAACAAAAAGGGGAGTTCCGAATAGTCTGGTGTCCAATTCTTGTGGTTGGGAGGACGAAATCTCTTTGGGGGATTTCTAGTTTACTAACATCTAACTTGTAACCCTTTGTTTATTTGGTTGAGTATCATGATTTACTATTTGATGTTATATTTGTGATTGTGTATTGGACTGGGAAAAAGGGATGGGGTGTGTGTGTGTTTACTGGGCATTCAAAGCTCACGGCGTGTCATGCCAGGTGCCAAAGAGGTGTTTATAATTTGGAGGCAGCGAGCTTGAAACCTTCAAAGACTTTTGGCCATCTTAGGAAAGTTAGAAATCCCTTTTGATATTTTGTAAGGCTCATGTGAAGATTTAAATTTTCCTTTTGGGATGGAATGTAATGGGACAAGCCTTAGGGATTAAGGATATTCGAGGTTGTTATGAACTTATGTTCTATATATTTATATGTATGAACCTTATCGTTGCTTATGAGACCTTGTGTCAATACCTTTTAAGATCATCAAAAGGGTAGTCTTGTTTGCCTAAGAAAGCCGGACTTAGAAGGGAGGCTAATTTGACTCCTTCGGCGATCTGGGATCTTACTTAGTTATTGACCATAGGACTCATTAGTGACTCTCCCTTGACTGCAACCAATAGTGTAAATTCGGGGCGTCACAACTTGGTATCAGAGCATAGGTTCAACCCTTACCCACGCGTTTCGACCTGCGGTTAGAGACTACCTTGCCCCGACGATGTTATATTATTACACTATCGATTCTATCAGGGACATCGAAAATAAAATATTTCTTGACCTATCTTAGGAAATTTCTTCGAATTTTGGGCACACCAAGATCAACTCATGAGGACTTACTTCAGGATCGTGAAATGGTTTTAACTTTGAATACAGCCTCACATAGGGCAGTAGGGGTACTTTAGTTCTACCCGTCTTCTATCGATTGTCATACCCTCGTCTTGTATTCATAACCTTTATTCGATGTCATCATTTTCCAAGATTAAGTCTTGTCCATCTAGTCCTGTTTTATACACTACTATTTGTAAATTTGACCTCCTTTGACCCTTGATTATTTTATTTAGCCCAAGGCTTGTTGTAAATAATTTCATTTTCTTTACTCGATGTGAATCTTGGATGTTCGGTTTGAAGCAGCGGATATGGCCAACGCAGTTTCAAGTTAAATATCTAGTTTAGTCACTACATCTATAACCTTGATCACAATTAAAACCATAACATCATACCATTCATCCATATTTCAGTTAATCCTGATGTTATCACCATAACTGCTTCGTATTCTTCGTCTCCACTTCAATCCAATTTTAGGAATCTTGTAATTATTATTATGTATACATGAAGTTGTGCTGCGAGAACACCATAGGATAATTAAACACTAACTTAAGATTAGTTGCTTACCCATAAAGAATTGCCTCCGTAGTTAGAATTTGACTAACGCCTCACCTCATTCAAAGAACGACAAATGGTGGACCATATTTCGAGACAAGTAATAACACGAGCTCACAAGCAACAATAGGAATGCAGTACCAGGAAAATGAAACCTTAAGAATGGACTAGTAACCGTGGCTGAAATACCAAACCCTATCAAGAATCAAATTTTGGAGGAGTCTTACCATTTTTGTGGAAATAACTTCAGAATGAGAGGAGGTAGAATCCAAGAGGATTTGGAGGTTGTGGAAAGGAAACCCAACGTCGTGAGGAACCAAAAAGGAGCAACCGGAAGAATACAACAACATACTCCAAGATAGAAAGGGACAGCAATTATACGAAAGGAAGTCAAGGATGACTATTTAAAAGGAAAGGGCTAAAGAACACTGGAAACCAGACCACATTAGCACCTTATGTAAGGGATAGACAAGAGCAGATGGATATGATTAATGACGAGCTTAGGGAAGATGCAACTAGGAAATGTTTATATGATTAATTTTCAATTCCTAAGACATGAAGATACCTTCCTCTGACCTCATCTTAAAAATAGAATTGTTACGCAATTACCAAAAAAAGGAGATGACTTACCTATCCAACAGAATGCTTTTATTATTTTAAGGGGGATAGATTAATGATTCAACAAATCAACAAACACAATGGAAAGTGTAGATCGCCACATCAGGAAATTGGCAATACAAGCCCTCGCACTGGAGCAGCGGTGTCATTACCTATATACTGAATAGTTCAAGAAGTGCGGGAGGTTAGCTTATCTCATAACGTCATTAATTAGGGCAGAATTTGATTCAAACGCTATTATTAGAATGAGACCAATTATGGCTTGGGCAAAGGAAGAAGAACTTGAGAGAAGAAGATGATCCGGCTAATTACCCACAACATTTGAGAAATGAAGAATGTTTGAAATTTCGAGGACGAAATTTATTTTAAGGGGGATAGGTTGTGAGACCCCTAACTTTTGTAGACCTTATTAGGTCCCAAAATTTTGAGTTACTATAACAAAGCCTTTAATTCGTTGATTGCTATAAATTAAACCTTAGAGCCGAAAACGTATCACGGACGAACCCATACAAATCCAAATCGACCCTGGAAGCTTAGAATCATAACACTCTAATATTAATTATTTAACTCTCAAATTTTAGATTAATTGCTCTAAACCCTAACTTCCGGTTTTTACAGTCTTCATTCAGTTATTTACCTTTAAATTCAAAGCAAGATAATACAAACCGAATTATTTTTCCTAAACACTAATTTATTAACTCTTCACTTGAAATAGATATTTTAATTGAGCCCAAGCCCTCACATTTTTATTAAATCACAAATTGACCTTAAACAAGTACCATTATATATTTATATATACAATTGAACCCTAAAATCTTTTTTTAACATTATGTTTTACAATTTCCAAGATTTGTACACAAAATAAATAGGAAAATCTTCCCAAATCTTGAGGACATGACTAGCCGTCATCATTATACTTAGTACAAACAAATCTCTTGAATCTTGGAGCAATAATGAATTTATTACCAATAAAGATTTGCTATGAGTATTGAAATTAGCCCTAAACCAAACTAGATCATAATTAAATACATAAATAAGGTCCCAATACATGAGTTTAATTCCAAGCCCTCATTTCTTTTATTAATTTCAAGAATTACCCCAAAACTAGTACTTGTACCTTGTACCTTGAAGTACCATCAATCTTGTAAAATATATATGTATACACCTTGAGGGATGTGCCCTTGTGCCTAAAATTAATAAAAAAAAATAACCCATCATTCTAGGAAAAAGTGAGGAGACAACTTTCAAGATATATCATCATGAAATTCTAAAAAGAAACACCACCTAGTACCCTAGACCTAGGATGCTAATTCCTAAACTAGTTCTATTTTAACTAAATCTTGCCAAATCCTTGAGTAAGCCTCCCAAATCATCCCTATTTCCTTTAACACTTCAAACAAATCCTAAACTTTCCATCCATTTTCAACTAGTGGGCTTTTAGGACTTTTTGCATCAAAACTTGCCTATAAATACCAACACCCCCTAGCTTGCAAGCACAAACACCACACCCACACACACATTTCGGCTAGAGAGAGGGAGGAGAGCAAGAGAGAAAAGTCTAAGAGAAGAAGAGGGAGGAAGAAGAGAGCCTTCTTGTGCAAGCTTAATCGTAAGCCACAACACAACCTTCTCTTTCACTTTCCTTTTTCAAATACATGTTCTAAGGGTTCTAAATAATGTTTTCAGATCTATTATTGATGAGTTACTTGTGTTAAAAATGCTAAAAGTTGAGTATTGATTCCATCTCTCTTGTATTTTCCCCATTTTGGCACAAAACCATCTTTTTATACCAATCTCTCAAACTTTCCAAAGGCACACCTTCAAGAAAACTTTCTGAGTTAAATATATATTAGTTAGCATGCTTTCTTCACAAAAGAAACGAAAGCTTTCCCTCGGTGGAACCCTTTTCTCATAAATTTTCTTGTTTTGGATATTTTACCCTAGAATCTGTTTTTGCAGCCCACTTCCAGATATTCTAGAAAAATGTACAAAATTATTCTGGACCTCTATTTTATGTCAAAACCTTCCTTAAGGTGTTAGCTTTCAACTAAAATTGGTTTCATCAAAAAACATGAAGCGTTTTGTAAGAAAATCAAATTTTCGTAACGGTCGACAGATCTGGACAGCACTGGAATATTTTCTAAATAACTTAAAATCTAGAAAATCAATCCCATTTCAGAAAAATGTTCTAGAAACTAAATCAAATTCTCTACGAACTATAGGAAGGCCGAGTCCGGTGGAAGATCTAAAATAGTCCTTTCATTTTAATCTTTATGTGATATTAAATCTGAAAATTTTGTTATGTATGGATGTTTTATGCCCTTGTATTCATGAAAATGTTTAACAGCTTATGATCATATCATGGCATGATATTATATTTGTTATGTTATGCTATTTATCTTTCTCATCTTAAGGATGCATGCTTATGTGGATATTATTATCTTGTAAGTTAGGACTAACCTTGTCTTAAAACATTTAACTCAACGGGAAACCTAATTGGGAGGGTATTGGGTTTTCGATCACTTGAGTAATGAAAAGATGAGAATATGTGATATATGGATTTCTAGGATGCGTTCCCTATTTGAAAGTTAGAGTCTTGCGCAAGCAGTTGTCACGTAAACCCTAGAATGGAACGGACGTATTCGAACTCCTTGCGACGGTTTGAATAGTGAGATAAGGTTGGGTCCGGATGGGACATTCAGGATGATAAAAATTTTTCTGAAAGGATGAGGTTGGATTCAGGAGATAAAACTTTTTCTTTTCGCTATTCCTTTTGAGGCCTGGGTTGGCGCTTACGCTGATATATACCGTTGGTAGGCATCCGAGGTTAGTTCTCGCAAAGCAAAGACAAAGAGGGAGTTCGGAATAGTCTGGTGTCCAATTCTTGTGGTTGGGAGGACGAAATCTCTTTGGGGGATTTCTAGTTTACTAACATCTAACTTGTAACCCTTTGTTTATTTGGTTGAGTATCATGATTTACTAATTGATGTTATATTTGTGATTGTGTATTGGACTGGGAAAAAGGGATGGGGTGTGTGTGTGTTTACTGGGCATTCAAAGCTCACGGCGTGTCATGCAGTCTTGAAGAGGAGTTTATAGTGGAGGCAGCGAGCACAGAAACCTTCAAAGACTTTTGGCCATCTTAGGAAAGTTAGAAATCCCTTTTGATATTTTGTAAGGCTCATGTGAAGATTTAAATTTTCCTTTTGGGATGTAATGTAATGGAACAAGCCTTTGGAATTAAGAATATTCGAGGTTGTTATGTACTTATGTTCTATATATTTATATGTATGAACCTTATCGTTGCTTATGAGACCTTGTGTCAATACCTTTTAAGATCTGTCAAAAGGGTAGTGCGCTGCCTAAGAAAGCCGGACTTAGAAGGGAGGCTAATTTGACTCCTCCGACGATCTGGGATCTTACTTAGTTATTGACCATAGGACTCATTAGTGAATCTTCCTTGAATGCAACCAATAGTGTAGATTCGGGGCGTCACAAACACCTCTGACCACAAACTCTTAGCCCTTTCCATCATTCAACCCCTTTTGTGGTGACCCTCTTCCTAACCCCTTTACCTTTCCACAAAACCCTTCTCCAAACCCTATTTTGCCATTGTAAATCACCTCTCCTACTATGAACCTTTTCCCTACCATGATGCTCTTCCTCGGTTCTTTTCCTTATCGCGTACTCCTTTTTGGGACCTGTTCATCACATAATCTCATTTCCCATCGCAACCTCATGCCCTTATTGTGACCCCCTATCTCTAGTTTTTAGATTTTGGTTTAAAAAGAAGAAAAAGAAGGATGAGTAGGAGGAAGGGAAGAAAATAACAAAGTGGTGACACAATTAAATTTTTTACCTTTCAAAACGTAATTCTCTCCGACCCTAACAACCACCTCTGACCGCCACAGTCACTACTGTAGATACCCCATTTTGGTTGGCTATTATACTTAACCATACTTTGGAAATGCCGCCCAATGATAAACATAAGAAATTATTTGGAACTCTTGATTTGTCAATTTTTACTTTCAACCGGATGTATCTGAATGAACTTTAGCCTAGCTAAACAACGTAACTAACCTTTCTAAACCTATTTGAGACATTTGCTTTAAAAATATGACATGTGTTACTTGTGTGCTTATTTTTCATTCCAAGAATATTATTAAGAGTTCTAATAAATTAGACCAAATTGAGACAAAATCATAAATTGATAGTCAAAATTGAACCAATTAAAATTATAAAGACTAAAATGACACAATGACATACGGACCACCGTTGTAATTTACATTTCTTATTATTATTATTTGTGGTGTATATAGAATCAACTCAATTTGAAATTGTCCATTCCATCTAATATGTTAACAAAAGTTATCAATTGGATTAAATTCACACAACATAAAATATTAAAGGGCAAATAGATACAACTAAAATTATATAGATCAAATTGACACATGAAAGAAATTATGAGAACCACGATTGAGTATAATGTCCCCAATTATTATTATTTGTTAAGAATGTAATCTAACCTCAAGTGATTCTGAAATTCCGAAATTAACCTCTCTTTTAGTGAAAATGAATAGCAAGCATTTTTTTAATTGAAAAAAAAATAAAAATAAGCAAAACACTCCATCCAAAGGTGGAATCCAAATTAAATAAATGGGAGTTTGGTAAGTACATATCTGTTGATAAAGTATGACCAAAAAAATACTATGACAAGAAAAGCAACACTGCTTACTTTTTTTATTTTTACAATCCGGACATGCATGCACTGAAATCCCTTATATAAATCCCCTCAAATCGCTTCAACTCGTCACCATCCATACTCAAACTCAAATTCATACTCTCTCTCTCTCTCTCTCTCTCTCTCTCTCTCTCTCATGAAAATGGTGCTCCCTAGTTGTCTTGTTATTACCGTTCTCTTGGCCTTTTTCTATCAACCATTAGCAAGCTATGATTACATACAATGTGGTGAATTTGGGGGCCAAACTAGATGGGAAAGCAGACTCAACCAAGTCTTTCTGAGTGCATGGGGCCTTGACTTGTGCCTCTACAAACCCTACAACAATCTATGTCCCACCAGAAGGTACTTGCTTCACAAAGCAAAGTTCTATGGTGAATACAGCAAGAACAGCCATCACAATCCGTATCGATGGCACTCTTGTTGCTCCCTCTGACTACTGCGCTATTGGAAATGGTGGAAGCTGGCTTATATTTGAGAAATTCAGTGGGGTTTCCATCTTTGGAGGAACACTTGATGGCCAAGGGACTGGTTTGTGGGCTTGCAAAGCCTATGCCAAGGCTTGCCCTACTGGAGCTATGGTATGTACTTTATATTATTGTGAAAGTTTATGAATTAAACTGCCATTAACCACCCTTTTCTTTGGTTAGCTTTTAGTTTAATCTATCTATGAGTTGACAATATTATGATTAGCTTCAATTGGCCAATGCTGTCTTTTCACTTTTCAAGCATAGGGTGCACCTAGTTTCCAAAAAAATGCAAAGCCTTCGCCAACTATTTTCCTCAGTGGGATGGAAACTTTCTTGGTAACCAAACATAAAATGGGAAGTTTTTATTTATTTTTTCTTGAGAAGGAGAACAGTAAAGTAAGGGTGGCCAAGTTTTGTGGGCAAGTGGGGTGGCGATTAATAAGCGCTTTTAGAGTGCTTCACTTGTCTTGTACCCAGTGATGTTGATTTCTAGGTCAAGTTTAGTAACACACGCTCACTCTTGGGGAAAACAAACAAAGCAGAATAATTATCAAGTTGAAAACTTTCAATATATCATAATCCCTTCCCTTGCATTACTTGGAATTGGAACTAATTAATGCTTTTTGTGTGTGTGGTGCGGAATCGGCCTTGTACAATTCGAATGACATTGTAATTAATGGATTAACATCACTAAACAGTCAGATGTTCCACATTGCCATCGATGGCTGCCATAATGTGAAGGTACAAGGAGTGAAGGTCTCGGCCTCAGGCAATAGCCCAAATACAGATGGTATTCACATTCAATTATCATTTGGAGTCACCGTCTCCAACTCTAGGATAGCCACAGGAGACGATTGTGTCTCAATAGGCCCTGGCAGTACCAATTTATGGATCGAGAACGTTGCCTGTGGCCCTGGCCATGGGATCAGGTAACACATCAATATTTCTTACTACTAATATATATAAATACCAAAACATTCCATTCCATTTGTGGCTAAATTTAAATATATATGCATGATTGGTGCAGCATTGGAAGTCTAGGGTGGGAATTGCAAGAACCTGGAGTGCAGAATGTGACAGTTAAAACAGTTACTTTCACGGGTACACAAAATGGTGTGAGGATAAAGACATGGGGTAGGCCCAGCAATGGTTTTGTTCGGGGCATTGTTTTTCAGAACCTCTTTATGGTCAATGTCCAAAATCCCATCATAATTGATCAAAATTACTGTCCTCACAATAACAATTGCCCTGGTCAGGTATGTAAATGCAATCTATAGCCATTAACCATAGATGGAGAACAACTGAAAATCAATTCTCTTATTTATTACAATTTTTTTCCTCCTACAGAATTCTAGTGTGATTATTAGTGACGTGACATATCAAGACATCCATGGAACATCGGTGACAGCGGTTGCAGTTAAATTTGATTGTAGTAAAAAGTATGGATGCAAAGGGATAAGATTGGAAGACGTTAATCTCACCTTCGGGGATCAACCAGCAGAAGCATCATGTGTCAATGTTGGAGGATCAACCTCTGGTTCAGTTGAACCAACAAGTTGCTTGTAGGACAATATGAAATTTATACACACATCATATGAATTAATCTAGACTATATTAAGAATCTCAGAGAAAGGAAAAGCATAAGGAATTAACATCCATATTTTTAGTATTATTGTCAGTTTATTAGCTCATGAAATTAGATAAGATCCAGATTTATACACACATTATATGTATAATATATTAGTCCATCCCCACCGAGCCTGATGCTGGCCTTGTAGAGCACTGTAGTCTAAACCCTTCATTGGGTAAACTGTTGTATTTTCAAATTCGTATAAGGAAAAGAATTACTGTTTGAATTAGTGTATTTATTTGTGTTGAGTATTTTGGCAGCAAATATCTAATCAAACAAAAGAAAAACAAAGCTAAAATACGCAAAATCATATCTGAATTTTCTTCAGAAAAATAGAAGATGAAGAGGCAAAACAGAGGCACCGACTCTGAATTTTGAGCTTCTCTTAGAAGCTTTGTACATGAATTTAGAATCACATATTCCCCCCCCCCCCCCAAAAAAAAAAAAGAAGCCATGTGGACAAGCTATCCTCCACATAATCTAACTATAATCAACGCGAAACAAAACACAACCTTAATTGAATTAAACAAAACAAGTTGATCGTTTGGTAACACAATCTGTCACGACTGAACCCTATCCCTAGAGGTTTGAATTATAACCGGCTAGTAATCATGAGATTACCGACGACCTTAAATAAAAATTAAATCATATTTAATTATATGGGTCAGAAGTAGAAGTATAAAATTTGTCCAATGAGCTTGTGCATAAATGGAATGAACAAAAACATATTATAAATATTAATAACTCACACCCATACATACATAAAGGATCTCGCATGTCCAAGATCATACAAATATCATAGTCATACAACAACCATAACTTATATATAGACATGGTCAAACATGACCAACAAAAGAAAATCAAAAGACAAAAGCCTTGTGCATGAGGCATTCTTGGCTAACTCCACAAAAACTTGGTATTCCTTCACAGGTTCACTAGGGCTAGACATCCTGCTGCTCACCAACATATATATATATAACAGAGTGAGCGAAAACCCAGTGAAAAACATCAAAGTAAATAGGCTATATGAATGAGTTTTAAGACATAATAAAATCATTCTCGTAATAGTTTCGTATCATAACGGAACAACCTCAGGCCCAATATATGACAAAACGACCTCGGGTCCAACATATACAGAAATACAGAACAAAACAAATCATACTTGTCAGAACGACCTCGGATATAACAACATCGGGTCTATTCAATTGTAGTTGTAAAATGACCATTGGGTCAACACATAACATATATTCAGACTTACCAGATATACAGAGAATTAGATAATCGGAACGACCTTAGGTCCATCTCATCAAATATATAGAATGACCTCTGGTCCATTTCATTTGTATAGAACAACCTTAGGTCCATCATATGGTTTCATGCTTATCAATCACATTTACAGATCTTTCACGAATCAAATAGATAGAAGGCTCATTGATAACACAAAATCATAAGTTTAGAAAACGTACCACATTGGTATCATTTAGAAAATAAGATACATAGAAATATCTTTCCTAGGATATTACTCATAATGATTTGGTTGCTGATATAGCTTCGCGAGTGAACCTACACAATTCATAACATACGCACATGGAATCATATCGCTTATTTGAATCGTTCTCTAACTTATTCAATTCTCTTAGCTTTTTTCTAACTCTTTAATTCATTTAGTGTCACGACTCCATTCCCCCCTAGTAGAATGGTGCCATGATGGCCAGTAATCCGAGATTACCAAAGGCCAATTTACAAGGATTCACACACAATCAGAGTATAATGTATGGGGCTTACATGTGCGGAAGCAATATATGTAAATCTAATTGGTCCATAAGAGCTGTGCATAAGTCAAGTGAAATGACATACATCATTATATAGCTTTTACAATGGATACAAACAAATGAAGTACAAAAATACATCCTGACCAAAAGGCTTCTCAAGCCGACATATACAAAAGAAATTAACTATAAACCAAGAAGCATGATTTTCAAGATGTTGCAAAACACGAATCCAAAAACACATCGGCAAAACACATCTAGGCGTCGTCGTCGTCCTGCTCATCACCTACATATATATAGAGAGAGTGAGCTTGGATACTCAGTGAATGGTATAAGTAATAAAGGGTTTTCATGAATGATATCCGAGATCTTTTAACAAAACAATACATGGGATGAATTAAGTTCATCTATCAAATCCTTCAAAGCTTCAAGGGATGCTTACTAACGTCAATATAATACAAGGGATGACATTCTGGACAAACAAACCCACGCGGTAAAACCGTCGGTGGCAAGGCAAGACAAGACAAGACAAGGGAGATATCTCAAACAATGGTGTCGTTGCATTATAGTCCCCGGACACTAAGGACTTGTGCTACAAATGCTTAGAGTCCCCTAGCACATACGGACTTCCAAAACAAGAGTGCAGTTGCATTATAGTCCCCTGACACTAAGGACTTGTGCTACAAATGCTTAGAGTCCCCTAACACATACGGACTTCCAAAATGTCATCAAAACAAGATAGTATTTAATATACAAAAATAGGAATAATCATTCATGCTATAAATACTTTTCGAACGAGGCAAAACAAGGTTTTTATCAAAGCTTTATAACATATCTTTATTAAAAATTCCACTCACATAGTTCTTCAAACGTCGGGGTCGAGGCAAGTCCTACAAACACATGGCAAGTTTATTGAATGCACTTTCAAACAAGCTTCACATGCATGCAGATGATCTCGGCATTCTCCAAAACCAAGTCAAATCAAAACAAAACAATGTTTCTCATCTAGGGAGAACATGCTGGGCACTAACCAGGTCTTGGCTGAGGTCCCACACCTCCTCGCCGAGGTAAGGTGAGGTCCCGATGGCCACATTCAAGGAAATGAAGTCGGGAAAATCTGGGTTTCCCTCCTCTTGAAGAACATAACGAACATGAAGAGCATGAAGAGGATGAATGTAAAGATCATAACTTATTATTACAAAATCTGAGATTTCATGCTATGAGTTTGAAAACATGGACTTGGGTACCTATACTTGAAGATTTTAGGAAAACAAACACAAATACATGAATCTTGATGCAAGCTTTCGAATCAAACAAGACTTTTCTTCAAGAACACATGAACACTAACTTCTCTTTCTAAACCAACTTTAAATCAATGCATGGCATGCAGAACAGATTCGATCATGCAATGCAGCTAGATGATCAATAAGAGCAACAAGAGTAGATCAAGATTCTAACCTCAGAACACAAATCAAATGGTTTAAACTCTAGGAATCGGGCTTGGAAATCTATTTCTCTCTCTAAAGACTTCTTCTTCTTCTAGAGCTTCTCTCCTCAAGAACAAAGACACATAGCAAATGATACATTTCTAGGTCTCTTGGTGACTTAACACTCACTGGACACGTGGCAATGGTTGGTTGGTTCAACTCAAAAAGGTGACTGACTGAAAAGATAAAACTATGACAAAGTGTGTTCAACAAGCTAGGTGGCAAGGGTACTCCGGCAAGTAACAATCTCGGCTAAGAACGAGGCTTCGGCAAGTAAGGCCTCAATGATCTCGGCTAGGAAGGACAACACTTGGCCCAGCTATGCCACACCTCGGTCTAGATGTGCCACACCTTGGTCTAGGTCATACCAGTCCAGGGACAAGATCACTTGGGTTCAAGGATAACATCTCGGCCTAGATAACACACATCTCGGCCTTGGTGATGAACACCTCGGCCTAGATAATGACATCTCGGCCAATATGTCAGGGTGCGAGTAGGGGTCAACCAAAGAGATCTTAAGATGGTTCTAGGTGTAAGGGTATCAAAGGAGCGACCTAAGCTCAAGATGACCTCGGCTGAAACACACACCAAACAGGGAACATAGCATGCAAGTAACACTCATGCAAGACAAATCAAGGGTTGTAAATGCAACATATCGAGACAAGATCATGTAATACATATGCAAGCATGACTAGAGTGAAGCGAGGGTTGTTACATCCCACCCTCCTTAAAGAAGTTTGGTCCCCAAACTTGAGTTACCTTGATTTGAAAATAACTCTGGATATCGGACTTTCATCTTTTCTTCCATTTCCCATGTAGCATCCTTGCCGTAATGTTCCTTCCATTCAATTTTCACCATTGATATCGATTTGTTCCGCAATCGTTTCACTTGCCTATCAAGAATCCGTATCGGCTTCTCCTCATAACCTAATTCTTCGTTAATCCCAATCCCGAAATGGTCAATCACATGCAGGGGATCCCGAATATACTTCCTCAACATCGAAATATGGAACACATTATGAACTCGACTTAGTTCTGGTGGTAAAGCAAGTCTGTAGGCAGCTGTGTTAACCTTATCAAGAATTTCAAACGGCCCGATGTAACGAGGTGCTAACTTACTTTTCTTCCCTAATCTGGAAACTCCTTTCATTGGCGAAACCTTCAGGAATACATGGTCCCCAACTTCAAACTCCAACTCTCTTCTCCTCTGGTCGGCATAACTCTTCTGCCGACTCTGGGCAGTTCTGATCATTTGTCGAATGAGCTTAATCTTCTCGGTTGTAACTTCAACTAGTTCAGGACCAATCAAAGCTTTATCTCCTACTTCGACCCAACATATCGGCGATCTGCACTTCCTTCCATACAAGGCTTCGTACAGCGCCATGCCAATGCTAGTTTGATAACTGTTGTTGTAAGCGAATTCTACTAACGGTAGATGTGCTCCCCAACTTCCCTTAAAATCTAACACACATAGTCTGAGCATATCTTCGAGTGTCTGAATCGTTCTTTCTATTTGCCCATCGGTTTGGGGGTGGAAAGTTGTGCTAAACTTTAACTCGGTTCCTAAGGCTCTTTGTAGACTCTGCCAAAATCTAGAAACAAACTTCGGATCTCGGTCTGACACTATGGACATCGGCACTACATGAAGTATCACAATCTCATTCATATACAAGACAAATTTAGTCAACAAGATTGAATGTAGTCTGAACAGGCAAGAAGTGTGCTGACTTAGTTAATCTGTCAATTATAACCCAAATCGAATCCATACATTTCTGTGTCTTCGGCAAACCAACCACAAAGTCCATGGAGATGTGTTCCCATTTCCATTCAGGAATTGAAAAAAGTTGAAGGAGTCCTACTGGTCTCTGATGTTCTGCTTTCACTTGTTGACAATGCAAGCACTGGGATACAAACTCAGCTATTTCTTTCTTTATGTTCGGCCACTAAAAGGTCTGCTTCACATCTTGATACATCTTAGTGTTCCCTGGATGAACAGCAATTCTGGAACCATGAGATTCTCGCAGAATCTTCCCTTTTAACTCTGGGACGTCAGCGACGCACAGTCTTCCTTCAAACTTAAGCATTTCATTCCCAAAGGTGTACCCTATCCTTGACCTAGTGATAATCTCATTAGCTATCTTCTTTAGGAATTCATCCTCCATCTATCTTGATTTTACTTCTTCAATGATAGTCGGCTCCGCTGTGATCGTGGCTAAGCATGCCAAACTTCCCATTGTCCTCTTGCTCAAAGCGTCGGCCACCGAGTTCGCCTTACCTGGGTGGTACTGAATCTGCATGTCGTAATCTTTCAATAATTCAAGCCATCTTCTCTGCCTCAAATTTAATTCCTTCTGAGTGAATAAGTACTTCAAACTCTTGTGATCTGTGAAAACTTGGCAAGAAGCTCCATACAAGTAATGACGCCAAATCTTCAAAGCAAACACTATGGCTGCTAGCTCTAGATCATGGGTAGGATAGTTCTTTTCATGGGGTTTCAACTGACGAGATGCATAAGCTATTACCTTACCCCCTTGCATTAACACACAACCCAAGCCCTTATGTGAAGCATCACCAAAAATCTGAAATTCCTCATTACCTGATGGAAGTACAAGAACTTGTGCTGTAACTAGCCTCGTCTTCAACTCCTGGAAGGCTGATTCTCTATCCTCGGTCCATTCGTACGTCACTTCCTTCTGAGTTAGTTGTGTCAATGGTACGGCAATCCTTGAGAAGTCCTTCACAAACTTTCTGTAATAACCTGCCAAACCCAGAAAACTACGAACCTCGGACACGTTGGTCGGCGTCGGCCAATTTACGACGGCTTCAATCTTACTGGGATCAACTGAGCAACATTGTTCGCTCGAGAGAACCACATGGTTTGCAAAAGTACTAGATGGTCTGAATTTAGGCTTAGTGGTTGCTCGAGTGAAGGTGCAAAATAAAAGGCAATCACTTGAGCAGTAGCTCGGTCGCTCGAGCCAATTGCAAATGTCTGCAAAACTACTAGATGCATGAGATATACACTCGAGTCACAACTTGTTCGCCGAGCGATGTAGTCGACTCGGGTTTTCTAGAACATAGTTTGGACCCCAAAACACATGTTCAATGTCAAAACCTTTCATGACATGTTCTAAAACACATGAACGCCTTCAAAAACATGAATACAAAACCCGCCTGACCTTATGTTCAAAATTTTATGAATTCACCATGCATGACCCAATTGATTTCAAATTGTTTTCCAAAGCTTTAAAAACATGTAATTGAGTTCCAAATGACATAATTCATGGATGTATGTATGATATGATCCTCAATTCAAACATAGACAACATAAACCATTCTTAAAATGATGAA
Organism: Camellia lanceoleosa; assembly: GCA_025200525.1. Lineage (NCBI taxonomy): Eukaryota > Viridiplantae > Streptophyta > Magnoliopsida > Ericales > Theaceae > Camellia > Camellia lanceoleosa. The sequence goes on along the minus strand of CM045762.1, from coordinate 105,242,637 downwards.
GCTAACCAAAATTATGCATGCATGTGACTCTAAATTCATCATCTTTAGCTCATTTCTTGTATTTGATCATATAATCCTCTTGAATTCACATCTTTGATGATTTAATCTCACAAATTAAGGTTCAAAAGCTTACCTAAGGTCTTCAATTACACTTGTATTAACCAATTCTTGGGTTCTTCTAGTCAATTCTTCAATCTCCAAGGCCCAAATCCAAGTTTTCTTGTTTCTCTCTCTATAACTTGCTCTCACTCTTTCTAGAATGAAATTTCAGAATTTTTGAGTGAATAATGAGTTAAATCCACATTTCCTTCATATTTACAGACTAGATTAACTTAACACACTAATTAGGGATTAAGATAGTTAATTGAGCTTAAGGCTTAACCAAACAAAACTTAACTTAATTGATTTAATCTAATTAATTTAATTTGAATAAAATTTTAATCAAATTCCTCATAAGGCTCTAAATATTATGACATTCACATTAAACTAACCAATTTCGGTTTTTGACGCCATTAAGACTTTCAATTTCATATTATAACAAAAATCACAACAGATATTCCTACGATTAATAGATATGAATCTAAAATCATAGTAAACACACAATTAGCATTCAAATCCACAATAAACACATAAGCACATTCAAAATTAAAGGATTAAAAGCATAATACATGGCAGGATTGTCGTAGTCTTCTCCACTTTAAGAAGTTTGGTCTTCCAAACTTGTGTTATCTTGAGTCGGAAACAATTCGAGATACCTTTGCCTTATTTCATATTCTTTCTCCCAAGTTGCCTCTGTACTATAATGTTCCTTCCATTCCACCTTAACCATAGGGATCACCTTAGTTCTCAACTGTTTCACTTGTTGATCAATGATTTGTATTGGTCTTTCTTCATATTCCATATTATCGTCTAGAGCTATCCGATGATAATCAATAAGATAGAACGGATCTCAGAGATAACCCCTTGTAGACACCCCATTTTTGACCAACCTTAAGACTCAGACGTCACCAACTGAGCGCTCGGTGATGTTACATATTGTGCTCATTCTGAGGTTACGGAGTTTCGGCTGCGAGCCTTGCCTTCGGACTTCTGTCTCTTTGTGCTTTCCTGCCATTTAATTGGGTCCTGCTTTCTTCCGAATGGAGGAGATGTCTCAGACCATCTCTCAAGGGTCGAGGCTACATTTTGTGGTCTTAGGCCATTCATCTCGCTTTGAGGCCGCTTTGGAGCCGCCTGCCGTGTGCCTTGTTCGGGATGCCTTAACTACTGCTTGCTCGATTTTTGGCACACACCTTATTTCCTCTCCTTAGAGTGACATTTTGGCCCGGGAGACCACCTTCGTGGTCATACGCCATCTCCGGTGCCTAACAGCCTGTTTTTGGGGCCCCAAAATGCGTGTTTTGGCCCCCGAACCCTCGTTTTGCATCGGTTAGGGTTCATTTTTGGTATGGACCCTATTTTCATTGCTAGGAAGGTGGTAGGATGGTGGGAGACCAGAAATTCTCCCAAAAACCATTTTCTCTCTCCTCCAGCTGGTTTTTCTGACAGAAAGCTGGTTTTTCTCACTTTTGAGCCACAATTTCTGGTTTTTCATACCACCATTGTGTTGTGCTCATCTGGGAGGCCACCAATATGGGTAGGCCGACTAGTATTTCTTCTTGACCCTTTTGACCCTTACTAAAAAGATGGTTTTCCTCTCTACTGGGTCACTTTTTCTGGTTTCCCACTATACAGTTGTATTCTACTCAACTGGGAGGCCACCTTTCTGGGTAGGCCGACCACCTTTTCTTATTGAACCTTTTGACCCCTGGTTGGCCTTGGAGGGCCGTCGACCACCGAACGTCGGCCAGCCATCTGCTTTTTGCTCTCTCTGAATGCAATCCAGTTGTGCCAACTATGGGGCATTTGGACCATCCTCCATACACGTGTGTGGAGGATATTTGAAGCTTCCAAGAGAAGCTTTGGCCTCTCTTCTCTATAAGAGAGTCCCTCCTCTTCCATTACAAAGGTTGAACATTTTTGGTTAAGGCATATACACTCCACCCTCCATAGCACTCTTCTTCAAGCTCCTAACCCTAATATTCTTGCACCATTTACACCACACCTCATAGCCTACCACCTCCACCATCCATTCAATCATCTTGGAACTATTTTTCAAAGGTTGAAGGCTCATTTCCTTGGTCTAGAAGCTACTGGAATCATTGTCTACAAGGGTAAGTACTCATTTCCTCCATTTTTTGCATTATTTTGCTTCCCTATTGTAGCTCGGCTTTTCGCGCCCCCTTTCGAAAGAATGAAATAGCCCTTACAGTTCGGACTCCACTTGTGTTGGTTCTAAATCTGATTTCACAAGTGCAATGTGAAACAGTGGAAATACAAAAAGAGTCCAAAACCGGCAATTGTTTTTGGAAAATCGATGTTTGAATCAAATGCCAAAAATGGACTGCTTTGCCAGATTTCAGAGTCGCCACATAAATATTTATGGGAAATTTAGGAAACCCGTGACTCGTGCCAAAGGCCATTAGTCCGTCGTTACCAAAGTGTCTTGGATCGAGAACTTAGGTATGAGAGGGGAAGGTCAATAATGAGCACCCCACTCACCCGATCAAAGATCGGCCTCTACTAATTATGATGTGATTCTTATGTACAGTATATGTTCTTGTTTTATCTCTAACATACAAGTATAGACTAATTTCACGAATAGTTGGAACGTTTGATTTTATGTTTGTTTTGAAAAAGTGTTTTGAATATGTATCACTTGAAAAAGTGATCTCATATATATACATTAATCAAAGTATCCCAATGTCAGTGAATAGCCTTCATCCACAGGCATTCAAACAGTTTATCACTTAAGCAATTAGCCTCATGGTAGTATGTTTGATACAACAACAATCACACTTATACAATATGCTAAATCATAAAAACAACTCATCTCGTACTCCGAGCCAAAAAAAGAGAACTAGTTAGAGAAAAATGCATGATCCTACCTATACAACACATTGTGATATGCAATTATTAGGCTCGGTTACTAATATGGCATATGAAATGAATTAATCGCATGCGGGCTAAGCATGTATTCAGAGAAGTATTGAAACGACAATGCGAATTGGATGATGAACCGAGCCTTGGTGCATGCAATACAAGTGAATGCAAACATGAGTATGCTAAATTAAACATGATGTCTCTAAACTAACCATCATAAGCTGATAAATAAAAGGGAGAAAGACGTGGGGTTGGAAAACACACACACACACACACACACACACACACTTATTACAAGTTTGTTTGCCCTCGCGCAGGAGGGTCCGAATGAACTAGCTAGCTAACTAATTATTACAAAACAAATCAATTAACTATGCTAGCTACAACATTACAATTAATTAACTATTCTAACTAATTATTACAAATTGAAAATAACTAATTAATTACTTAACTAATTAATTATTCTAACTAATTATTACAAAGTGGAATTAACTAATTAATTATTACAAAATTCTAATTAAACTAACTAATTAATTAATTATAAAATTTTAATTAACTAAACTAATTCATTACACTAATTAATTAATTTATACAATTCTAATTAAACTTAACTAATTAATTACACTAATTAATTAATTATAAAATTCTAATGAACTAACTACTTAAACTACTTAATTAAATCTAAAATTCCAATTAAACTAACTAATTACTTTATAAAGTTCTAATTAATTAGAATTCTAATGACTTAACTAATTAACTACACCAATTAATTAATTTATAAAATTCTAATGAACTAACTACTTAAACTAATTAATTAATTATAAAAGTCTAATTCCCTAACTAATTAGTTAAAAAAAACTTCCAATTAATTAATGAAATTGAATTACCGACACTAGTTACCAATTATCCTAATTACTTAAACTACTTCTTGATAGGTCATGCATGGAGAAGAGTTGCCGACGCGCCATGGTGCTGCGGAGGAGGAGGAACACGACTTGGTCAATCGAGGAGCTGGACGGGTTGATGAATAAACTGATGAGGGTGTTTACAGTGGTAGATGCGATGCGTCTGTGGCTACTGTTGCAGTGGTTATTGGCGATGATCGGAGTGGTTGAGTTGGTCACCCAGCTAGAGAGAGGGGTCTGTGTTTGGTGGCCAAGAGAGGGAGAGGGAGAGGGAGAGACCAGGTTGATGCCGTGGGTGTATTTCAGCTAGAGAGAGTGAGCTGTGGTGAGAGTGTGTGTTGTGCATGTGTGTATGTGTTGCTGTGTGTGTTTTAGCTCAGATCAAGGCCCTCTCCCTATGCACACCGAGAGAGAATTTAGAGAGAGAGAGAGAGAGAGAGACCGTGTGTATGTGTGCATGGTGTATGGGCTGTGTGTATGATGAAGTTGGTGGGGTGTGTGTGTAGGAGCGTTGAGTTTGTGGGTGTGTGGTCTGCCGATAGGGAGAGAGAGGTGGGTGTGTGGTCTGCCGACCAATGTTTCTTCTTGACCCTTTTGAACCTTGCTAAAAAGCTGGTTTTCCTCTCTCATAGGTCACTTTTTCTGGTTTCCCACCATACAGCTGTATTCTACTCAACTGGGAGGCCACCTTTCTGGGTAGGCCGACCACCTTTTCTCATTGAACCTTTTGACCCCTAGTCGGCCGACCAGGGGGAGTGGCCGGCCGACCACCTGAACTGGTCGGCCAGCCATCTGCTTTTTGCTCTCTCTGAATGCAATCCAGCTGTGCCAGCTATGGGGCATTTGAACCATCCTCCATACACGTGTATGGAGGATATTTGAAGCTTCCAAGAGAAGCTTTGGCTTCTCTTCTCTATAAGAGAGTCCCTCCTCTTCCATTACAAAGGTTGAACACTTTTGGTTAAGGCATATACACTCCACCCTCCATAGCTCTCTTCTTCAAGCTCCAAACCCTAATATTCTTGCACCATTTACACCACACCTCATAGCCTACCACCTTCACCATCCAGTCAATCATCTTGGAACTATTTTTCAGAGGTTGCAGGCTCATTTCCTTGGTCCAGAAGCTGCTGGAATCATTGTCTACAAGGGTAAGTCCTCATTTCTCCCATTTTTTTGCATTATTTTGCTTCATAACTTAGCCCTATTTTCAAGCATTTTTGGGTTTTGTTATAAAATAAAAAGTGTCTTATTTTGAGCTTCTCTTGAAGTTTGATTGAGGATACTTTTCTGTTTGAGGTCTTCTACATCCTTGTATGCTCTATCCCTCTTTGTAGGCTTATTTTGCTTCCTATTTTTGCTTTGCTTGCAAGCATTTTCGAGATTTTTCATAAAATGAAAAAAGTTTTATTTTGAGCTTATAAATATGTTTGTTTAAGGTCTTTTTTCTGTTTGGGGTCATCTACCCCCTTTCATGCTTCATTTCCTCATGCTTTGAGCCATGCATTTGAGCATTTGCATTGGCCTTGGTTTGGCCTTTTAGTCACTGAAATCCAGTGGATTTTCAGTTGCTTAGATGTGTTTCTGAGCCCTAAAATCAGACAGGGGTGACCCTCTCACCCCTTGTTCTCTTTACTAGCTTTGTTGGCCTTCCAAAGGAGCTCCATTTTTCATGTTGTGAAGCCACATTTCAGGCCCTATTTTGTGAGTTTCAAGGTCTGCCTTGACTCTATCCAGAGCCCTTTTAGCCATATTTTGTGTCTTTGATGCATGTGTAGAGCAATCCTCTTCAAGGCCTTTCAAAGGGGCCTTTATTTGCATGTTTCCTAGACCCATTTCAGGCTCTTTTTAGTGGGTTTTAGGACCCTCAAAACCTCTTTCCAGAGGTGGTTTTGCCATTGTGTGTGTCCATCATGCATGTGTAGAACAACCCCCTTATTGGCCTTTCAAAGGAGCGCATCATTCTTGCATGCATTGGCTGAGTTTCAGTGGTTATTTGGGCATATTTTGGCATGGCATACTTCTTTTTTTGGCTGGTTTGATGAGCCTTCATATGCTCCATATAGTTGTAGTGTAACTCGTGGTTCACTAGCTTTCTTTGCATGCTTTGTTGACCCTTAATTTTAACACTTTTTGGCCATGCCTTAAACTGATATTGTGCTTATTTTGGACTTCCCTAGCTCTGTTTTTGGGTCTCATGGTTGAATGATGTTGGTTTTGCATGCTTGTAGTTCAATACCCATGCTTAACTTTGAGTTTTGAGATTCATTCCATGCATATACTGAGGTGTTCATGTTTTGGGCTCATTATACATCATATTTCAGAGCTTTTTCGAATGCCATATTGTCATGTTTTGTACTCTTTAAATGTGTTTGAGGGTCGGGCTTGTATGCCTTGTTTTCGGACCATCGAATGAGCTCCATTTCGTTGCATTCCGAGCCACCATTTTGGGTCATTTTCCCACTGTTTCAGACCTGCCTAGGGTCTGATTAGGGTTGATTTTTCCTTTGGTGAATTGCTTTGGGTACCTATAGTGTAACGCACTTCACTAGTTTCAGTACCCGGGCCCCCTAACTTGCATTGTGTGCCATACTTGCATGATTCGGGACCATCTTTCATGCCATTTCAGAGTTGTATCATTTCCCATTGTATGCCATCTTTCATCCCTTGCCATGCTTCGGTAGAGTGGCATTTGATGTCTTAGGAATGGTCCCTTGCATCGTGCATGTTTGCATTTGTTTCGGTTGCCTCATTTCTATCACATGGCCACTGATGTGAGTGTGGCTGAGGTCTACTCATATTGGTGTAAGTCCATCATGCATCGAGTATGCCATTTAGTTCATGTTGTTGCATGCTTGGCCTTTGCATTGCGTATGCTAGGTTACATGTTAATGCATTATGCATGCCATGTTGTGTCACGTGCATTGTCTATGCCATTGTAGTTCATAGCATTGCGTATGCTAGGTTGCATGTCAGTCGCATTGTGTATGCCATGCATATTGCATTGTGTTTGGAGTAGGGTTTAGTCCAAACATGAGAAACGAGGGATGTTTCGTACTCCAAGTGACGGAACGTGTCTCAATTCCCGGTCGCCGACACTCCGGATTGCCCATGATGGAGTCTAGGCTTTGTTGTGTTTTCATGTGCATTCATATCACATCAAGTCATGCATTTCGACTCCTCGGCCATCATGCATCGAAATACGTGATTGGTGGCACGAGGATCGAGGTCATGCATACATATATGAAAATACTTTGCCATGCCCCTTTCTTGCTCTCTGTTGTAGCATATCAGAAATCAGCAGCCTTCTAGAGCTTTGCACAGCATTCCAGCATTAATTGCAAACAGAGGCGAATCGGGGCATCGCAATGGATTTCCGTGCCAGGCAACTCAAGCATGCATCATTCATCATTCGGAACAGAGTTGAGGCGGTCCATTTAGCTTGCATGCTAATTTATTTGGTTTCCTAGTTAATTTGTTAATTAATTAGGGTTTTGTAATATTTAATTACTTATTCGGACTATAATTATTTATTCAGACCCCCCCCCCGAGCGAGGGCACAATTGTAATAAGTGTGTGTGTGTGTGTGATGTATGTCTTCCAACCCCACGTCTTTCTCCATTTTATTTACCAGCTTATGATGGTTAGTTTAGGATATGTTTCAATTAGCATACTTATGATAGCATGTTTGCATTCATTCATCTCATCTCGCATGCCTTTGGGCTCGGCGCATCATACTAACTGCATTGTATTTCAATTCCAAGTTGAATACGTGTTAGCTGTAGCATCATCATATGCCATCTTAGAATAGCCGAGCCTATTGTAGTTGCATTTTTTCATGTGTTGCATTAGGCATTTCTGTATAGTTAGGATCATGCATGAATTTCTAACATAGTTTCTGTTTTGGCTTGGAGTACTCGGTAAGTGTTTATGCTTTAGCATCCTTGCATGTGTGTGAGTGACTGCCATGATAGCATGCTTACCATGAGGCTATGTACTTATATGATATAACTGCCTGAATGCCTATGGGTGAAGGTTGGGTTATTTGGATTGGAACAATGCATTGACTGCGAGTTTTTAAGCCCACTTGAGAGTGGCAACACCATGTTTTCTAAGCCCACCCGAGGGTGGAAAAACTTGCATTTTAGCCTACTTGCGAGTAGCAAACCATTTTCGAAACAAACATGAGATGTTTTGTTCTAATTCAAGCGATCCAGTCTATACTTGTATGTTGTGCACATCTCGTAGTAAATCTAGGCTAATAACCGGAATAAGAATGCATAATGTTTTCAAAACTCGATATCATGGTTAGTAGAGGCCGATCTTTGATCGAGCAAGCGGGGATGCTCATGAAATGAGCTTCCCCAATCGTACCCAAGTTCCCGAGCCGAGACAACTTTGGTGATGACGGACACATGGCCTTAGGCAACGAGTCAGGGTTTCCTAAATTTCCCAAAATAAAATATTTAGGTGACGACTTTGTATCTGGCAAAGTAGTCCATGTTTGGCACTTCTTTCTAAAAATCTGTTTTTCAAAAAACGATTTGTCGGATTTGGACTCTTTGATGATTCATCGGTCTTGCATTGCACTCTGCGAGATTAGATACAGGACCATGACATTGAGTCCTGAACTATAGTGAGCCAAATGAACAAAACGGGGGATTCCCTCCCGGGACGTTCGGGGACGTCTACACCCCTCAACATCAATACGTAGAACACATTATGCATTTGTTACATCCCTGGCAGTAGAGCAATTCGGTATGCAACTGGACCTAGCCTTTTCAAAATTTGAAATGGCCCAATATATCGCGGTGACAACTTGCCTTTTTTCTCGAATCTTGACTGGCCTTTCATCGGAATTACATCAATGAACACATGATCAACAACTTCATACTCAAGAGCTCTTATGTGGCAAGACGATTCCTTTGGTTAAAGTGTTGTGGCAACACCATAGGGTTGAGGAGGCTACTTGAGATCATGAAGCAGAAGTCCGTGAGAAGTATCTGGACCTATTTGTTGATGTTTGAGCATATATTGAAAACTTTGTTATGTTAATGTAATATAAATATTGTATATGTTTTGGAAACGTGAATTGTGTATTCAGTGTTGAAAACTCGTTTATCATGTTGATGAAAATGGATGACCTGTGGATGGGTCATGGTGATGAATTAGACTTATTATCATTGTTGTAATTGGTTAAAACATAGTTTTAATGTTTAGTTTGAAATTTTGGGGACGAAATTCCTCAAGAGGAGAAGATATATAGCGATTCTAGTGTGAACTCAACCCATTTGATGTTTTGGATCCAGGTTTCGTTGTTATATATAGTTATTCATGTCTTGTTTCCCCTTATCTCTCTTTGAGTTTGGCTTTTAGGATGTGTTGATTGCGTTTGGAATAGGTTGGTAGCTTTTTTTTCAGACTTTTGTTGCCCAGAATTTTGTTCCTTTGGTCAAGCGTCACTTCTTGCGCTCGAGCGGTCTTTGTGAAATCTTAGTATTTTTACAGGTTTGAGAAGTGGTATTCTATGCTTGAGCGATGCTCCTTGCGTTCGAGCGGCCATTGCTGAGCTTGAGCGATGGTCTTCTATCTGTCAAACTTCTGGGAGTTCATATTCTGTACTCGAGCGAAGATTCTTGTGTTCGAGCGGTTACATCTTTTGTATTTGGATGCTCGAGCGACATTTCTTGCGCTCAAGCGGTCTACGCGTATGTCAGTCCGTAAAAGTCACTTTTTACATCACTTTTTTATCTCTCTCTCTCTCTCTCTGTGTGAATATTTCATAACCCTAAGTTGAAACTCTCTCTCTCTCTGTAAAACTCACATTCTCTCTATAAGTACGCCTAGATCCATTGAGTTCTTCAACCGTGTCCCTTTGTTAAAAAGGTAGAGCTCGGCGAGGGCTTCATTCTAATCGAAGCAAAGTTGATTTTTGGCTTCTTTGGGTTTCCTACTCTCTCTCTCGTCTTCTAAAACTTAAAGTAGGGACATCTCCACACTTTTTATGAGCTTTAACTTAGTTGTTTGTTACTTCTAAACAATATTGTGATTTTGGAAGATTTGGAACAAATCTAGGGTTTTGGGTTAAAGACCAAAAGAGAGGCTTTCTTATGGTTTCATGAAAATGGTTGTGGAGTTGGAAATGAGACTGAGTTGTGGTGAAATAGTTGGTTTCGATATGTAGAATTGATTTTGAGAAAAAAAAAAAAATAAAAGGGATTTGCCCTGATTATGATAAATGTTTATTTTGTATAAATAATGAGATTGATATTAAAATTGTGAAATTGGATTGGTTTTGATGAGGATGGTAGAGTTTGGTATGTAATACCACTCACACTTTGGAATTTAGAAAGTTTATCTTTATGGAATATTATTTGTCTGTTTAGAAATATTTGTTTTGGACTATCGATGAAAGATAGCTATGATTGTTGTAGAAATTGCATGAGAATTAAGGAAATTGAAACTATTTTTATCATTCATTTGCATCTGTTATTATTTCATATTTATATACTGCAAATGTGTATTGTTTTGAGAAAAAAGGGTGAATCTGGAAAGGAGTTGTTGTTACATCAAATAAGTTGGCCTGTGTGTTCAGGGTGAAAGTCTCGAATATGGCACGTATACATGGTTGCCGATCTCGCTGATGAAATATCCATAAAATGGCAATAGTAGTGCTTGTATAGCCTACATTTACATGGGTGCCGATTTACGGTTTCCCGTGGACGAATTTTCCATGGAATGTGATACTATTTTAGAGATTTCCAAAAATATGATTCATTGCCTGCTTTTTCCCTTGAAAGGAGAATGTTTTGTGAACTATGATATTCATTTGACATTGCATGATTTTTGGAAAGACATAAATTGTTTTGATATAAGCATTGCATATGCATTTACCTTATAACTTTGTTAAGATTTATATACTGTGTTAGATTATTTCTACTGGGCTTTGGCTCTCCTATGTGGGAAAAACATTTCAAAGTCGATGATATGCCTTCACCAAGGCAATAGCTTGGGAAGACTTCGAGCAAGAGTTTTATTTTGTTATATTCATTTTTGTATAAGCCAACGACTTTAAGTGTATTGGACTTAAATTTCATTTTTGTTGTAACCAAGTACTGTCTTGGAAAGTTGTTAGCCTATAGGATATTTATTATCTGTTTTATTTTCATGGCTTATCTCTGGCTGTGACGTATGTTATAGATTCAGGGATATGCTTATGAATGTATATCTGCATACGTCACTCTTTTGTAAACTCAATTGGAATCAATGAAAGATAATTACTTATGTTAGTATAGTTATTTAATGTCTATAATGGATGGTCGATTGCCTATTATTTTGTAGCGTTACACATCCGTTGCTTGTAAGATCTCAAATGCCTAAAAAGCCCCCTTAGGGGTTAGGATCTCCTAGGTAGGTCATTGTTAGCAAATGATGGATGCTACTATTTTTGCAGTATTTAGAACCATTTTTCAACCTATTTTTCTTCTCTACTACCTTTAGCTATCGCTTTTGATTAACTTGGACGCATGAAAAATTCTCCGCCTACACACACCGGCTACCGGACGGCAGTGATCCGCTTCGACTTATTATTCTCCCATGAAGGATCTCCTATCAGGCTCGAATCAAGCATGAGGGATTTGAGCTACTATGAACCTCAAATCAAGTCAAGCGAAAGGATCTCTACAAAAACTTTTATGAAAGGGTCTTAAAGAACAATTAAGTAAAGTCTTATAAATGGACAAGTGCCTAAATGCTAACAGAGGGTATTGTAATTTGGCATGACAAGATAAAATTGATATTTATATTAATTTGAAATAGCAAATAAGAGAATGACATGTGTGTTTGAAAAAAATAAAAAAATAAAATAAAAATCTTCATTAGTTTCTTTAGACGGAGATGGACAGAGGGCTAAGATTGGCAAAAATTTGGAAAATTAGTGTTTTATTAGAAAAATAATAATTTTTAAAACTCAAGATTTAATTTGTCAATAGAATCAAACCTTCCTTCTTTTCCCTTTTTTTTTTTTTTTTTTTTTTTTTTTTTTTGGGAAGGGGGGGTAAAATACGAAAGTCTTCATGTAGTTAAATTTTAATATTCAAGTATATATAATAGTTGTTTGGGAAGTTGGTTTGGGATAGGTTGGGGTTAAAATAAACACAAAAAGATAAATTAGGCTTTTTAGTTTCAGGCTAAAAGTTGTCACATTCAAATAATAATCATTTTATTTTTTTCTCACAAAAGTCAAAAAAACTAAAACATTCATTCCAAACGAGATTTTTTAATCCCAAACTAAAATAATCAAAAAGTCAAAAAATTAAAAAATTAAAAAGTCAATTCACATCCCAAACAGAGCTATAAATGCTTCAGCTAACTTTCAACACAATGTTACTACTACCATCACCATATGTCACCATAATAATCAAAACATTTTCAATTTTTATATCTCTTTTTTATGATTTTAAATATATAAATCAAATAAACAAGACCCAAAATTGATGTTTTTTTTTTATTAAAAAAAAATCTATTTGCTCCAAAAATCATAAAATTAATTATGAATATTCCTAAATATATGTCTAACCAAAAATAAATAAATAAATAAAATAAAATTCTTCTTGCTCCAAAAATCGTAAAATTAATTATTAATATTCAGAATATATGTCTAACACGTTTATGAAACAATTTCAAAAGCTTACTACTATTGCTTAGATAAAAGAATTCTACCTAATGTGAAATCTCACTCTAATTTTTTGCAAAACAAAATTTGGGAAAACTATTTTGTAATAGTAAAATAGGAGAGAGAGACACACATGGGCTTAAATTTACACAACAAAAATGTCTTCTTACACCCATTTTTTTAATTACACCCCCACTCCAAAATTTAAAATTTTAATTTATCTTGTTATACCCTCCATAATACTCAAAATATCATTGTCCCTAACCTTCTTTCTTCTTTTTACATTCCTTATACAATTCAAATCCTAACTCCAAACCCACCCCACCACCAACCTCCGACCACAACAACCACTTCCAACCTTCACTTCCCAATCTCTTCCACATTTATGACCACCGTCATAGTCCTTTTCCACTGTAATTACCAAGCCCTCAAACCTCTCCCACCTCGCAATTCGCCATCCACGCTGCCTCTCGCTTTTCTACTAGCTCCTCGCAGAGAAAGAGAGAGAAATCAACCGAGAGAGATAGAGAAAGAGTGTTCGAATATCAATCTTGAACCAATGGCGTTTGTCAACTTCCTGTGCTAAACCAATGGCGTTTTGCAACTTCCCAACACTGATTCAATGGCCAATATCTAAACTACATAGACACCTGAAGTTGAACCAATGGCCTTAGTTTGATTTCTTCTTATCAAATCAATGGTGATTGTTTAGAAACGAGCCATCGAACAAAAAGGAAAAGTTGGAGAGAGGTTAGGAGAGTCAGAAAGAGGAGAGAAATGGTAAGGTAGAGCAACAAATGGGAGTGGATAGCGTCGAATATGAAAAAAAATTGCGTTGATCTAATAATCGTAGAGTTTTCATTTTATCACATTTTTCTTTCAAAAAATTGAATAGTCTATTTAATATATATATATATTTAAAAAAAAAAAAACTTGTCATCCATTTTCTCGAAGACAAACTTCTCGTCTAAAATTGATGGAAGTATGTTTTAAGTGTTTTAACCATTAAGTGCTAAAGTGTAATATATATATATATATATATATTTTAAAGATCAAAGTGAAAAATTATAAAACTTAAGGGGCAAATTGTAATTTTACCCCATTAGAAACTGTTAGCCTGTTTTATTTACTATTGATTAGAAAAGAATGTTGGAGAGATATCTTGCCAAAGAGTAATATTATACATATTTTATATAATTTTCTCGCTCTTAAACACAATAATATCATTTTTTCTTATATCTAGGGTCGAGTAAATGAGAAAAGGTATAGAATTATGGGGAAATTATATTAACGGTTCCTATAGTTTGAAACTTGTGTCACTTTGGTCTTTGACTTTTCAATTGTGACACATTTGACCCTGAATTTTGAATTTTGTTCCAAATAAGGACAATTGAAGATACCATTACTCAATTTCAACGGTAAACTCATCAATTTGATAAAATATAAACTAATTTGACAAAAAATAAATGTCAAAAAAATATTTTTGAATTTTTAAAAATTATATCTATCCACTAAAGATAAAATTATGTAAAATTGATAAATCTTTTACACATTTTTTTTACCAAATTGATTTTTATTATATGTTTGGATGATAATCATATAATGGATGGTTATTTTTATTTTCATTAAATTAGTTTCTATTTTTTCAAAACGCAAATATGGCCGACAACTTTGATATCATTATTAAACTAATTTATTAAATCAAAAAATTCAAAACTAAAAATATTTCATATATTAAATATATCGATTACACATTAAAATCCTAACAACCACACATTACATGATCATCATCCAAACACATAATAAAAATTAACTTGGTAAAATAAATAAATAAATAAATGCGTAAAAGATTTATCAATTTTACATAATTTATCTTTGGTGGGTAAAAATAATTTTTTAAATTTCAAAAATATTTTTTTGACATTTATTTTTGTCAATTTAGTTTATTGTGGGAGCCGAATTATCGAAAGAGTCGAGAGACGCTTACCCCAAAAACTGGGTACTACTCGGCTTCGTATTGCGTAACTAGGGTACCGAATACGTTAACAGAGCCGAATAGACGAGGGTCAGTAGATCCGAATGAATGTAAGGCGAATAAGATAAAAGTAGGCACAGGCCCCGAGGACTAGGAAGTGAGTATAAATATGAGAACCGCAAATTCAGAAAGGTAGGTAAGAATCACTTCACTTAACTTAAAGAAAAAGTTATCTTGAGTGTCTGAACTAATTTTTCCGTCGGAGTGCTAATCCCGGCACCCCCGACCGGAGTTTTCCTCTTTTCAGGTGACTATCTGAGGATCACCAGCGCCTCCCAGGATCTGAAGAGTATTTCCAAACCACTTCTCTACAACCGCGCCGTCAGGAATAATCAAATACATCCATGGTAGGCGTTCAAGATCCTCCCAGAATCGCTGACGAGATCGCACAGGAGATGACCTCACTCCAGCAAATATGCTCGGGAAAGAAACCATCGCTGCAAGACGTGCCTTGAACTTTGATTCACCAACGACTCCAGTGCAAGAGACAATGCAGACGATCATGGAACAAGCAAAGCAAAATGAACAGAGGTTGGAGAACATGATCGCTGAAAATGAACGTCTCCGTCAAGATTTGGCCCTCGAAGTCGCGAAATCAAGAGAAGCCATGCGCCAAGATCCCGAAAGACCTCCGAGGGCCGGTAGACAACGACCTCGAGCCCGGCCCAAGGATACCAACAGCGACTCCAACTCATTATCCACGGAGCTCACCAAGAAGGGACGATCTGAGACGTCTAGCTCTTCCGAAAAGAGCCTACGTACAAGGGACAAGCGCAGGAGGAGCAACTCAGACGAAGACGACCAGCACGATCCTTTTGTCCGACGGATTGCAAGGGCAGCCTTGCCCAAGAAGTTCAAAGCTTCGTCATTCACTCTTTACGATGGAAAATCAGACCCCACTGATCATATCCGTCATTACAAACAAGCCATGACTTTGCATGCAGACAACGAAGCCCTCATGTGCCGAATATTCCCCAGCAGCCTAGGGCCATTAGCTGTCAGGTGGTATTATAAGCTGGAGCCGGCCTCCATCAGAAGCTTTCATCAATTATAGAAATCCTTCAGGGCCAGGTTCATAACCAACGAGGTACAGCTGAAACAGGCCGACTCTCTCTGGGCCATGCAAATTTAGTCAGGAGAAACACTCAGAGTATACTCGGCGCGATATTGGGAGTGCTTCAACCTCGTCGACGACGCTTGTAACGACTCCATGGCCATTACCGCCTTCAAAATGGGACTACACCCAGATAATCCCCTTCGCAGTTCTCTCACCAAAAGACCCCCCAAAACGGTCTGGGCGTTGATGAAGAAAGTCGAGGAGTATTGCAAAGTGGAAGACGATGCCTTAAGAAAAAAGGCCAGTCTAATGTCCAACAAAACGCCCCCCCCCCCCCGAAATTGCCCAACCAATAAGTTTCGTGCCACCTCCTAGCCCAGAGCCTCGGCAGCACACTAAACATGATAAAAGGCAGGATCCTCGCCGATCAAGCGATCAATGTCCCCACCGGACGAATGAACAACTACAAGTCGACAGCAGACGTTCGAGACGTGCCAACAAAAAGTACACAGAGTTGTCAGAACCAATCACTGCAATAATGACCAAAGTCCAACACCATCCATTCTTCAAATGGCCGTCAAAGATGGTGGGGCCGCCCAATACGCAACGAAGGGACCGGCGGTGCAAGTATCACAAAGATCACGGCCACGAAACAGAGAGTTGCTACGCATTAAAAGATCACCTAGAAGAACTGGTGCAAGACGGCTGACTGCAGCAGTATGTTAAACAGGGAAAGCCAACCAAGGCACTAGCCTTGAGGCAGGACTCTCCTCCACTTGGCGTGATCCATATCATCTCTGACCCACCTGCACACAATTCAATCGCACCCAAGCCTCCAGGGGCAACGTATTCCGGCTAACTGGCCCAAAGAAGCTCCGACAATTGCTTTCAATGACTCCGACCTCAGTGGCGCGACAGCTTCCCACATTGATCCGTTGGTCATTAGATTACGCATAAACCGGTTCATCATTGAACGAATTCTCATAGACCCAGGGAGTACTTCGGAGGTTATGTATTACCAAACTTTTATCGAACTCGGTCTCAACGAGTCAGATCTGTGTCCGGCGTCGCATCTATTGTTCGGCTTTAATATGAATCCCGAATACCCTATAGGGAAGATCGTACTACTTGTCCGAGCGGGCTCCAGAACGGTCGAAATAGAATTCTTGGTTGTAGAGCTCCCTTCCCCGTATAATTCCATCATGGGGCGAACCTGGATACATATTATGAAGGCCGTTCCAAGCACTTATCATCAGCTCGTGCGCTTCCCAACAGCCCGTGGCATCGAAGAAATCCGTGGCTCTCCCCAATCGGCATAAGTAGCGATTTCATGAAAATCATATCACTGACCCGACCTGTGGGCTTTGATACCTGTATATATTTCACTTCTGCAATGCAAATAATCTTTCTTTGACGTTTATCTCATTTCACAAACCTCATTGTGCCGCCCTTCGTGGATATCACGATTGGCCATATTAAGTCTCCAGATTCGGAGCCCCCTTTGGTGCATGACACCTTAGGGCCGATTAAGTCTCCGGATTCGGAGCCCCCTTCGTGGATATCACGATTGGCCATATTAAGTCTCCGGATTCGGAGCCCCCTTTGGTGCATGACACCTTAGGGCCGATTAAGTCTCCGGATAGGGAGACGCCTTAGGTGCATGACACCTTAGGGACGATTAAGGCTCCGGATACGAAGCACCCTTCGGGGATATCACGATTGGCCATATTAAGTCTCGGATTGAGCCCTTTGTTGCATGACACCTTAGGGCCGATTAATTCTTCCCATTCGGGGCGCCCTTCGTGCTTATCACGATGGGCCATATTAAGTCTCGGTTCGAGCCCACTTTGGTGCATGACACCTTAAGGCCGATTAAGTCTCCGGATTCGAAGCGCCCTTCGTGGATATCACGATTGGCCATATTAAGTCTCCAGATTCAAAGTCCCCTTTGGTGTATGGCACCTTAGGGCCAATTAAGTCTCCGGATTCGGAGCGCCCTTTGGTGCATGACACCTTAGAGCCGATTAAGTCTCCGGATTCGGAGACCCCTTTGGTGCATGGCACCTTAGGGCCGATTAAGTCTCCGGATTTGGAGCGCCCTTTGGTGCATGACACCTTAGTGCCGATTAAGTCTCCGGATTTGGAGCGCCCTTCATGGATATCACGATTGGCCATATTAAGTCTCCGGATTCGGAGCGCCCTTTGGTGCATGACACCTTAGGGCCGATCAAGCCTCCAAATGCGGAAACCCCATTGGAACGAACAAAACAAAACTTTTCAATGTCAAGGCAAGACTCAAATAAACAAATTCAGCACAAGACACAAATGTTTGAAATATAACTTTTTATTTAATCAGACAGTTGTTACATAAACGCAACTTGTATTTACAATACTCAATTTCAATCTGAGAAGCTAAAAAAGGGAGAAGATGCACTGATAGAGCGTCAATGCCGAATTAACTCCTGTCACCCAGAAATCCCCCACGGATTGCAATGCCTCGAGCCAACTGTGCCCAAATCTTCCCTTGATACGATTGACAATGTCAAGGCAAAGATCCAGGAGAAGGAATGATAAATCCAATGGTTGTTGCATTTCCTTTCGGGGTGATCTGCTTCGACGACTTGAAGGTTCATGCCAACTATCGGACGCCCTACTTCCCATACGAACGGCCCCTCCGCCATGATCCACGACAACAACAAGATCGGCTGAACTCCAGCCTCTAACACACACTCCCACTTAGCCTACCTCACATACGCGATTGTTCGTCTGCGCAAAGCGCCCACTCTTTTTATTTTCAGTCCTGGCAGCGATCTCGAGGCCCCCATCCCGAGGCGGTTTCACTAATGCTAAACGCCATAAACAAAACGTCGGTTGACATTCCCTATGGCATAGTTATCCAAACGACTTTTTGAAGCACATGCATTGTCCACAAACCTAGGTCCCAAGCCGAGTTAAACCTATCAAGGCCATTTTGCCTGCCGGCTCTTGGCTGCAGGTCGCGATAGCCTGTCAGGAATAAACGGCTATCACATATGGATTGTCCCTGCTGGTCAAACACTTATATAATCATTCAAACCCAGTAAAGCGAAACGCATACATGCCGAATACAAGCTGCAATAAAATATTCGTGACAGAACATTTTTCTTCATTTATTCAATAAAACAAGCGATAAATTACATATATTTGAACATAATCCGCCTTTCATATTTACAATAATTATCACTATGCGGCGTCACCCTCATCATCACTCTTTTCGACCTTAAAAGCAGAAAACGGGAAATGTTTCCTGTGATAGAGTGGAGATGCCGACTCAATGCCTGCCGCTCGAAGTGCTTCTGCGGCTTGAGATGCCTTGATCCAACCGTGCCTAAACCCATGATTCTCGCATTGGCAAACTTCTTCGGCTAGTTTTTCCTTGGTCTTTTCGATTCCGACTCTTCAGCCTTCGTGAAAACCTTTCTCATAGGCCCTTCCCTTCGCGCTCTCCATCGCGAACATACTCGCCGCCTCACGATCGGCAAGCGCAGAACTGATGAGCCGGCTGGTCACCCTCTCCTCCACGATTGGGTTTCCCTGGCCGGTGGGTTGTGCCTGGGCCGCCTTAATTTTCTTCAACTCCTGCTCTGCCACCCCCACGTGGGCCTCCAAACTTCGAATACGTTCATCCTTCTTCTCCATTTCTCGGCGCGCAAGAATCAAGATGCCGATTTCATAGGCGATATCTGGCGCCTTCTTTAGCCCCATGAACGCCTTCGCAAAATACTTCATAGTCCTGGCGACCTACCATCGATTGCTGAACCTTCGGCGGGAAAATTTGTCGAGCGAACTCGACCGCTACATTCGGGTCTCGAACTATCGAGTCCGCCTCCGTCATGGGTCTATTCCCCACAAATACCGCGAAGCTTAATGGGCGCGGATTCGTCTTAGGTGCCCTCTCGACTCGAGGTTGGGAAGTTCTACCCTGCGACTGCTTGTCCCGCCTGGGTGACCTTCTTCGACGTCGAGGAGACTGACGCCTCTCTCGATCCCTAGAACTCTTACTCCCTGTACGTGGAGGATCACTACCTTGATTCATGTCTCCGCCCAGCTCAGCCAGCGTCTTCGCTTCCCCTCTACTGTTAAAGAAGAGTATGTTCGACATTCACTCGATACCTTCAAGCACTGGAGTCAATCGTCTGCTATGCTCATAAAAGCTTTAACTTTAATTATTTATGCTGTAAAGAGGCAGCAGCCTCGAGGCCATCTCATTAATTGAAAAACTTCAAATGCCCGGCACCCGAATGATCTTGCACCGCTTGGGGCAACGGCAGATTCATCAATCTCTTCGGCTTATGTACCCCAGCCGGCCCACGAATCGATCACCATCTTAAGGTCGTTTCATACGGCGCCCGAATGATCGTACACTGCCTGGGGCAAGGGCAGATTCATTAATCTCTTCGGCTTATGTACCCCAGCTGGCCCACGAATCGATCATTCACCAATCTTAAGGTCGGTTCACATGGCGCCCGAATGATCGTGCACCGCCTGGGGCAAGGGTAGATTCATCAATCGATTCGGCTTATGTACCCCAGCCGGCCCACGAATCAATCGTTAACCAATCTTAAGGTCGTTTCATACGGACCCCGAATGATCGTGCACCGCTTGGGGCAAGGGCAGATTCATCAATCTCTTCAGCTTATGTACCCCAGCCCGCCCACGAATCGATCCTTCACCAATCTTAAGGTCATTTCATACGGCGCCCGAATGATCGTGCACCGCCTGGGGCAAGGGCAGATTCATCAATCTCTTCGACTTATGTACCCCCAGTTGGCCCACTAATCGATCCTTCACCAATCTTAAGGTCGGTTCACACGGCGCCCGAATGATCGTGCACCGCCTGGGGCAAAGGCAGATTCATCAATCTCTTCGGCTTATGTACCCTAGCCGGCCCACGAATCGATCACCAATCTTAAGGTTGTTTCATACGATGCCCGAATGATCGTGCACTGCCTGAGGCAAGGACAGATTCATCAATCTAATTGATTCGGCTCAGTACCCACAATACGCGGCACACAACTGATTCAATCTCTGAAAGCTAAAACACAACAATGATTTTACCCAAATTCGTGAAAAGTAAAGTATTCTTCATTAACGTAACTTCATGAACATAGTGGAGAAATTCCAAGGCAGTTTTGATTAATAAATTTAGCGCAAATAGTAACCAATTTATACATGAAAACTAGCCAAACAAAAATTTACATCAAAATCAAAAGTCTACCAAACAAAAGTTTAAATCAAAATCAAAGGAGATGATTCCCAAATCAACCCTCGGGGTCAGACTCAAGTGGCTCAACGTCCACTTGCTCGTAAGGAATTGGCAAGGCCAATGTAACTCCAGCGGCCGCAAGGGCTTTGAGTAATCCATGTTTGAACCCTCGATTCTCGAATCTGGGGACTTCATCTACATATTCCGTAAAGGCAGCGCCTTTTTCTGCCTCAAATGCTGCAGAAGCTTCAGAATCGGCTTTCTCCTTGGCAGCCTTAAGCGCTATGAACCTCCGCCTTGGCGGCGCCTCCTGGCTAACAAGCGATTCTTCGCTCGCATTTGCTCTACCTTCAGCCTCAAAGCAGAGCTGCTCAGCTGAGCGAGCCCTCTCTTTTTCTGCTTCGGCTCGTGCACCCTCCATCGGCTCTCATACTTTCAAATTACTCCTTTGACCGTCCACCTCGCTTGCAAACGATCAACTCTGCTGAGGGCATCATGGAGGCGGCGACCTAGGTCCGCTTATCCTACCAATAGCGCAAAACAAGTTGGGATTGCTAGATATCTCATCGAAAGCAAAGTCAAGAGAATTTGAGTTGGTCACTAACGACAAGCTAACGCTGAAACAGAGACTCTGACCATAATATCCAAAGACCTTGAAAAGGTCATGACGTCGGTCGCAAGAAATTGAAGCCGCAGGCTTAACGCCACTACTGGATCCTCAATAATCAAGCATCGGAAGGGATCGGTGTAGCTTTGATCTTAGGCCGAACAATAAAGGCATGACCACACCGACTCTTCTAAACGAGGCCGTTTGGAAACAAAGGCTAATTCACTCGGCCTCTCCTTGGCGCCACGCGCCACGCTCCTCCGAGACCAGTCGTTCTTCAATGACCTGTTCCTTAACCTTTCCCCCTGTTTCGGTCTCAGTGACCTGAATCGTCCCTTCAATAGCCGGTACGAAATTTTCACTCAAGGTGGGCTCAGAATAGGCCGCCTCGGTCTTTTTCGGCGACCATTCACTCGGCATTTTCGCCACGCCATCTGCGTAAGGCTCTCCCTAGCCATAGCTTCAAAAATATCGCCGGGTAGGTCCCCCAAATTTGCAAAAATATCTTCGGACGAAAACTCTGCCCTGCCCGAAGTGGACGATGAAGGTCAGTTAAGTCCCGCAACTTCAAACGCCGAGCATATCGCTTAAATCGACCTCTTGACCCTTTCGTGACCTCTCCGGTTGGTTCGGCAACTACCTCTACCTCCGGATCAGCCTCTGCCCTCGGATCCGAATCTTCGAGGCCAATTTGCCTAAGGTTCTTAAAGCTGGGAAAGATAAGAGACGAAAGGTGTTGGTCACCGGATGGAATTGGAATGCCTTCCGCAGCCGAGTATGTAGTATAAGTCGGTTCAGACGGAGTAGTATGGGAGCCGCGTTCCTTTGCTTTTGTACGTTTGGACGGCCGAAGTATTCGAGCCTTGATTTGATCTCCTCAAGAACCGCCTCGTCGGTCAACGGAGAATTTTCTTCAAGCATTACTTGCAAAGAACGAAGAGTGATTAAAGCGAAAGTAGCCGAGTGAAGGGCAAGTCAACAAACAACAAAGGCGTTACCGGCAACTGGGTCACCCTTGCGTCTAGGAATAGGATCTAGGCGGTCTTCGCCTTCAGAACTCCAGTTGCCTTGAACATTGATCATTACGTCGTCAACCCTCTTACGGTAGCAAGCATGGTTATCAAGTGATGGTCGGTGTCCTTGTACGAGAAAGTATCACCCGGCAAATAGGAAGATTTGGCCAAAGCATAGCGATTAATGAATCGCCGAATGCCAAGGTTGATCCTAAGACACCGATTCAAATTTCAATCACCCCCATGATGATTCGAAAGAAATTGACATTGGTTGAGAAGGAATCGACTCAATAGTGAAGGGCGACCTGGCGAGAGGGTGTAGGGGAAAACGGACTCCGCCCTCCGCTATGGATAGGAGAGGGAAGACGATCGTATTCTGATCCTCCCTCTCCATGTCAAGGGAACTGTCCGTTACGAGAGATAAGTGGATGTCGTCAGGAATGGAAAAATGTTTCCGGAATCCGGCAATACGACCCTCGAAAAAGAGGTCTTTCAAGTGTTCAGCCATGTTCGCAGGAATTTAAGGTTTCGCCGGAATCAAAACGACAAAACACAAAATAGGATCGTAAAGAAGGGAGAAGAAGACTTACGAAGATTAAACGGAGACGAGGGTAGACGGAGAAGAGTTGCGAGCGTCTTGAATCGGAGAAGGGATATCATTTGGCGGTCTAAGAGTCTCGAATACTCGACGAACTCTGCATTCGAAAAGACCGAAGTTTCAAATCACAATAAATGCGAAATGCACGATTAAGGCGGGAAATCGTAATGATAAACAAAAAAGTGTGCACGCCCTGACATCTATATTGGGATACGTGAAGCCGCCTGACTAGTTCCAACTTTTCCAATTCAAGACCAAACACGCTGATTAACTACTGTCAATAGGGAGTTCGGGGAGCAATTGTGGGAGCCGAATTATCGGAAGAGTCGGGAGACGCTTACCCCAGAAACTAGGTACTACTCGGCTTCGTATTGCGTAACTAGGGTGCCGAATACGTTACCAGAGCCAAATAGACAAGGGTCAGTAGATCCGAATGAATGTAAGGAGAATAAGATAAAAATAGGCACAGGCCCCGAGGACTAGGAAGTGAGTATAAATATGAGAACCGCAAATTCAGAAAGGTAGGTAAGAATCACTTCACTTAACTTAAAGAAAAGGTTATCTTGAGTGTCTGAACTAATTTGTTCGTCGGAATGCTAATCCCGACACCCCCGATCGGAGTTTTCCTCTTTTCAGGTGACTATCTGAGGATCACCAGCGCCTCCCAAGATCTGAAGAATATTTCCAAACCACTTCTCCACATTTATATTTTATCAAATTGACGACTTTGTCTTTAAAGTTGAGCAATGATATTTTCAATTGTTTTTATTTGAAACAAGATTCAAAATTCAAAATTCAGGGTCAAATGTATCACAGTTAAAAAGTCAAGGACTAAAGTGACATGAGTACCAAACTATAAAGACTATTAGTGTAATTCGCCCTCGAATTATTGTAGCATTTTCTTTTGCAAAATTTCTACAATTATTTTTTTCCTTTCCTTTGTGTTTCATTTACATGGAACATTGTAAATAAAGAAATGAAAGAAACAAGCAAGTTGCAATCTTCAATTAATCTAAGTGCCTCTCCCTCCATTGCGGTGCGGCTTCCTACCCCAAAATCTGTTCCTTTCCCTATTTCAGTCGAGAACCCCATCCATCCCCCCTCATCAGATTCTTGTCTCTGTCCATCATCAACCACCTTTTTTTTTTTTTTTTTTTTTTTGTCCCTTTTCTTTTGTGAATAAAATTTCTTCACCTATATGTGTTCAGTGTCAAAATTATTATTATTATTATTTTTTTTTTTTTTTCTGTGTGAATAAATTTTTTTTGTTGTCACTGCCTCTGTTTCAGCAACGAGCATCAAAGCTGGATTTTTTTTTTCTCTCTATGAATAAATTTTCTTTCATCTATATAGTACTTTTTGAGTGTGAATAAAAATTGTCAGTCTTTCAGTCCCACGATGAACACAACATTGACTATTTTCTTGCTCCATGTGCAAATAAAAGTTGTTGGTTATGAGCAACAACACTGACTTTTTTTTCTTGCACATTTTGTTTTTCAAATAAATTAAAATTCTTGATCTGAGAGTGAGATTAAATTCATTGAAGAAAAATTAAGCGCAACGTCTGGACTCTAACAAGTTTAAAAGTTAATGCAATATTTGGTTAGGAGATTTGAGAAGAAATTTGAAAAGGAAAAGCGAAAAGGTATGTGAAACTACGTGAAATATAAGTATATTTTATTCATATTTCACATATCATTTCCGTTTTTCTTTTCAAATCTCTGCTCAAATCTCCCAATCAAATACAGCATAAGAGTTGATTGATTCAATTCAATAGATATATACATAAGAATAACAGCACCAATTAAGTTTAGGTGTAGAGGAGGGACTTCACAAGTGTGCGCCCACGTGATGATGCATCAACGACTGACTGGAAGATTTTGAGCAACACGCAATTGACTAGCTAGTTTGGGAGAGGGTTGGAGAATAATTAGAATTGAACTGAATTGAATTATTAGGAGCTTCCCATTCTTCATATTATTCTTCACTGTTTCGGCACATCCCATGCGATGTCATGGGTCTAGATAGTCATATTATTCTTCACTGAATTGAATTTTTATCATAAAAAAAATTATGATAATCTCATTTTCATAAATAAAGTTATTTTCAATAATAATTTATTTTAAAATTAAAAATTCATATTAATAAATTTGGATCATTATATATATTACAATAATTTTATGAAAGTGAGTAACCAATGAGGGCAATGCTATGTTTAGGGATAGCAATAAGTAGGGTATGGGTCGGAGGCCTCCACACCTCCTCCCCTCCCCAATTTTTGTTGCTTGCCCCCATCCTGACGCGATCCTCATGAAACTCTCTCCCACCCAAATCCAAACCTGCAAATATAACCCCCACCTTCAGTCCTATCTGATCCGCAACATAATAAGAAATTTAACAATAATATTAAAATTTAATAATTAAAATGTTATTTATAATTAAAAAATATATTATATATTGTACATATATTAAAATTATATTATATTTATAACATAATAAAACTCATTAGATATTTTATATATATTCTATAAAAATTCAACAATATATTATGCATATATTACATATACATGTAATATTATTATTTATTTATTACTATATTCATGGGTTTGGTAGGTTTCGGTAAAAAAATATTATCCTCCGCCCCCAACTATAACTCAATCGGGTTTTTCAAAAACTTTCTCAAATCCGA
This sequence comes from Camellia lanceoleosa, assembly GCA_025200525.1. NCBI lineage: Eukaryota > Viridiplantae > Streptophyta > Magnoliopsida > Ericales > Theaceae > Camellia > Camellia lanceoleosa. The sequence continues at coordinate 105,216,832 of CM045762.1, read as the reverse complement.
CCCTACCCTATTCAGTCCCTTCAAATCCATCCAATTAGGGTCAAAGGGAGTCGGAAACCTAGCAGATTGAGGCATTTTTTCATCCGTAGCTGTGGTATACATGTTCGTGCCATATGTAAGTTATGATATTTGTGAGGTTCATTACTAGAAATGTCATAACTCAATCTTATGAGAGTCTCAACTAAAAAAAAAGAGTTATAACCAAATACCACATAAAATTAACAAAAGAGTTCTTTGATCATAACTAAAATCACAATGAGCTCATTTGGGAAGTTGACTATTTTAGTTGCATTTTTGACTATTTTAACATGGTTAAAAAAAGTTATGTTTGGAAAGATAGTTACTCCCTCCGTCCCAAAATATGAGTCCCTTATTCCATTTTTCATTGTCCCAAAATATTAGTCCCTCTTCAAAAATCAAGTACAAAAATAATATAAATTTCCTATTTTGCCATTCTTTTTAAATTAATAAACAATATAAAAAGTACAATTATGACATTGATATTCCCAAAAAATGTACTATCAGAAGGATAATTTTGGAAAATCAACTTTTTTCAAATGCAATAGTTGTACTACCAAAAAAAGTTAGATTCCCCAAAAGGGACCATTATTTTGGGACGGAGGGAGTAGTTGTTTTATTATTTTTTTATTTTTTATAGTTGATTTGATGGTTGTGAGAGAAAAAATAAAATAATTATCTTTTGGATGTGACATTTTGTCTTATTAATTATTTTAACATATTTTGTCTTTATTGACTATTTTAATCCAAAAGCTTCATTCTAAACCGGGCCAATATATATAACCAAGTTATAATCATGTCCAAATTAAAATCTCAATAATTTATAACCAAATATTATAAAGATCATAATTAGGGTGCATAGGTTATATGCTGCAATAAATTTTCACAACCAATGAATGTACAAGTAATTGAAGTTTGTTCATCAATATATTGGGGGGAAGATAGTTAATTTTTTTTTTACTATTGTAATCAAGTAATTAGTTTTTTGACTATTTTAACTTGACTAAAAAAGTTATGTTTTGGAAGATAGTTGGCTTTTTTTATATAATTTTTTTCCCCCTAGTTGGTTTGATGGTTGTAAGAGAAAAAGTAAAATACTTATATTTTAAATGTGATATTTTGTCTTATTGACTATTTTAATCTATTTTGTCTTTATTTACTATTTTAACCCAAAACCTTCCTCCCAAGCAGGACCAATGTGTATAACCAAATCATAATCAAGTCAAAATAATCTCAAACCAAATATCATAAAAATCATAATTAGAGTGCATATTTTACCGGCCCTAATAAAATTTCCCGATTAATGAATGTACAAGTGATTGTTGTTTGTTTACTACAACATGTAAGAGTTTTAAAGATCAAATTTTTTGGTCTCTAAAAGTGAAAATTTTGTTGCAAAAGATATTTATACATCAATTTCTATTGTCATGAAGATAGTCGCTAAAAGCTCGCATCGAAAAGTAAAAAACAAGGCTTTTAGTGATAAAATTTTAAAAATATATAAATAGACTTTTAGAAATAAAATAATTTGGTCTCAAAATGGTTTATTTTTTTAGACAAAAAATTTGGTCCTAAAAGGATAATAATTCATCACTAATGTTCAATTTTCATTACTAAAAATATAATAACGATATTTTTTTGTAACAAAAATATTTGGTCCCTAAAAAATAATTCTCTAAATTTTGGTATCTAAAGCCTTAATTTTTTATTTTTTTTGGTAGTGGTTAATCAATATATTGGGAGACCTACATGTAGGTCCTAATAGGTGGACTTATTGTCGAATAGGTCCTATGATAATTAAAGACTTTTTCCACCAAACTCTATTAAAAAACGTTACTAATTAATAATTTTCAGCAATAGTTTAAAAATTGTCACAAAAAATATCAGTAATTATAAGTTTTAGCAACTATTTAAAAAAACCTTCACAAAACAAAAATCACTAATTTTTAACTTTCAGCGACAATTTGAAAAATTCGTCCCAAAAAACGTCGCTAATTGTAAGATTTAGAGAATTTATAAAATTCGTGGCAAAAAAAGTTACTAATTGTCAATTTTTAGCGACGATTTCATTAAAACTTATTTTCAATAGAATTTTGTAGAAATTAAATTTAATTATTATAACTTATTGGTAGTTTACCCCAATATATTTAGAAGACTTGTGAACAAAATCGGTAGAAAATTCCAATCAGTGAATAGTGTGTAGAATAAGTACCACGGCGCGAATATGTCATGTGACAATGAAGATTGGCATGTATTGAACAAGAACAAGTAGGGATGGAACAATTACCAAGCAAACAAAGTATTATATTGGAATAGTTGGTCTTCGGATGTCATGTGCATTTTTTAGTAATGTCAAACTAAAAAATGTGCCTGAAACATGGGCAACGTGCCTTCTTGACTGTGCATCTCCTCCTAAACTTCACCTTAACAAAAGGAAAAACGGCTTGATTGTGTGTGTATATCAAAGACAGTGAACCAAGATATAGGCTCAATTAGAATTTTAGGCAAGAATTTGTTGACACTTGCACATGTACCATCTTTTGTTCACATCTCAGACAAACTATTAATAAAACGAATATTCACTAAATTATACTTTCACAGTCTCCATAAAATTCTATTTAATTTTTCATTTTTCAATTGTAACACTTAACACCTTATATTTTAGTTAAGTTAAAATATGATTACTCTGTTAGTTTGATATTATATTGCCTAGCAAAAATTGTCATGCCACGCTTTCGTGTGGCACATTTCGAAATTAAATAACAACAATAATAATAAATTTTATTTCCTTTTATTTATTTATTTTCATTGTATTTTCTCTTTACTATATTTTATAAACTGGTCACCGCCAATCACCACAAACTTGCTATTTTCCTACCGTTTTCCTACAGTACGCTACCCATATTCCTTGCTACCGATGGTCACTTACTCATCCCTTTCTTATCACTCCCACCCATTCTTTGCTACCAATAGCCACTACTTGTCCCTTGTGCCAGAAAATAGTAACGAGTAGAACCAAAGGTGTGGCCAATTATATATTTAAATTAATTAGATCTTGAATAATTATTTAGCCTATTGCATAGGGTGGCTATAGAGGCGTGGGTTGTTGTTGTTGCAGGTGGGTAGCTGCAGAGTGGATGGTTTAGCTGCAGAGGAGTTGAATGTGTAGTCCGACAAGTGGGTAGCTGCAGAGTGTAGTCCGACGATGTTCGGCGGTAATGTCAAGGGTAGGTGAAGCGTGGGTGTTGTACTGCTTGGGTGATGTACAAGCGTGGGTGTTCCGGCCATAGGGTGCGAGTTAGCAGCACAACAGAACGTCGCAGTTCCGGCCATAGGCGTTGGTCCGGTGTTCCGGCCATGGAGTGGGTGAAGCCCGATGGAGATGCCAGGCGTGGGAGACAGCAGGCGTGGGTTTTGGGTTGTGGCGTGCAGCCTGCAGCAAGCGTGGGTCATTGGGAAGAGCTTGTTTGGGTGGAGTGGGCTTTGGTAGTGGTAGTTTTAATTTAATATTTTGTTTAGCAGGTGGGCGTTTGGGCGTGAAGTGGGCTTAGTTCCGGTGTTGGTTTTTAGCTTTCGGTTGTGTGGGGTAGTTCTGTGGGGACTCATGTATTTTATTTTTTAGTTAAGTTCTTCTTAACATTTTTTTAATCTTTTTATAAAAAAATCGAGAGGCCAAGGGGTTGGTTGTATGGTTGCGAGTAGCAGTAGTAGGGGTAATTTGTACTTTCCGAAACTCTCTCGATGCATATCATCTTCCTGTACCTTTAATTTCATGTTGTTAAATGAAATTTTTCTTTGCTGATCAAAAAAAAAAAAAAAAAAAAAATTGTGTAGTATTTTATAGTATGATGTCTTGAGTTCAACTCTATTGAAAAAGAGTTTGATATTAGTTTAATTCTAACCCATTATGGGGGTTACATATAATTAGTAGTGGTTGTTAGGTTTAGCTCAGTGGGCTTGGTAGATTGGTTGTCAGACTTTGTTGATTTTTTAATTATTGTGGACTAGTGATATATGTTAAATAATATAAATAGTTTCAATATTATAATTACTCTTTTATCTATTAAAAAAAATAATAATAATAGTAATAATAAATAAAATGAATAATCATTTTGATATATATAGTTCACATTTCGATTTTTCATGCCCTTTTCATAGTAGAATGTCAAGGAAAGTGTTGAGATTAAAATAAATGATAAGATTAGTTGAGAAAAATATATTAATTTTTAATTAATGGATAAAGTAATAATGGCCAATAATTAAGAAAAACAAAGTATAATTTCTCCCTTTTAATAAAATAAAACTAGACTACTAAACAAACAAATACAGTTGCCACTAACAGATCCTGAGAAATGATTATGAGCAAGCAACTATCAACTAGATGCTTGATATTTTTTGACTATTTTTATAATTCTCAACTAAAAAATAATATAATTAACGATTCGATTCACGGTGCATCTGAGATGCACAACAAAAGAGGAGCTGCATAATGGACCGCAAGATTTACTGTTTAATTCTAACCATTCAAGATGACAAAGCAATCATTGAAATTATATAAATTAAATTAATTATAAAATGATTAACCTAATCCAGATACCTTCTGTTACGGATACATAACCGGTAAGGAAAGTGAGTGAGAGCACTAATTAGTGCTACCACTAATGATGTGGCAGTGGGTCTCACCATGAATGATTTAATGTTTTGGTTTTGGTGTTGTATTTTTTTTATTTTTTTATTGAGCGCCATGTTATTAATGATCTTTTTAGAGTTTCAAAATTAGTAATCTGTATCATTGTTAAACCAGTAAACCATACATTTCATGTTGAAGTACGACATATACATTCAACATCAAACTTACCCTTTGGTTCCTCTAATTATCAATAAATATGCTCACATGGGGTTTAATTGTTTTAGCCTTATTCGATAATTGTGATGATTCAACCACTATACAAAATTAAGATTTTAAAAATAAAAAATAAAATAATTTTTTAGAGACAAAATATTTTAATTATTAAAAGTGTCATTATTATATTTTTAGCTATGAAATTAGACATTTAATGATAAATTATTATCTTTTTGCTACCATAATTTTTGTCTCAAAGTAAACTTTTTTGTCACCTAATTGTTTTGTTCTAAAAGTGCATTTATAAGCAATATTTTTAAAATTTGGTTGTTAAAGTCCCTTTTTCGACTTTTCAGAATAACATTTTAGTAACAACTCTCGCAACAACATGAATTAGCTCTTAAACTTTTTTATAACAAAATTTTTAGCTTTTAAGACAAAGTAGGTTGATCCCTGAAACTCTATATGTTGTAGTGAATTGTTCTTATATTGATCTAATTTGAGACAAAATAATCCACAAATTTATTTGTTAAAAATAATATTTTGATTAACATATATATGTATATATATATTGTTGAGAGGGGGATTTGCACTGGACCAATGGTCCGAGCTAAGTCAGGACGTGGGTCGTTGTCTTGGGCTTCACGGTAGGTCTGGAGAGACGCCCAGCGTTGGGCTAAGGTAATCAATCAGCACTGTCCAAGGCTGAGATTGATGGAACGGAGTGTTTCTCTCGATCGGATTCAGGGCAGCTTTCGATCCCAGCCGGACTAAGGAATGACCAGGGTCGTCAATTCGGTTGTAGTCAGACTAACCATGTTAGCCCTGTCTCAATGCCTGGCAAGGCTGGTTCGAGCGAGTTTGACCGTCCCGATCGAGTTGTAGATGACTGGCTGGGTACCTTGGGGTTGACCAATCAGTAGTTATTTGTAAAGTGAGCCGCCAAGCACTGGGTTGTGGATTACTCGGCAATAATTGCCATTTGGCCTAATTGAAGAGCAGAGGGGGGAATCCACTATTCGTGCTCATCAATACCGTTTGGTTGTTTTGTCGATGCTATTTGGCAGTGTTGTCGCACAACACATATGTAAGACAAAGAGAGAATAGTACATCCATGCGTCCAGAAGGATGAGCAGAGTAGTGTGCACAAAAACTATATAAACCCTGCAGCGCCTCCATACAAGAGGTCCGCAATCTTTTTACACAAAGCTATTTTCTCTTTGTCCCATGCTCTCTTTCTGTGAGTGCTAACTTGATCGTTGGAGGGGTTTTCCAGCAACACACCCATTGGATAGCTCGTTGTCGCTATGTTTTCAAGTTCGACGACATTGTTCAGAGAAATGTGAAGCTTGGCCATGAGGAGTACAGAAGTGTAGAATATTTTCTCTTTGTACAATTGGCGCTGTCTGTGGGAAACTTGAACAAACAAAACCTTGACCTCCAAGATTTTCTGATCACTTTTCATGGTAAACGACAACGTTCTGAAGTCCATTATCAATGGCATTACGCCAGAGTCAGTCTGGCGACGGGATGACTTGCTTGCCATTCTGACGGTAACTGGTTTGGAGACCTCCATATGAGGTTCCTCTAGAGACACGTGAAACAAACACACAAGGAGTTCTGGGCACTCTCTGAGCCCAGAAGGACGTCGCCGCTGATGTGGATCACACACCCAGCACCTAGGGAGCAAGTTGAGAGGCCAAGATGCCATCATCAGAAAGATGTTGATAGAGATGGAGGCTATAAAGCACCAACCGAAGGAAAAAGGCATTGCTGGAGTGGGAAACAACAGTGAGCACACCCAGTCCCACTATTCAGATAGTCACAATAGGAGGCCGGCGCCCTTACTTTCCATCACCAGAAAGTTCAGAGCTAACGACTCTGTCGCACCAGTGGAGATATCCCGCACTCGAGACAGTAGCTATAAGCCCTTGCGTCCATCAACGACATCGAGATACACCAATTCTAATCAATCGAGGGATTCAAGGGACATATTAGAAGAGCAAACGCGTCGGAGGGAGGCATAGAGGGTGCCGACATTGCAGTGACTGGCCCACGGTGGTCGTGCCAGCGAGGAGGTCATGAAACCAACCCCGTGTCTGGCTGTGCACATACCACAAGATCTCTAGGCGAGGTTGAGCGCCATCTCTTTTTTTCTCGAGATAAAAAATGCACTGCTCCCCGCTGATTTGCACTGGCCAAAATTCACACTCTATGACGAAGAAATAGACTTGTACATACACATGAGCCACTTCCGATAGATAATGGCTGGCTATAGACATAACGATGCATTAATGTGCCTTATTTTCCTATCAAGTTTAGGCGAATTGGGCCTAAAGTGGTTTGAGAGGTTGCTGGGGGAGAGTATTAAGAGGTGGCAGCAGTTAGCAGAGGCGTTTGTCACCCGATTCAAGACAACCACAATAATGCCCAAGGAGGTTGACCATCTTTTGGGAATCAAAATGGAACCAGGCGACTTGTTGAAGTTGTACAACGCCAAGTATTGGGAAACATTCAACGAGATTCTTGATTGTTCGGTGAACTTAGCGATTACCTAATATAAGCGCGGTCTTCCAATCGGGCATAGATTCCGAGACTCGCTCCATGAACCAACCTTCAAGCATGGAGTTGCTCATGCAATGCATCAACGAACACATCCGAGTTGAAGATGACGCGACTGCTGTTACCATGAAAGCAAATCCAGTAGTAGCAGATAAGAGAACTACGGGTAAAGTTCACATGGTCAAACATAAGAAAAATCGTTTGTACAGTCGTAGAAGGGATCAGAGCTGTGGAAACAATTGCAATAACAAGAACTGCAACTCCGATGCGGCAAACTACCTTCACGATGTCACGGAGGACGCTAAGAGAAAGTTGAACTCTTAGACGACATCACTACGGTCTTCAAAATTCCAATCTACCATATCCTTAGTGAGATCCATGATAAGGCATACGTCTGGTGGCTGACTAAGTTGGGAGATGTCCAAAAAGGCTTTAACTCGCGATATCGGTGCACCAACCATAACGAGCGAGGGCATTGCGGGCCCTTGAAGTAACACCTAGAAGAATTGGTGTCAGCCAGGCACTTGGACCGCTACATCGATGGGGGCGTTAAGGCCGCGCCTCAAGGCCAAGTTGAACCTAACAGCTTAGCCGCATTAGACGCCCCTCCACAAGGTGTGATCAATGTGATCCTTAGGATCATTGAACTAGCACGGGTATGCGAGCTTAGAGAGATGATCAAGAAGGCTGAACACATGAGGGAAATTTTATTCGTCTAACTTGTCGTGAAGAGGGGCAAGACCAAAGTCACAGATGCCATTACTTTCTCTAGTAAAGATCTGGAGCAAATCCAAACCCCATACAATGACACACTAGTCGTCACCCGACACATCAAAGACTTCAACCTCAAACACATTTTGATCAACTAAGGTAGCTTGGTCGAAATAATGTACTATGACACCTTCAAGCAACTGAAGCAAGAGGACAAAGACCTAGCCCCAACAACCTCGCCACTGGATGGCTTTAAGTCACAACTAGAATGGCCGGTTGGGAAGATTATCCTACCAGTCAAAATGGGGTCTATTGTCAAGCAAGTAGAGTTTTGGGTATTGAAGATGCCATTGACTTATAACTTGATCATATGCAGAGGATGGCTTCATGCCATGCAGGCGGTGACGTCGAACTGCTACTAAGTAATGAGGTTCTCGCTCGCCAGAGATGATAGAGGAAGTGTGGGGTGATTAAGTCATGGCCAAACAATGTTTCGTGGCTATAAAATGAAGGTCGAGCAGCCAAAGGCTTTATGCAAATGATCAAAGGATTGGAAGATCAAATGGTCCCGGACGATGTCGGCAAGAAAGTTGAAGCTAAGGCTGTTGAAAACCTAGTAGAAGTGAGAATCGACGAGAACGGTCTAAGCAAGTTCTTTCTACTTGGGTCATCTTTGTCTGCCTAAGAGTGATTGGAGATTGTGAACTTCTTGGTAGCTAAGATTGAAGTGTTTGCATAGACGCTTTACGACATACTTGGCGTCGATCCAAACTTCATTTGCCACAAACTCAATGTCTTTCAAGATGCTCGGTCGGTCATATAAAGGATGTGGTGATCAGCATTTCACTACGACAAGGTGGTGGTAGAAGAGGTCAAGAATTTGTTGGTAGCAGGGGCAATCGAAGAGGTGCACTACCGTCAGTGGGTTTCAAACATGGTATTTGTGCCCAAAAAGAATGGAAAATGGTGGGTCTACGTTAACTACAAGATGGTCAACAGAGCTTGCCCCAAAGATAGTTTCCCACTGCCCTGAATCGACTAGCTGGTGGACCTAACAATCGGCCATAATAGGCCCAATTTCCTAGATGCTTATTGCAGTTATCATCAGATTACCATATACGAGTCTGACTGAGAGATTACTTCTTTCACAACTCAAAGGGGGCTGTTCTACTATAAAGTCATGCCATTTGGGCTAAAGAACACTAGGGCCACCTTCCAATAAATGATCACTAAGATGTTCGCCCTTCTACTTGGCTAGACAATGGAAGCATACATTGATGACATGGTGGTCAAAAGCAAGAACGAGGCCGATCACTTGAAGGGTCTGGTTGAGATGTTCGTGATCCTTAAGCGGCCTTAATTGTGCCTTAATGCGTCTAAATGCGTCTTTGGCATCGGATCATGCAAGTTTTTTGGCTTCTTGGTGACCAACCAAGGAATTGAGGTGGATTTCTCCCAAATCAAGGCCATGCAAGAGCAAGCCAAATTCAAATGAAGGACATGCAACATCTTGCCGAGATGGCAGCCGCACTTAATAGATTCATAAGCCAATCTTTAGATCGTTGTCGTTTTTTTTTTTTTCATGCTCTAAAGTCGAAGTTCTCATGGGATCAGGAATGCGACCGGGCGTTGGCAGACCTGAAGACTTACTTGTATACCACCCAATTTCTCGTGACGCCAATACCAGGTGAAGAACTTTTCCTCTATCTGGCCATCTTCTAACATGCCATTAGCGCAATGCTAGTTAGAGTAGAAGGCATACAACACCTTACCATTTTCTATGTGAGCAAAACCTTGCTTCCAGCAGAATCGAGATATTTTTTGTTGAAAATACTCACCTTAACACTAATGATGGCTTCTAGGAAGTTGGCGTACTATTTTCACGCTCACATAATCATAGTGTTGACTGAGTTTCCATTAAAAGCCTTATTTGAGAGAGCAAACTTCTCCGATCGAATCTTGAAGTGGGCAGTCGAATTGGGGTAGTTTGAAGTCAAGTTTCAACCTAGAACCACCATCAAAGCCCAAGCATTAGCCGATTTCATCACCGAATTCTCGCCAAGGTCTCACCTAGTTTGTCCAGTGGATCTTACAAACACTGCCAGAAAAATGGGAGTGGGCATTGCGGAAGTTGCGAAGCCTACTGTCCCATTGACATATCCCACCGAGCTAATCGAGCTAAGTAGAGACGGCATTGTAGAAATTTCAAGGCCTACACTTCTTTTAGTTGCTACCAACCTACCAGCTGAACAAAGCGGGGAAGACATCACAGAAGTTGCACACCAGACTATCAATCTGCCAACTAAATAACATCAAGGACTTAACAATGCGTTTTTAAGTTTGGGAGTAACAAAACCTATAATACCCAACAACACATCGTTGGGAGGGGAAGATGCCATGTAACTCGCTGCCATTAACGGCACGCCAAAGCGTAAATAAATAGCCGAGCCAAGCAAAGATCTGACCTCAAGCAGTTGTCGAGCAAAACAACAAAGACAAAGACTGCCTGATTCTTCAAAAAATCACAAGAACCTTCAGAATGTTGGAAGTTGTTCATCGGAGAAATGTGAAAACTTTTCGTCGATAGTGCTTCAAACAGACATAGTACCGGATTCAGCCGCTAGATAGTTTGATCGTAGAACATTCAATCACACTTGGGTTTCCAACATTGGAAATGAGGCTGAGTATGAGGCACTACTAGCCGAGCTAAAAAGTGCATTCCGGTTAAAAGCATCAGAATTAATGGTTTATAGTGACTCCCAGCTCCTCGTGAATCAAGTACCTGGAGAATATGAAGCCAAGTGTGACAGAATGGCCAAATACCAGGCCCTCGTAAGGGAAAAGCTCAAAAAATTTCAAGCAATTAGAGTCGAATAAATTGCCCGCAAAACTAACAGTCGGGCAGACAAGTTAGCCAGTTTAGCTTCTATGGCCGACAAATCGACGCCTGGCCCTTTACTGATTGAATTCCTTCCAAGGCCCAGCATCGAAGAACTAAAAATGGTAAAGGTTCTCTATGCCGAGATAGGACCCTCTTGGATGGACCCTATAATAATATTTTTGAAGGATAGGAACTTGCTGACCAATAAGAAAGAAATAAACAAAATCCAAGCTAAATCTAAGCGATTTTGGCTCTCCCTTTCTAGGGCCTTATACAAAAAGTTCTTCACTGGGCCTTATTTGAAGTGTGTCCATCTGAGCAAAGTCGAAGCCTTTCTCTTTGAAATCCATGAAGGCATATATGGAAGCCATATTGGCGGAAGATCACTACTTTACTATGCTATTTTACAAGGGTATTGGTGGCCATGCATGAAAGTTGACAAGCAAAATTACGTGAGAAAATGTGAAAAATGTCAAGAATTTGCACACCAAATTCATTAGCTGGCCAAAGAACTCCTCCTTCTTACAAGTCCTTGGCCATTCGCAATGTGGGAGCTAGATGTAATGGGACCACTCCCAACTGCGCCTGGAAACCAAAAGTTCTACATCGCGGCAACAGACTACTTCACCAAATGAGTGGAAGCTGAGCCTCGTGTAACCATTAAGGAGAAAGATGTAAAGAAATTTGTCTGGCAAAACGTGGTAACGCGGTTTGGAGTCTCCAATGCTCTAATCTCCGACAGAGACACCCAATTTGCTGGAAAACTGTTCAAAGGATTCTGCAAGGAGTTGAAGATAGAATTTTACAATTCAACATCGGCTTACACTCAATCAAACGGCCATGCGAAATCGTCGAATAAGACCATTCTGGATGGGTTAAAGAAAAAGTTGGAGAATGCGGGAAAATAGACCGAGAAACTTCCTAATGTCCTGTGGACATACCAAACAACTCCAAGACGGTTAACGGGGGACACTCCTTTCACCTTGGCATATGGCATAGAGGCCGTCATCCCATTGGAAGTCAACATGCCCACCATCTAGAGTGAGAACTTTGAGTTAGACTTGAACGCGGAAGCCATCGCCCTAGAATTGGACCTCGCAGAAGAGCAAAGAGAAAGGAACTAATCCACATCGTAACATATCAGCAGAAACTGTCCAGGAAGTACAACAAAACAGTCCATCATTGGCAGTTCAAAATTGGGGATTAGGTCCTACACAAAGTGATGGGCAACACCTTGATACTAAGAGAAGGAAAATTGGGAGCAAACTAGGAAGGACCTTACAAGATAATCAGTTTGGCAAGAAAATGGGTATATTACCTGAAGGGACTAGACGACCAAGTTATACCCAGGCCATGGAACACCGTGAATTTGAAGTTATTCTACTTCTAATTCCGTTTTCAATGTAACCACCTATTTCATGATGTAATTTTGTTTATGTAATAGGAAAAATGGTTCATTTCACTTGAGATTATAACTTTATTTTTATTCTCTTCGCGGACAAGGGGCAACAAGCCACCGAGTTGGTTTTGCTCGGCAATACGAGTTGATAATTTTTTCAACTCAAGGTTCCCCACGCGAGCTGATTTAGCTCAGCAAAATGAGTTGATGGTTTATTCAACTCAACGTTTTTTGCCAAACTAGTTTAACTCGACAAAACGGGTTGATGACTTGTTCAACTTAAGGTTTCTTGTCGAGCTGATTTTGCTAGGCAAGCGAAGTTGATGGTTTGTTTGACTCAAGGCTTCTTGTTGAGATGGTTTAATTCAACAAGACGGGTTGATGACTTGTTCAACTCGGGGTTCTTTACCGAGCTGGTATTTTCTTGGCAAAATGAGTTGATTTTTTGTTCAACTCATAGCTTCTTGTCGAGCTAGTTTTGCTTGGAAAAGTGAGTTAATGTTGTGTTCAACTCATAGCTTCTTGCCGAGTTGGTTTTGCTCAGCAAAACGAGTTGATGTTTTGTTCAACTCATGGCTCACTTGCCGAGCTAGTTTTGCTTGGCAAAATGAGTTGATGTTTTGTTCAACTCATGGCTCCTTGCTAAGTTGGTTTTGCTCGGCAAAATGAGTTGATATTTTGTTCAACTCATAGCTCTTTGTTGAGCTGGTTTCGCTCGGCAAAATGAGTTGATGTTTTGTTTGACTCATAGCTCCTTGCCGAATGGATTTTTCTTGGCCAATAAAATTGATGTTTCGTTCAACTCAGAACTTCATGCCGAGCTAATTTTCCTTGTAGGACGAGTCAAGTTGTGTTCAATCCAGAATCTATTGCCCGGCAAATTAAGTTTGGCTCATAGTTCCTTATCGAGGTGTCGTTGCATGGCTTAAAGTAAACACGCATCAATCCAAAATCATAGACAAAAGTTATGCAAGTTTCATTGATACAATGCATCGAGTACATAGTAGGGACAGGTAGCCCGGTTATAATATTTAGAAAGAAAAGAAAAGCAAAAAAAGAGAAAAAATTAACAAGTCAAACAAGGGGGAGGAGGGGGGGGGGACAAATCATCAGCAAAATCATCACTAAGAGAAACTCTCTCCTGCTCGGTTGCAGCAACTCTCTTCTGCTCGGTTGTAGCATTGTTTTTGTCCCCGTCAAGATCAATTGGTGGAGCCTCTATCCCTTCCTCAGCCTCCTCTTCTTGCAAGGCATTGAAGATGTTCTCGGTGTATGAAACCATATAGCCTGGCAGGAAGTAGGGAGAAAGAGTGGCAAACACCTTGGTTGAAAGACCATGACCGAGCTTTTCGCAAGCCATCTTCCAGGCTATTCCTTGAAGCCTTGATCTTCGGTCGTTTTCACGATTGTAGGCTATTCCTTCTTCGGTGACTCGAGCTCGGCATGTACCGCATCCCTCTCTTGCTTGCAAGAAAGTTGGCCGAGGAGTTACGTTGTCGAGAAGCTTTGGCCCGACCGAGCTTGGCTTCGAAGTACTTTCCTTGCATGGTGACATTGACCACTTTTTGGCACAAATTCACAACCTAGTCTATGACAAGATGGGTTTTCTAAATTGCTTACAAAAAAAAGAGGTTAGCAAGCAAAATCGAGCAAACAGTTAAAAAATTTTTGATTGAAAAGCTTACCCTGGTTGTGGATTTCACCGCGGACTTGATCATCCGGATGTTTGTTACGTGCTCCATCCTGGTCATATCTTCTAGCAGAAGCATAGACTTAAAAAGGTCAAAGGCAAGGAAATTCTCCTTGTCCCCCTTGATGGAAATGTCGGCCGAGATGATCTTTCCTCGGGACTTCAACTTCAATTGCCAGGAAGAAGAGTCGCTCTACCTCGAAGCGACATATTTAGTGCTATGCTTGGTCTCCAAATGACCAAAGGATCGGCCGAGTGAGCCCTTTTGCCAGCCCGATGAGATTGTGTGTCGAAGGATTGGACGGTGGGGGAGGCCAAGGCCAGCACAGTTGCTGAACCTTGACCAGCTGTTGGAGTAGGCGAAAGTATGCTACTCGGTATTTCTTGGAAGGTGGCTGTGATGAGGTTCTTGATTATGTTCCTCTTGGAAATTTCCTCTTTTTTCGGTCAGTCGAATTAGTGGAACGTCTGGAAAACTTAGATCTGGAGCGAGAGAAGGGTCAAACAAGAAGTCTGTGACTTTGCCATTTCTTTTGACTGAATAACGATAGCTCAACACGTGACCGAGCAAATCTTAGCGGTTACGTTTCTTATATCGTAGCACGGCTCTTACTGTCGCTTCATCAAGATGTGAGTATAGCGCTCGTAGCTCAGCGATATCTCCAGAAGAAATCTGTTGGCTTGGCAAAACAAGGCCAATATAAAATTGATTGTTTTTGAAATTTGACTTACTTGCTGAGCCCTTATGTTTTCTAATGTACCAACTGGGCACGTCGGCAGTTTTGTAGTTTTCGATTACCCAGAAGAAGTCATCATGAAGGTCCTTATCTGACGTGTCGGTCACTAGAAGCTCTCTGCTCGATCTTACTTTACCTTTAAAGTTTCCACTTGTGTGACCGAGCGTATATTGATGCAGTATCTCGGCCAGGCCTAAGTTTAAGCCGAGTCAGTGATTTAGTTTGGCTACTCTGTTTATTATGCGAAATGTGTTGGTGGAGACTTGTGTAGGGCACAGCTCGGTCCATCTTAAGAATTCACAAATCAGTGGCTGCACCAGGAAGTGAAGATCCTCTTCTATAATTAATTGCATTGTAAAGGGATAGGATAGGCGTTCTGTCTACCCCAGCGAACTATCCCCTCCTTGCTAAGCTCAAAGTGTACATTGGCAGGAATGCCATATTCCTCATGGAACTCGGCTAGGGCGCTCCGTGTGTTCACTAAGAAGGGGTATCGCCCTATGTAGCCCAGTGTGGTCTGCCCAATAGAGGGTGTTAGTCAAATTATGCAGCGGATGCTCGGTCTTTGAGAGCGCTTGTGTTGGTGTGCCTGGCCACCTAGGATTCTACATAGTGGAAAATCAAATTTAAGTGCAAGTGGCAGCTCGATTATGTGTAATGAGTTAGGTGTTAGCTCGGCCACGTGGATAAGACATGTTCTATCTTGGCCGAGCAAAAGAGTTGGGTTTTTAGCTCGGTTGCGTTGTTGAGTCAGGTTCTATCTCGGCCCCATAAACGTATCTGGTCTTATCTTGGTCGCGCTAGTGAAGCGGATTCTAGCTCGATCTCGCGGCCTTTTAAGTTGCTTTGATTCCTATCCTGATTTCTTCTTCAAATGCAACAAACATAAAGTTTGCCCACCCAGATTGAGATTTTGGATTAAAAAGTTAGTTTTTTGCCCGGTCTAGCCCAGATCCATCCACGTTCATCTTAGGGTATGAACAGGACAAAGAACAGCCAAGGCTTGGGGGTCATTTAAACACTATGGGTGGTTCGAAACCCCTGTAAAAACATGTTTACCGTGGGATTTGGTGCTATTATCATGTTTTGAATATAGATTTGACAGTATAAACTCAAGAATATTCAAAACACATAAAGAACGGGAATGAATATGAGTAGGCATGGAAAGACTTATGGGTTGAAGCTTCAAGTGGTGTTCCACTCAGTGAAGGATGCTCCGACGACAGATATGATAAAGAACCACTACCCGAAATGCTCTGAGTGGGGCACTGGATGCAAGACGCCAATGAGGTTTTCTCTGGGTTGTAGGATTTTCTAAAATGGCAATGAACATTGGAAAGAATTGGAGGAGATGACAACGATAATGATTTTTACCCGTGGTGCCAAAATTTGAAAGGTTTCTTAGGAAATTGCACCCATCATCATTACATGATGACACGTGTCCCTCGAGAAGACGTTGCGTCGAGTAGTGGGGTGAACCGTGTTCTAGAAGCATCAGTTAGCATCGTGCAATTCATTTAGTCGAGTAGGGTATCTAGATTGGCTAGTTGTGGTAATCTCACTCATGTAGAAGCATACGAGATTAAGGGGCAATTGAGAAGGGGATTTGCAGCAAACTAATAGGCTGAGCTAGGTCAAGACTTGGGCCGTTGTCCTAGGCTTCACGGTAGGTCTGGAGAGATGCCCATCAAGGTAGAGATTGATGGAATGAAGTGTTGCTCTTGACCGGATTGAAGGGCAACTTTCGATCTCGGCCAGACTGAGGAATGACTGGGGTTGTCGACTCGATTGCAGGCGGACTAACCATGTCAACCTTGTCTCAATGACGGGCAAGGCTGGTTTGGGTAAGTTCGACCATCCTGATCGAGCTGTAGATGACCGATTGGGTACCTCAGGGTTGGCCAGTCAGTAGTTATTTGTAAAGTTAGTCGTTGAGCACCGGGTTCTGGATAGCTAGGCAGGAACTGCCACTTGGCCCAATTGAAGAGCAAACGAGGGAATACATTGTTCGTGCGCCTCACTATTTGGCAGTATTGTCGCGCAATACACGTGTAAGACGAAGAGAGGATAGTACATCCATATGTGCAGAAGGACAAGCAGAGTAGTGCGCACGCATACTATGTAAACCCTACAGCGCCTCCATGCAAGAGGTCTGCAATCTTTTTACATAGAGCTATCTTCTCATTTGTTCCTTTCTCTTTCTTTGTGAGTTCTAACTTGATCGTCAGATGGATTTTTTGGAAACACGCCAACTGGGTAGCTTGCTGTCGTTGTATTTTCAGGTTTGACGACGTTGTTCGGGGAAACACGAAGCTTGGACGTAAAGAGTATGAAAGTGTAAAAATTGTCAAGTGGGCACCCATTAAGAGAACTCTATTGAATACCAAAAGGTTATGTTTTTATCTGTTTAAGAATTAGGCATTCAACTCCCTAAAGACAAATCTCAAACCTCAAACCTTCCTACTCACGTAAAAGTACAATCACTGAAGGTATGCTGAAGTTATAACCACCGTCACCACCTAAGATAAGATTGAATGGGGAAATAAGCATTGGCAGTGCTACAAAAGTAAAGAATTATTTTTTAAAGTTGTGTTTAATTAGAGAATTTAATAAGAGAAATAGAAATAGGAAAAAAAGAAAAAGAAAAAGAAAAAGAAATGATAGGATTCGAATTTCAAATTATGTTTGATTGAGTTAAAAAATATAGAAAGAAAAAAGTTTAAAAGTGAATCTAAAAAATAAAAAGTGAAATTGTATTTCTTTCTCATTTTCTTTTTCCTTGTGTATTTTATTATAACCAAACAAAAAATAAAATTGCATTTCCTTTACCCTTTTCATTTCTCTCATTAAAACTTCTAACCAAACACAATCTAAATCTCACATAAAACTATTGTCATACAATATGTTTTAGATTAATTTTAAACCAAAATCTTTGCATTTAGTACTAATGGTGGAAAATTGAAGCAAGCTAACATGGAGCCTTACTGAGAGGGTAATTTATACTAAATTGGGCCGAGCTGATAGTTGGGCCGAGGTAAGCCCAAATGAGTAAGGAAGCTTGTACACCGGTCAGGGGCGTGGTGCGGTAGTTCGGTTGTCAGACTTACATGGTGTAGCCCGGTTTCTATTTAGTCCGGTCGTGTCCCAACCAGAGTATGAGAGCAACTTCTTCAGACCGTATGCATTAGTCCGGTTAGTCACTCCTACGGGTAGTCCGGTCTTGGCATACGGAACCGGAGTAGGAGTGAGGTAATGGAGAGCCGAACTAAAAGTCAATTCCTCTGTATTCACCGGATGAGTACAGCAGTGGTAGTCCGGACGTCATTGATTACTTCGGTTGAAGCGTATGGGAAACCGAGGTAATCAGTGACTCTGAATGTAGTTCGGTTCAACTCCCTTATGTCTAGCTCGGCATAAGCATGGGAATGCCGAGGTAAGGGAGAGAAGTAAGGACCAAACTAATGGTTACTCCGGTCATTTGGAGTTCGGCTGTAAAAGGACCAACTCACTTGGTTTGAGCAGTGAGGAGGGTGTTGGAGGATAAGCATTATCTTCCAAGAGTTTGAATCCTAGGGGGGACTCTATGCTAGGAGGAGTAATCCTAGAAGGACTCTACATTTGGAGGAGTAAGAGTCCTATCAGGATTGTGCCATGTGAAACTTATATAAGCTCACCAATATCACCTTTGGAGAGGTAATACAATTTTGCTCCCTGGATACATTGAGCTTTTGCTTTCTTGTCTTGCTTACTGACTTAGGCATCGGAGAGGTTTCCGGCACACCCCCGCCGGCCAGCTCACGTTTGTGTTTTCAGGTGGTGGAACGACGACGTATTGAGGAACGAGGACTTGGTCAACAGGATTATACGAGAAGGTGTATTTCTTTCCCGTACAATTGGCGCCGTCTGTGGGAAGTAACAGACAAGAACAACCTCTTGATCAAGTTTTTCTCGAACATCAATGGCAAACAACGAAGAACTGCCTCAGTCCGCCATTGACGGACTAACTCCAGAAGGAGGGGCTAGGCGCGAAGGCCTACCTTTGGTCCCTCCCATGGCGAGCCTGGAGCCACAAAGGCAGAATTCCAGGAGGGATGCGAGGGGACGAAGGAGGAATGGCAGCCCTCATCCCTCTCGTTCGCAAAGCCCAGAAAGACAAAGGCGCAGAGTTGATCCTCAAATTCTGGAGGATCGCGTCCGAGAGCAAGACGAACTGATCCGTAAGATGGCGGCGGACATGGAGTCTCTGAAGCGCCAGATGAGAGGAAAAGAAGTGGCGACAGCAGAGGGGCGTGGTAATAAAACGCCCCCTCGCCACTCAGAGGGTCGTGGTAGGAATTCTACACCCTCTCAACCAGAGGACAGAAGCCTCAGGACAGGCGACACGCGATCCGTATCTTCCAGGACTCGTCACTCCAGGTCTGAGAGGACGAGGCCTGAGAGGTCATACACTGAGGGGAGTACCTATTGGCCCTCACATACGCATCATACGAGGTCCAGACAGACGGAATTACCTAGGTCGTCCGACCTAAGGTCCATGTTGGAAGAAAAGGCGCGATGGAAGGAGGACGCCAGGGCGCGCGATCCCCACAGGGTTCCTGCCTTGCAGCGATTGGCTCCTCGGACGCATGGAAGCGTCGAGGTTGGAATGCCAAGGCCGCACTTGGCATATGAACCAGCGGATAAGGCATTGGCGAGGCTGCAGACCTCACCATTCGTCCCAGAGATTGAGAACGCACCCCTTCCGTCAGGCTTCCTACAACCCAAATTCACGACGTATGAAGGAAAGACGGACCCATACACCCACTTGAGCCACTTTCGCCAAAGTTATGGTCAGATATCGCGGAATGAGGCGCCGATGTGTATCTTATTCTCCTCGGCGACCTAGGCTTAACTTGGTTTGAGAAGCTTCCAGAGGCAAGATAGCCTCTTGGGCGCAATGGCGAGGCGTTTGTAACTCGGTTGAGAACAAACACAAAACTTCTGGAGATCGACCATTGCTCTCCATCGACATGGCGACAAGGAGACCCCGAGGTCTTACAACGATGCCATCGGGAGACATTCAACCATTGAGATCGCCCAACCAACCTCGCCATTCTTGAAGACAAAAGAGGCCTTCCACGGGAGAACAGGTGAGGACTCTATCACCATGACTCGCCACTTACCATAGAGGCCCCGATGGAGAGAGTGCATCAAGACATCAGGTGGAAGAGGATGGTGCTGTTAAGGCAAAACAAAAGCATCAAGAATACCGAGAAGAAGACCTCAAGAAAGGTCAATACGAGGGTCAGCCAAACCAAAACAGACAGGCCAGCCGAGACAATGATGAAGACCAGGACAAGAGATGGTTGAGAGTCCGAACTGCCATAACCACGGTGTTCAAGAAGCCGATCTACCGTATACTCAGTGAGATTCGAGACGAACCTTTCGTCAAGTGGCCTGCCAAGTTAGGCGAGGCCCAGAAGGATTATGATGACAGATCCAGATGCACCTTCCACAAAGAAAAGGGGCACCGAACTGAAAACTGCGCGCTGTTGAGGCAACATCTGGAAGAATTGGTGGCGGCCACCACGGATAAATACATAGAAGGAGGCGCAACAAATTTCAAGACCACAACCTCCCCAATGGAATGCCGATCGACGCCCCGCCGCAAGGCACCATCAACGTAATCCATGGAGTCTTTGAACCAGAGCGAGTATGCGAGCTCAGAGGTTCAATCAAAAAAGCAGAGCACTTGAAAGAGGTGCTAAGTGCCCAACCGATCGTCAAGGGGAGGACGAAGCCACAAACATCATGTCCTTTTCGGATAAAGACTTGGATGAGAATATATTGCCCGCACAACGATGCCTTGGTCGTCACTCTCCGAGTCAAAGATTTTGGCGTCAAGCGGATTCGATTGACCAAGGTAGCTCGTATGAAATCATGTACTATGAAACCTTCAAGCAACTAAAGTCGCAAGATAAAGACTTGGCCCCCAGATCCCCTTTGATTGGATTCAACTCTATGCCGAGTGGCGGTCGCCAAAATCATCCTTCCAAATGGCGGAAGTGTAACGAAGCAAGTAGAGTTCAGTGTCAAGGTCCCTCCACCTACAACATCATCTTAGGCGTAACATGGCTATGCCATGCGCCTATGGCATCCTCCTACCACCAAGTGATGAGGTTCCCCAACCACACCGAGTAATTGAAGAAGTATATGGGGACCAGATTATGTCCAAGCGAAGGCTTCGTCAAGAACGAATGGTAGCCGCGCTGCCAAAGGATATGTTCATTCGGTTGAAGAACCGGAGAGTAATGAACTATTCGCGGATGTTGGCAAAGCGGCTGATCAAAAAGCAGTGGAGGACCTGGTAGAAGTCAGAATAGATGAGAAGAACCCGGAAAAGTTCTTCCTTCTTGGATCGTCGTTGTCCAGCACTGAGAGATTGGAAGTCTTGGAATTTCTGACCTCCAACATCGAAGTGTTCGCCTGGACCCCATACGACATGCCTGGCATTGATCCTAACTTCATTTGCCATCAACTCAATGTCCACCCTTCTGCTAGACCGGTCATCCAACGCACGCGCAGATCGGCACTCCACCACGCCGAGATAGTGGCAGAAGAGGTGGGTAACTTGTTAGAAGCAGGGGCGATTAGAGAGGTGCACTACCCCAGGTGGATCTCTAACACAGTAGTAGTTCCAAAGAAGAATGGGAAGTGGCGCGTCTGCGTCGACTATAAAACTGTCAACAAAGCATGTCCAAAGCACGGTTCTCGCCAAGGATAGATCAATTGGTGGACCTAACAAATAGACACATGAAGCTTAGCTTCCTTGACGCATACAGAGGCTACCATCAGATAGCCATGCACGAACCAGATCAGGAAGTAACGTCCTTCACCACTCCAAGAGGACTATATTGTTACAAGGTCATGCCCTTCGGCCTGAAGAATGCAGGGGCGACGTTTCAGAGAATGGTCACCAAGATGTTTGAGCCATTGTTAGGCAGAACAATGGAGGCTTACATCGATGATATGGTGGTCAAGAGCAAGAGTGAGAATGACCATCTCAAGGACCTAAGCGAGATGTTCGAGATCCTGAAAAAGCATAAGTTACGCCTTAACGCGTCAAGTGTGCTTCGAGGGATCGTGCAAGTTCTTAGGCTTCTTGGTGACCAATCGAGGTATAGAGGCGGATCCTTCTCGGATCAAAGCAATTCAAGAGCTAGAGAGACCTAACTCGATGAAAGAAGTGCGAGATCTCACCCAAGATGGCGAAAGACTAAACCGATTCATCAGGTCTTCGCATTATGCGCCCATTCTTTCAGTCATTAAAAGCTAAGTTTGAGTGGGACAAGGAATGCGACAAAGCTCTGGCCAGTCTAAAGGAGTACATGTCTTCTCCACCATTACTCGTTACCCCCATACCTGGGGAAGAACTCTTCCTCTATTTAGCAGTCTCTCAGCACGCAGTGAGTGCAGTGTTGGTTCGAGCAGAAGGAATCCAACACCTGCCTATCTTCTATGTCAGCAAGACATTACTGGGAGCCGAAACAAGGTACCTGCCTCTAGAGAAGCTAGCACTGGCCTTAATGATGGCCTCCAGGAAACTGGCGCACTACTTTCACGCCCACACCATCGTCGTCCTCACAGCCTTTCCACTGAAAGCTTTGTTTGAGAGGGCAAACTTTTCTGGGCGGATTTTGAAGTGGGCAGTGGAGTTGGGACAATATGATGTGAAGTTCCAACCCAGACCGCAAAGAAGGCCCAATCTTTGGCGGACTTTCGCCGCAGAAGTTCACTCTGAAGCCACCAAGTTCCGCCTAATCGATCTGACCGACACGACCAAACTAGGGATGGAGATTGACGTCGGAATAGCGCAACCCCTAGGCGAGGTCACTTTCGGTAGGAACTGAGGTAGACGTAATAGAGAAGGCAAAAAGAAAGCACACCTTGCTACACCAAGTCAAAACTCGCCAACAAGCGAGGACTTGAGCCCATCGAAGACAAGGCGACCGCAACTTTGGACTCAAGAAGACATTAGCAACTGGAAGACCCCAAGGCATCATCGATCCTTCCACATCTTTGGAAGTTGTTTGTTGGGGAGATGTGGAAGCTCTTTGTGGATGGGGCATCCAACCGACATGGCGCAGACTTGGCATAGTCCTCATCTCTCCGGACGGTCTAGTCGTGGAACAAGCAATCAACCTTGGCTTCCCCGCATCAAACAATGAAGCAGAGTACGAAGCGCTTCTAGCAGGACTCAAGTCAGCGGCCTACATGAAGGCCACTGAACTCATGGTCTACAGTGACTCACAGTTGGTGGTGAATCAAATTTCTGGCGACTATGAAGCAAAGGATGAAAGAATGGCTAAGTACCAGGACTTAGTCAGGACAGAGATCAAGAAGTTCGAAGTCGTCAGAATAGAACAAATTGGCCGGGAGGAGAATAGTAGAGCAGACGAGCTAGCGAAGCCGCCTCAATGGCGAATACCTCCATCCCACATCCTCTATTGATCGACTATCCGCCTGCACCAAGTATTGAAGACCCAGGTGAAGAGGTATGTTGTCTTGAGTTAGGTCCTTCTTGGATGGATCCCATCATATCGTTCTGAAAAGACGGCACTCTACCGTAAGATAAGAAAGAAGCTGTAATAAGAGCCAAGTCGCAACGATTTTGGCTCTCTCCATCCTTAGCTTTATACAAGAAGTCGTTTTCGGGACCTTACTTAAAGTGTGTTCACCCCCAAAGAAGGTGGAAGCATTCTTGTTCGAAATACATGAAGGTGTATGCGGCAGCCATCAAGGAGGAAGGTCATTAGCATACCGAGCTATTTCACAAGGATATTGGTGGCCCTACATGCAAGGGGATTCAGAGAAGTATGTCAAAAAGTGCGAAAAATGTCGAAGTTTATGATCAAATACATCAACCTGCCAGAGAACTCCTACCTCTCACTAGTCCATGGCCTTTCGCAATGTGGGGGTTAGACATAGTAGGACCACTCCCAACAGCACCAGGCAACAGGAAGTTCTTTCTTGCGGCAACAGACTACTTCACAAAGTGGGTGGAAGCAGAAGCCTTGGCGTCAATCAAGGAAAAAGATGTGAAGAAGTTTGTCTGGCAGAACATCATTACTCGCTTTGGCATACCAAAAGCACTGATCTCAGACAACGGCACTCAATTTGATGGCAGAATTTTCAGAAGCTTTTGTGAAGAGTACAAGATAGAGTTCTACAACTCCACACCGGCATATCCCCAAGCAAATGGACAGGCAGAAGCTTCGAACAAGGTAGTCTTGGATGGACTGAAGAAAAGGTTGGAGAAAGCCAAAGGCAAGTGGGCAGAAGAGCTCCCACATGTTTTATGGGCTTACCGCACCACACCTCGGCGATCAACAGGAGAAACACCATTCTCCTTAGCATATGGCATGGAAGCAGTCATCCCCTTAGAAGTTGGTCTTCCTACAATTCGGAGCGAAAACTTTGATCCAGACTTAAACGCCGAAGCAATTGCATTAGAACTTGACCTCACGGAAGAAAGAAGAGAAAAGGCACTGGTTCACATCGCCTCCTACCAGCAAGAATTGGCCAGGAAATACAACAAAAATGTACATCCAAGACAGTTCAAGATCGGCGATTGGGTACTTCGCAAAGTTATGGGCAACACATTGGTCCCAGGAGATGGCAAGTTAGGTCCTAACTGGGAAGGTCCTTACAAAGTGGTCGGATTAGCAGGCAAAGGGGCATACCACTTGGAAGATAAGGACGGCAAAGCAATTCCTAGGCCATGGAATACCGCCAATCTCAAGATATTTTACTTTTAGCTTTTTTCTTTTTTGAGTATGTGTAATTTTTAACTTTCTCAATAAAACAAGTCGATTCTTTTCAGTATATTTGTTTTCCATAGAAAGTAGTTTTAGCAAGTTAGTAGCATTGTAAACATAGTTGGCCGGAATAACCAACTATTAACCCTCCTAAGCCCAGGATAAGGATCCAGGCTGCAGGACGTTTGGTCGGAATAACCAAACATTCTATTCTAAGCTGGCTGGAAAAATCAACTTAGTGGTTGGCTGGATTAAACCAACACTTTGTACTCTTCAGCCGAAGTAAGTGTATGGCTGAAGAGTGGTTGGCTGGATTAAACCAACACTTGTTACTCTTCAGCCGAAGTAAGTGTATGGCTGAAGAGTGGTTGGCTGGATTAAACCAACACTTTGTACTCTTCAGCCGAAGTAAGTGTATGGCTGAAGAGTGGTTGGCTGGATTAAACCAACACTTGTTACTCTTCAGCCGAAGTAAGTGTATGGCTGAAGAGTGGTTGGCTGGAATAAACCAACACTTTGTACTCTTCAGCCGAAGTAAGTTATATCGGCTGAAGAGTGGTTGGCTGGATTAAACCAACACTTTGTACTCTTCAGCCGAAGTAAGTTATATCGGCTGAAGAGTGGTTGGCTGGATTAAACCAACACTTTGTACTCCTCAGCCAAAGTATGGGCATGGCTGAAGAGTGGTTGGCTGGATTAAACCAAGTCTTTGTACTCTTCAGCCGAAGTAAGTTATATCGGCTGAAGAGTGGTTGGCCAGTAAGTTAGACAGCTAACCGAGATCACAGTTGCACAAATAGGTTCATGAAAAAATTCACTACAAACTCAAGCATGCAAGTAGAGAACCGGAATCAAAGTTGATAATTTTTCATTGAACAAATAGAGGAAGTACAACTGTGGGGCCATAGCCCGGTTACAAAAGTTCGGACAAAAGAAAGAAAAAAGTACAAGTTCAATCAAAAAGTTCATCTATCTCGGCATCCAGATCGGTCCCGAGGTTGGCATGTGCTCCGGTGTCTGCAGCTTCAATTGGGCGTTCGGGCAGAGTATTTTCAGCTGTGGGCTCCAACCGAGCTAGTGGATCACCGGTTTGCTCTTGAATAGCCGGAGTCTCAGTTGTTTCACCATCATCATCATCATCTTCATCATCCGACGAACCAAGGAATTGTTTCTGGAGCTCGTCTGCATACTCTTGCAATGAAGCCGGAATAAAGTGCTCCGGTGCGTTGTAGACCTCGGTTTCAGGTCCACAACCGACCTTCTCCACTGCACCTCTCCAACCGCACTTGAAGAACAGTTGTTTCGCGGCTTCGCACTGCAAAGAGTAGCCAGCTTCGGCTTCCTTGAACCCTGCCTTGTGCTCGTCTTCAACTTTCTTTTCCAACGCTGCTATTTCGGCGTTCTTTTTGTTTTCAAGAGCCGCCATCTCCCATAAATACTTGTCTTTCACCTCGGTCACGGCCTGCTGCTTGTCGCTTTCAGCCGAGGTGACCAGTCCGGTTAGGCGCACTATCTCGGCCTCCAGCTCGGCCGCTTTTTGTTTGGACAGGGCCAGCTCGGCCGCCCTGGCTTCGGCGTCCCTTATTGCGTGCCTCGTGGTTTTGCGGAGTTCCATTATTTGCCTGTGGGCAATGGTGTTCTTCTGGATGGCCTGCAAAAGGAGAGTTCCTTGTGAAACCGAGCTCAGAGTTTGAAAAAATTAGATTGATCAAAGACGAAGCGATCGCTTACTGTAATCATCGACTTGGTAGATGACCGGATGGCCTTCACGGTGTTCACCGCTTGTGGTGCTCCATGTCTTTGGGCGACAAACACCCCTAGCCAAAGTTGTGGGCTAGAAGGTGATCCTTGTCGCAACAACGAGTCATCTTCATCGATATCTCGGTTGTTGAAGGCGAAAGGTGGAGCCCATTTGTTGGTAGCCTATTTCGGAGACGATTCCGGTTGAGGGTTGAGTTCGGCTCGGTGGAAGGATGGGGTCAACCTCGTCAACCAAGCGTTGTTTCGGACTCGATGGTCCCACGCGCTTAGCTCGGCGTGAGGATGACGGTTGTTGCGTGGGAAGAGCTATGATGGTTTCGGTGGCCGGCTAGGTTGATGGCACTTCGGCCCTTGTGGTTGCGGTGAGCATGGCTCTCATTTTGTTCTTCTTCGCCATCTCTTGTTCGGCTGTGAGTGGTACGAGGATAATTTCTGGCAAGGTTGGATCCGGCTCTGGTGGGTCTTCGAGGAGAAAGTCTGTTACTCTTGCCTTTCGCCGGCCGGAGTATCTGTAGGTCGGCTCAAAGTCAAGAAGTTTTGCCCAACTTCTTCTCTCACCCGGTCTTGCGCGAATCTGTAAGGTTGGGATGACCGTACTGAGAATGGAGGAAAGCTAAATCTGCAAAAAAAAAGAATTAAGTGTTAGTTCGGTTAGAGAGGAAAACCGAAATAAACAAAGTTAAGGAATGCAACCGAAGTATGAATACCGGGCTCTCCTTTCTTCCACTGTAGTCTTCGACCGTGATCCGGCCCGAAGTCTTCAAAATTTCGAAACCCGTAAGAAGTCATCGTCGTTTAAATCTTTATCCGATGTGTGTTTGATTATTTTTTCTACTCGGCGTATTCTAAGGTAATAACACCTTCATTTTTGAGCCTATTGAGTATTGTAGTATTTCGCTAAGCGAGGTTGAGGCCGGTTTGTTGGTTTAAAGCGCTATACCCATTATTATTCGGTATGTATTGGTGACGCTGTGTGGGGCATAGTCCGGTTTGTCTTAAAACTCACATATAAGGGGCCGGATCGAATCGAGTCCGTCTCTACAATGGATTGAATGGTAAAGGGGACAAAACCTTCATTGTCCCATGGGTCTATGTCTGGTTCGGCTAGTATGAGATTTACATCGGCTGGGATTTGGTAGTCCTTCCTAAATTCGGCTAGGCCACCTGGGGTTTCTACTAGACACCTATACTTCCCCATTTTATTGTATAAGTTAAAAATAAATTACTTCGGTTGAAAAGAATGTGCTCGAGGCTCTACCGAGCGATGGCGTACCTGGCAACCTAAGTCTGCAAAGTGAGAAGACAAGCTGTTAAGCCCAGATCAAAGACCGTGCTACAAAGACAAAGTAAGAAAAGATTGGTTTTATTTCGGCTCTACAAGGTGCTGTGGATTCTATATCGGTTTATGGCGAGTGCTCGTTATCTCGGTTTCCCAAGTGTTTCGTTATCTCGGTTTCGGGTTTTCTTGCTTCGATTAGGCCTCAAGGGGCAGCTTATATGAGTTTGGTCTGGAGCTCAAAGAAGCTGGCTTAGCCCCCCAGGGCTTAGCTCGGTCGGGGGTCAAAATTTCAAAACTCAAGTGTATTTTTACTTCGGCTGAAGTATATTAGATGGAAACTCATTAAAACTACTGTGATATGTTCTAAGTTCTAGTTCGGTTTCGGTTTGCCTAGACAGCAGGAACAGTTTTCTAGTTCGGTTGAATCGTGCATAAAGATCAAAAAGGTGCTCTACTGACTGAATCAGTGTGTTCAAGGTGTTCTTGAGAGGTTTTATAGAGGGTACAGACATGGAAGAAGAAAAGCAAAGTGTTTTACAGCAACACATAGCATAAACAAGTGTGGATTAAAACGAAAGCAAAAAACAGATAAATGGAGGTAGATTCGTGCACTTACCAAGAGGATGAAGAGAAGATGGAAGCTTCAAAAACAACAAGGGCACGAGCTCAGTAGCAGGAAGAACTGGAAAAGCTCAGAGGTAAGAGAGAGAGGAGATGAACAGAGAATGGTGTGATTTGAAATTAAGAAGTTTGTTTTGTGTAAGAGACAAAAAGGCGGGACTGTTCAAATATTGCGAAGTACGAGGGACGGCGCTACAGCTGTGGGAGGCCAATTAGAGCCTGCCACGTGTCATGGGAAGGACAAGCGTTTCAGTTTCTGCAACTGAAGAGACGTTTGACCGGACGTGCACAGTACGGCCCATGTTTAACTCGGTTGGATAAACTAAAGGGTCTTAGCTCGGTTGGATAAACTAAAGGGTCTTAGCTCGGCTGGAAAGGCTAACGGGTGTTTTAGCTCGGCTGGAGAGGTTAAGACTAGCTCGGTTGGTAGACAGGTAATCCCAATCATGCTTTGCAGATGGAATTAAGGGGCAATTGAGAGGGTAATTTATACTAAATTGGGCCGAGCTGATAGTTGGGCCGAGGTAAGCCCAAATGAGTAAGGAAGCTTGTACACCGGTCAGGGGCGTGGTGCGGTAGTTCGGTTGTCAGACTTACATGGTGTAGCCCGGTTTCTATTTAGTCCGGTCGTGTCCCAACCAGAGTATGAGAGCAACTTCTTCAGACCGTATGCATTAGTCCGGTTAGTCACTCCTACGGGTAGTCCAGTCTTGGCATACGGAACCGGAGTAGGAGTGAGGTAATGGAGAGCTGAACTAAAAGTCAATTCCTCTGTATTCACCGGATGAGTACAGCAGTGGTAGTCCGGACGTCATTGATTACTTCGGTTGAAGCGTATGGGAAACCGAGGTAATCAGTGACTCTGAATGTAGTTCGGTTCAACTCCCTTATGTCTAGCTCGGCATAAGCATGGGAATGCCGAGGTAAGGGAGAGAAGTAAGGACCAAACTAATGGTTACTCCGGTCATTTGGAGTTCGGCTGTAAAAGGACCAACTCACTTGGTTTGAGCAGTGAGGAGGGTGTTGGAGGATAAGCATTATCTTCCAAGAGTTTGAATCCTAGGGGGGACTCTATGCTAGGAGGAGTAATCCTAGAAGGACTCTACATTTGGAGGAGTAAGAGTCCTATCAGGATTGTGCCATGTGAAACTTATATAAGCTCACCAATATCACCTTTGGAGAGGTAATACAATTTTGCTCCCTGGATACATTGAGCTTTTGCTTTCTTGTCTTAATCGACTTAGGCATCGGAGAGGTTTCAAGACACCGGCCAGCTCACGTTTGTGTTTTCAGGTGGTGGAACGACGACGTATTGAGGAACGAGGACTTGGTCAACAGGATTATACGAGAAGGTGTATTTCTTTCCCGTACACTTACCCTGTTTTATTTTATTTTATTAATTTGATTTTTTAATGTATAATGTATTTCTATTGGTTGTGTGTGCACATGGGTCAATATGATTGATAGCATGAGAGAAATGAGAAAATTATGCCACATGGAAGCATGAGAAGCCCCAAATCAAGCCCTCAAGTCATGGAGACCACCATGATAACCAAAATGATGGATTAGATAAGAAGACAATTCAAGAATTCAACCAAAACATATAATTTCTAATGAATCTAAAGTTTTATTAATGAATATATATAGAACAGAACAATACATTCAGCATCATATCATATGATATGAGCCAAATTTATTAATTTGCATGTCTTCAAGGGGAAGCATATATCTCTCCTCTCCTTGCTGAAACATTGGTTCACACAAAATGTTGTCAACATATATCTATGACTTTATCCGGAATTTCTTCAAATAATTATATATATACAGTTAATAAATCACAATATGTGCCATCATAAAATTCAATCTCTTATTTCTTATTTTTTGATATTTACCTTTTTAACGTTTAAAATGATCACATAACCCTTACGTAATTTGTAAACTGAAATGCATCGTTGAACCCATTAACGATTTAATAGAAAAAAACTAAAATACTCTTGTATATAAGTAACTTAAATGTGCGAAAATTGGACATTTCATCATGGGCAATGGTAGAGGGCCACAATTTTTGTGGCTCAAATGGCTCAAAACTGCCAAAGCGACGTCGTTAGCCATTTGAGCCACAAAAATTGTGGCCCTGAAACATTATTCTTTCATCATTTACTTGTAAAGTAAAGTGCACTTTAACCCATATGTGATTTACCTCATTAAAATTTGAAAATGAGTATATAACCCCTTTATGTCTGTCACGTGTTTTACACTTGTTAAGTTGGACAGAATGTTTAACGGTATACTTCAGTCTACAAATTACGTGGAGCTTATGTAGTCATTTTCAAACATTAGGGAAGTAAACCACACATAGCTTAAACCATAGGGGGTAAAGTGAAGATTGCCCATGAAAAAATAATGTGTCATTTATCTTACATTAAATTGTATGTTTTACCTCATATATCTTATGTTTTCATACCATCTGCATTAATAATTATTTAAACGATAAATGACATTGACTTTTTTCTTAAATTTGGATAAAATACAATATAAGCCCACAAGTTTAGTATAATTACATTGAGTTTCCTTAAATTTTCAATTCATATAATATTTGATCCCATTTTTATTAGAAATTCATCAGTCTTATGAATAGAAAAATAATGTGTCACTTATTTTACATTAAATTATATATTTTACATTGTGTATCTTTATGTTTACATACTATCTACATAAATTTTAATATATTTAACCTTACCAAATAAAAGATCAATATAATTATGTCAAAACTATAAAATTTGTTGTATTTTCTTTCAACCACAAAAGAGATCAGTGTGACTTATCATCATTTAAATAATAAGTAGATGGAAGGAAAATCAAGCTTACGAAAAAATGGGGATTTGGATTGGAGGCTTTTTATTCTTGCCCTATAAGCAATTAAAATTGTCTCTTACCTAAAAAAAAAAAAAACAAAAACAAAAAAAAAATTTTGCGACACAAACATATGCTTTGATTCTATAAAAACATACACAACAGAGAAAAAGGTGGGAGGTGACGGGATGTTTTATTTCTTTTTTCTTTTTTCAAATTTTGAATTTTATTTTAATTAATAAACAACCATTGAAATTCTGATCTCCAAAGCAACCATATACATGCATGTTTGGGAAATTCTATTTCTACACCTTACATTTTCTTTGTGTACAACATTTCTCAAAGCACATACCTAATAAATTTGGAATTTCATTTTTCACTCAATACACAACTTATTATACAAAAAATGCCCTCATCTCATTCATTCTCCACACCACCATTACCACCAGTCTCTGCCACCTCCCATCGCCCCCAACTGCCACAATTCCTATCCCGCACTGGTGGTATCGACGGTGAGCGAGGAAAATCAGGGGTTGGGGCCCCGCAGTGATAGAGGATAATGAAGATGAGTCCCAGAGAGAGAAAGCTAGAGAGAGAGAGAGAGAGAGAGATATGGGGGTTTGCTAGTTGTAGTCACATTAAACAAATGATAGAACAACATCAATTCATGACTTCAGCCATATACAAAATCAGAATATCTGAAACAACATATTGAATTGGAAGCAACATCTGATCATTTCAAGAAATTATGATCTCTGAGCTGAAGCACTAACATTTATGATTTACAGATCAAGAATTTTTTCCTAAATAGTTCCAATGCTTTTAAAACCTCCAAAAGGCTTCTCAAACTTAGATGTTCTTCTTGGAAACCATATGCCACATAAATTATTTTCTAGTTGAGCAATTACAGGAGAACTTTTTCTTGTATATTTTCCACTTCACACCTAAGAATAAAGACAGTGAGTGCGATCTACCTAAGAAGAAAGAGAGTGAGTGCGACGGCGGAGATCGAAGGAGGAAAAGTCGAAGAGGAGCGACGGCTGACGGGAGCCATGAGAACGGCGGCTGGCGGTGATCAAAGCCCTCGCCTCCTCTGATGGAGAAAGAGAGAGACAGAGATAGTGAATTAGATCTATGAAGAAAGAGAGGGGATTTGAGAGAGAGAGAGACGTGCGCTTGATTTAATATATGGGTATTTTGATATTTTTATTTTAGGATAAAAATGTAATATAAAAATAATTCATTAAGTGTGTGGATTGAGGTAATA
The DNA here is from genome assembly GCA_025200525.1 of Camellia lanceoleosa. Classification (NCBI taxonomy): domain Eukaryota; kingdom Viridiplantae; phylum Streptophyta; class Magnoliopsida; order Ericales; family Theaceae; genus Camellia; species Camellia lanceoleosa. Next base: position 105,184,413 of record CM045762.1, on the reverse strand, counting down.
TAATGTGTGGAAATAGAATTTCCATGCATGTTTCCTTCTATTTCAAATCTTTCATCAATTTGCTTGCATTCCTAAAACGCCCTTGCCACATAAGATCCATATTTTTGAAAGTGTAAATTACACAAACCCTTGAGCTTCAGACAAATTATATTAAGCCTTAAAGTGTAAATAGTTTATTTATTTATTATTATTATTTAAAGTTACTATTAAGGAGTTGGAATTTTGATTTTCTTATTCACTAGTTAAAAGCATGGCAATCTTTAAAAATTAATTAGCTTCCAAATCGTGTGGTCTTGATGCCGATTTTGATAAATATGATTGACTCTGTATCTTTTGCCAATGACACGTATGGTAAGAAACACAAAATTTTTATAGTAAAGTGAAGCCAATATGGAAACAGCATCATTATGTAATACTACCACTGAGGTATGCTGGTAAATTGTCCACATCAAAAATTTATTTATTTATTTATTTAGGGTTAAATTTCTTTTACCTCTTTGTCGTTTAAGGACTGGGACATTTTACCTTTTTATAATTTAAATATAGTCAGAAAGTTCTCATTCGATTTTAGACTAAAGTGCTACCGTTAGTATTTTTATTCAAATTAACGGAAGGTGAATTACACACATCGCATTTTAGAGTAAGTTTTGTTTTTTGAAAAATTATAACGAAATTAATACATCGAAAGAACAATTTTACCCCCCATTTTCTTTAAACCTAAAATTAGATTAATATGTTAATTAAAATAAAATAAATTAAACAAAAATGTAATTAAGAATTGATCTAAAATATAAAATATAATTAAGAAATGATCTAAAACGTAATTAAATTAAAATTAGATTAATATGTTAGAAATTATAATAAGTAATTAAGAATTTTAGATTAATTGTGATAAAAAAACATAATTAAATTAAAATTAGATTAGAAAGTTAGTAATTACAACAAATAGTTAAATATTTAGGATTAATTGTGATCTAAAGATAATTAAATTAAAATTAGAATAAAAATTTAAGAATACAATAAATAATTAAGAATTTATAATTAATTGTGATTTGATTGAATTAATACTAGACATTATAAATTATGTATATAATAGATGAAAAAGAAAAGAAAATAACAAAAAATATAAAGTTTAAGGGTTTCATATCTATTGTTGTTGTTGTTGTTGTTGTTGTTTTGTTTTTTTTTTTTTTTTTTTTTTTTTTTTTTTTTTTATCGGCAAAGAAAATCTTTATTGATGAAAGTATACAAAAAGGATATAGGATATCAATAAAGAGGAGCTTGGAGCTAACTGAAGCTCCAAGCTCCAGTTTGTGAGAAACCAACAACAACACAGAAAGGAACAGAAATGAAGCAAACAGACTATAGATCAGCAAATTGCACTGAACACAAACACCAAAAACTGAGCAAAACTCCTACGACAACTAGGCTTGAAACAATCCTGTTTAGAAAAGGGAATCAATCCTGTTCAGAAATAGAACCACCATTTGGGCTTGAAACACCAAACCACACAACTGATAAATCTGACCACCAAATGGGGCTTAAGGAACAAAACCACTGTAGAGAAACTAGATCAATCTCCACACAGATTCAGAGCAAAATGCAGCACATAGATTGAGACCAATCCATTGAACTGATAAATCTGGACAGCAAGGAAATAGATCTGGACACCCAAAATTGAACCACTGCTGATTCTATGCCAGGAAGGAAATAGATTGAAACCCTATAATACAATAGATAGAGTAATGGAACAACACTACAACTGGGATTCTATGTTTCATATCTATAGTTAATGGTGTTAATGGTTGCATTTTATTCTAAACTCACATGGGAGGTATAAGACTACTTTTAAGAAAGAAAACTGTTAAAGATCTCAAAAATTCTACCAAACGTCTCATATGGGTGTGGGACTCATGTGGTCCTACACCCATGAGACATTGGTAAAAATTTTGATAGAACTTTTAGAATCTTTGACATTACCCTTTAAAAGGTAGGAGGTAAAGTACTGACAAGCTATTAAGCCTTACAGGGGGAGGTAAAATGAATTTTGCTCTATTATTTAAAGGTTTGTAATAATTTTTTTTGGATAAATTACAGATACACCTCCTGAGGTTTGCTTAAAATACAGATTACTCCTTGTAATTTGAAAAATTACAAATACCCTTTATTAAAAAAATTTATTTAATAGAATTAACTAAAAAAATAAAATTCATAATTGCTCTCCTATACAATAATAAAATTACTTAAATTATTAATTGAAACATATTTTTAATATCATTAAAAATTATTAATTGACTTGATGATTTATTAATAAAATGAGCGCTTTGTTATGAAATTTGAAACCTCAAGGGGGTGGAATTTAATTTTTAAAATCATAGGCACGATTTGTATTTTAATCAAACCTTAAGAGGTGTATTTATAATTTATCCTATTTTTTTTTCAAAAATTATTCACATATTTATTTAGATGATGTAATAAAAATCTTTCATTAGAAACATGCAATGAAAGGATCTGAATCTGTGTACACATATATGGGCAATGAAAAATTTCCAATTCAAAAGGGCCTGTTTGGAAAGTGTGCCTTACAAAATGATGGAAATTGAACATGCCTACCAAATTCCGTTGGGTACATACTATATATTGTTTTCAATGATTTTATTTTTTTAAAAAAAATAAAAAATTCCAAACGAGGCGCTCAAAACTCAAAGCCTATAAGTACCCCTGAAACCGCATCAACTCGTCACCACGATCTACTTCTTCCTCCAACCCCCTCTCTCTCTCTCTCTCTCTCTCTCTCTCTCTCTCTCTCTCACTAAAAAATATGAAAATGGTGCAAGCCATGACTTCTTCTGTTCTCACATTAGTGTCAATGATCTTCTTGTATGAATCGTTGTTAGCAAGCGCAACACCAACATACAATGTGGTTAGTTTAGGAGCAAGAGGAGATGGAAGACAGACTCAAGCAAGGCGTTCTTGAGTGCATGGGATGGAGCTTGTGGCTCGGCATACCCGGCTACGATATACGTGCCTCAGGCAGGGGCGGCTCCACGCAATAGACAGGGTATTCCCTAAAAGGAAAATGAGTGAGAGCACTAATTAGTGCTACCACTAATGATGTAGCAGTGGGTCCCACCATGAATGATTTGATGTTTTGACGTTAGTGTTGTATTTTTTTTCTTTTTTTATTGTGTGCCATGTCATTAGTGGTCTTTTTAGAGCTCCAAAATTAGTGGTCTCTATCATTATTGTTCCCTCAAATTTGAAATTTTAATTTTTTTTTTTTTTTGAATTTAGTTTAGTTTTGAATACCTAATCCAAGATGGTTGAATACCTCTGATCCACTTGGCTCATTTGTCTAAACAAATAATGATATAAAAACTATATTTTTATACTATACATCTTTCCACACCATATAATTTCTTATCTGATATAAAAACTAAAATGTAACCTAAACCTAATCCAGCCTCACTCATTCACTTCACGCCTCTTTCAGCTCTCCCAGAAGAACAGAGAGAAGAACTCAAAGAATATTCATTCATTCCCTTCTGTGTTCTTTTCAATGCAAGAGCTTCTACATCATCAATAAATCAGGAGGTCTCATCTTCTACAAGGTTCAAACCCTAAATCTCTCTCTTCATATTTTTATTTTTTCTCTATCTAATTCATGTGATGATTCAGTTTCTGTTTTCTCTCTGTTTCTATATTAACAAACAGAGTAGCAAGTTTAATTTTGTTAAATTTTTTTTTTGGGAATTTTAATGGGAGGCATGAATTGGGGAAAATATAATGTTACAGGATTACGGATCTGCAGGAAGGATGGATACGAATGATAATTTCGATCATCGAACTTCTTGAAGCCGATAATTTCGATCTCCATTGCTTCCAATCTCTTACTGGTACCGTCTCATCTCATCTCATCTCATCTCATTTTCTTTTATATATTGTTCTATGAACAAATTCTAGTCTTTAATTTTTTTCGTCAAAATTAAATTTAAATAAAAAAAAAAAACATAAAAATCATCCATTCATAAAATGTTTATGAAATCAAGGGAGAGACTTTATTTATCTATTTATTTTATCAAATTGAGATTTCATCAAATTGTAATATGATGAAAATTTAAAAAGGTGAAGCATTGTATATAAAAAGATAAAAATTTAACAATAGCCACTGTCCTTTGTGTATTTTGTGGGTTTTGCATGTTAATATAATATTTGGGGAATACCCTGATTAAAATACAGTTGTTAGATTAAAATACAGTTCTCTTTTATATTTGTTTTTTTAATACAGTTTTTAGATTTTAAGTTACTTAATGAATACCCTGATTAAAATTCCTAGAGCCGCCACTGGCCTCAGGGAAGGTACTTGATTGCATCCAAAACAATATTTGCTGGGGACACCTGCAAGAACACTGCCATCACCGTCGTATCGATGGCACTCTTGTGGGCTTGCAAGAAATGTTTATTATTTTCACTTTAATTTTTGTTTTTTTTTTTTTTTTTTGATCTCATGAGCAACAATTATAGTTATGAAAAATAGAGCTAATTTTCTATAGTGAGCATGAAAATACAAAAAATAAAATACATTAAAATATAATGTAATAGTAAAAAAATTGTGGCCCATTACTAAATTCTAATATTTTGTAGGTTACAACATCGGCCTATCTTCTTCCTAGGATGTCAATACAATGGCCCAATCTCTTAGCTGGGAAGACGATATTCTAGAGCTATGAATGAGGCAAACATGCCTCTTGCTTTAATATACAACCTTACCCATGTTTCTCTCTTGCACTTTTAATGAAAGTGCAGATTGAATGGGCTATTAGAATAAATATAAACTATTAGAATAAATATACATCTTCCAGTACCAAGAATTCCTAAATACTGATCCTATCCAGGCAGCTTCTCTATTATTAGATGGTATGCATTTAATACTTTCTTGCATTTGTATTCCGTTTTCACTTTTTTAATTTTGATGAACTTTGTTTATGAAGACTATGAACTTTTGATTACACGTGTTGCATCAAATGTCTTGTTTCACACTTATTATCATTTTATGGGAGCATTTGATAGTTTATTTTTTATAGTTCCCTGCAATCCATAGTCTCCATAAACAAAGTCCACCAAAATTAAAAAATTGAAAACGGAATACAAATGCAAGAAAGTATTAAATGCATACCATCTAATAATAGAAGATTTAGGAATTCTTGTCGAAGATGTATAATCTATTAAAGCAAGAGGCATGTTTGCCTAAAAAAAAATAACAAAAATTAAAGTGAAAATAATAAACTTACTTACGCTTGATTCATGGTGGCCATGTAGAGCATGTCAATTACGACCATTATTGTCATTGCTAAATAGGCCATGGATTTTGAATTCTTACGGGATTCAAATTCATAGCTAATATAGGAAATATATAAAGTCGATTATTAGAATAGAACAAATTAGACCACCATAGAAAAATAGCTCTATTTTTCATAAATATAGTTGTTTCTCATTAAATCAAAAAATAATGAGACTAATAAATGTATGCATCGAACACAATCTTCATTTACACCAACCGTAGTTTTCAATTAAGCCTCTTGACTGCCCTTTTGTGGCAATATCATCTCTCCCTCACCATAATTATCCAGGTAACACTAAAAAATACACTTCAAAAATTAGGTTGAATACCTCATTTAAAAAAAAAAAAAAAAAAAGAGGGTAAATTACAAACACACCTCCTGAGGTTTACTTAAATACAAATTATCTCTTGTGGTTCTAGAAATTACATTATGCCCCCTAATGTTTCGAATTTCATAACAAATAGGTCATTTTATTAATAAATCATCAAGTTAATTAATAGTATTTAATAATATTAAAATTTTATTTCAATTAATAATTCATATAATTTTATTGTTGTATAGATAAACAGTTGGAAATTTCATTTTTTCAATTAATTTTGTTAAACAAAGAATTCAGATAGGGAGGTATTTGTAATTTTCCAAATCACAAGGGGCAATTCATCAGGGAGTGCATTGGTAATTTACCCAAAAAATAAATACAATTTTGTTCCTTGATTAAATGATCCAAATGGCCAAAACCTTTAATCCAACCACCCACATTGCTCTGGATACCTCCCAAGTCCGGTGATAGTGATGGCAGTAGTGAATGGTTCCGGTAATCAACGGTGATGGCAGTAGCTTTTGTTGTTATGCAAGTGTGAAGAAATGTTTAGAGAGGGAGAGAGAGAGAGACAGAGACAGAGAAAGAGAGAACGGTACACTTGACGCTCAAGGTACTGCTTTGTGGGCTTGCAAGGCTTCCGGCGAGAATTGCCCTGCTGGTGCTACGGTAATCTTTTACTGTAAATTACTCTTCTGTCTTTTTCTACCCTTACTTTGGTTGAGGGGACTGCTATCCTTTCCTTTCACAATAGGATCATTTTAAAAAAGAAACTGGGTGTTATAGAAAACTTCCAATTTTCAAAAAAAGAATAAATAAATAAATTACTTTTTGGTACACTATAAGTTCTGGGTCTTCAGCAGCAGTGCGAAGTTGATTCAATACAACCACTAGTGGCAATGCTATTATTTTTTTGATCAGCAAAAAAGAACTTTATTGATCAAAAAACATACAATACATATGAAAAATATCAATAAAGAAAAGAGGTGTAAAAAGCATCAAAGTATGCCCCCCGATCTCAACTAGGTTGGCACCAAGGTGGATACCCAATCATTTGCTAGCACCACCGAAGGTTGGTGAGGAACCAACAAGAAAAGAGAGAAAAAAAACAACACAAGGCCCAAGGCCAAACAGCAGCAGTTCTAATGCCCCAATGCAGATTCTAACTAGCTTAAGGGATACACATAGTTCAACAAAACCAGCTGAGCAATACTGAACATATGAATCCCAAATTCATCACAGAGCTGCAGATTATCAAAATTCCTTGAGCTAAAATTCCTTGTGCTCATATTGCTAGCATAAACTTCACAGCAGCACATCCATTCCAGAATTATGTAGCACAGGATTAGGAGCCAAAGCCAGTAAACAGAGTACTTCACCCCTGAGCTCAACAACCTCTGATGGCCTTAACAGAAGGGTGCCTGGTCTAACAGACCACAACCAATCAGACCAGTTGTAGTCTAACAGTCACCTTGGCAATCACCTTATCAGATCAGCAAGACACAGATGGGCATAGAAGGCACAGACAATACAAAGCAGCAAGAGCACAAACTAGCAGACAAGAGCACAATCACCATAACAGACAGCATGACAGAAGTTTAAGGCGATAACAGCTGAACCGCAGCAGACCAACAAACCTTCCACAAACCCAACTTATTCTCTAGCAGACCTTCCACAAGACTAACCAACTAGCAACCCAGAATTGAGCAGCAACAATGCCTCAGTTCAAATGCCCTCAGTTCAAAAGTGCTGCCCTCAGATCAAATGCCTCAGACAAAAATTCAAATGACCAACTACATGACACCAGCAGGGCAGATTTACCCCCCAAGGATGAGCTCACAAAAACACAGTCTGAACAGGACAAACATAACAAAAAATAGATCAAACAAAGCAGGTCATACACACCAACTACACCAAGACACTCATTCAACAATTCAAAAGTTGCTGCATAACCAAGACAACAATTCATCCCCCTTAAACACCCAAGCACCAGACCTGAGACCAAGACCTGCACAGAAGCTGAGTTAAAACCAGACCACATTTCACAAATATACACAGATTTACAAATTTAGCAGCCCAGTGAGCAAACCCAGCACAAAGCAGACCAAAACAGATGAAGTTTGTGAAATGTGGGTAATGAGATCAAAGTGATCTTTGACTCTCTGTGATTTGGGATACACTAGGCTCCAATTTTGGGTTAAGCAGATTTCTATCCATATATATATACCAAATTAGTGCAACATATATTATACATTCCTAATAGTGGTTATTGTAAGCTAGTATTATAGGTCGACCATTCGCTTTCATTAGTGATTTTGTCTTGTAAGACGAATCTTTTTTTTTTTTTTTTTCTAAGCAATAATAAAATAAAATAAGACAAGCTTGATTAGTGCTTCTCTAATATCAATAGTTATGTTTTGCTGGGACCAGTGACAATATATTCCCTAATTTAGTTGTTTTTTTTATTCTTAGATGATTGATTGAAATAATTAATTGGAAAATTAAACTGCAGACCTTAGAATTCAGCAATTCAAACAACGTCGTGGTCAGCAGATTAACATCACTGAACAGTCAGATGTTCCACATTGTGATCAACAGCTGCAACAACATCAAGTTACAAGGAGTGAAGGTGTCGGCGGCAGGAAATAGCCCAAACACGGACAGCATTCACGTTGCAGGATCATCTGGTGTCACCATTTTGAGCTCCAAGATTGCTACTGGGGATGATTGTATCTTAGTAGGTCCAGGCACTACCAATTTGTGGATTGAGAGCATTGCCTGCGACCTTGGCCACAGTATTAGGTAAACATTGCTTTTATATTTCCAACATTTTGTTCAACTCTTATCACTTGCAATATATCTTTCCCTCATGTTATTTCCCCATACCACTTGTATGAAAAAGAAATAAAATTATTATATTTTGGTGCAGCATTGGGAGTCTAGGGAAGGACTCGCAAGAATCAGGAGTGCAAAATGTGACAGTTAAGACAGTTACGTTTAAGGGTACACAAAATGGTTTGAGGATAAAGACATGGGCCAAGCCCAGCAGTGGATTTGTTAGGGGTGTGCTCTTCCAGCATGGTACCATGGTTATTGTTCAAAATCCCGTTATCATCGACCAAAATTACTGCCCTGGCAACACAAATTGCCCTAATCAAGTAAGATTAGTTATGTTTTCTTTGTGTCAAGTTTTTTTTTTTTTTTTTTCTTTTTTTTTTTTGGGGGGTTCTAAATATAGTAGTAACAATTTTCATTTACATACATCATTGTTTGCTAAACATCATACAAGTTGACGTAGGGGAGTTTTTATTGTCAGGGCCCTTGTTCATGTCACATTTGTGTTGGATAATCTTAAATCCATTTGTTAAAAATGAAACTAAATGAAACACCTCTTCTCCATATCCCCTATGTTAAAATGTTAAAATCAAGCCTTTTAACATTGGACCCATAATTGGGTAATTGTTTGTATATTTGGATTTCACCCTACTAGTATTTACCTGGATTTTAATACTTTTTTTTTTTATATATATATTTTATTTTATATATTTGGTAGGTGTCGGGTGTGAAGATCAACGACGTAACATATCAGGACATTCATGGGACATCAGCGACAAGTTGCTGTGAATTTTGATTGTAGCAAACAGAATCCATACAGCAAGATAATATTAGAAGATGTGAACCTCATATATATGAATCAAGCAGCTCAAGCTTCATGTGTCAATGCTAAAGGAACTTCTTTTGGTACAGCTCAGCCCACAAGTTGCTTGTAGCTACTAGCAATGATGGAGAAAAAAGTTAAAAGACGAAAAACATATGTTTTTATCCCACTAATTATTTTTGTCACACAAATGTATAGTTTAAGTTTGAGTTCTATAGTATCTCAAAAAATTGAACATACTTGCTTGAGCCTGCGGCGGTATCAGCCCAATAACGGACCTAGAGCCTGGCCTTACAAGTGCCTGTAGTTCAGTTCCCATTTTTTGGGTTAACCCAAGAAAATTATTGCGAGTGCATTTGCTTTTCTTCAATGAATTAATTATTACTTTAATCTTATTTTCCTTCTATGTTTTTTATCAGTAAAAAAAGACTTTATTGATGGAAATATTATGTACTAGCATAAGATCATACACCAATAAAGAGAGGTGAATGCAAAGGGTATCATATCAAAATTAAACCATCCTAACTAGATTGGCATTGCGTAACTAGCCCAATTATATGCTAGTATGCCACCAGGTCAACCAACAAGAACGGAAGCAAACAAAAGCCGTCGGGGGGAGAAGAGAAACAATCGCGACTCCCATTGGTGTGATCTGAAATAATTACAGTATTATAAATTCTATTAAGTCTAAAATTATTGGTTGTTTTAAAAAACATCGTTATATTGTGTCAAAGCTTTTAGTGTGAAATCTAATGAGTTAAAATTTTATAAATAAATTGTATATCTAAAAAACACACACGCACACATAGTTGCATCAAAATCGGCTCAATAGGACAAGTGAGAGAATGTTCATTTTCCATTTTGGTGTAGCCCACTAGACTTATCTTTTACATGTTTTATGATATTCAGACTCCACAATTAGATAAAATCAATATTTTAGATAAAATTCAGAAATTAGCATTTTAAATGAGATAATTATTCTTTTAAGATACGAAGGAAATATGATCGATGTATATTTTTCTGATAGAATTTACATGACCCTCTTCTGTCCTCTATAAAAGGATTGATGACTTCCCTTTCAATGTACTTATTATTTTTCCATCATTTAAAATTATTGCGGTCACCCTAATTAAGAGACAGAGAGAAGTAGATGAGTCAAGAATTTAAATATTCAATTAAAGGACTATTTTCTCAACTTTCTCTAATTCAATAGTCAATAAAAGGTATGTTCGTTTTATTCTTGAGATGTATTAAATTTAAGATATTATTAGGTTTAATTTTTGCATAATTATTATGGTTACAACTTACATGTATATTAATTTCTTACATTCCCAGCCAAAATATAAATAAATAAGAAAATTCAAATCCAAACTAACAAGAAAAATGTTAACCAACAAAAAAATAAACCAAGCCAAATCAAGCCTTAAGAAAAGTATTAACCAACCAAAAAATAGCTTAAGAAAATAAATTCTAAATAAAACACCGATTTTCTTTATTTCCTTTCCTTTTTAGATTGCCTCTAGTCTTGTTTTAGACTCTACCAACATCAAACTTGTGCCAAAAAAGTCCAAAACTATTGGAGGCACAAAGCTTGGGAAATTGTATTTCCACGCATTTAATTACATCAATGCACACACTTAATGAAATATTATTTTAATGGTAATTGTATCCTAAATTAAAATGACCATAACAGATATCTACCAACACCTACAATATTATATGAAAATATTCTATGTACATATCTTTTAAAAATAGGATGTCCATAGAAAGAATAAAATGATGTAAAATTATCCGCAAACATAATATGGCCACATAAACTACTCTGCTGGGCAACATATAAAAAAAGAGCATAAGCTGCTTCAAAATTTTGAGAAAATGTAAATGTGTAGTAACTGTTATGTAATATTTATACATGCAGATAATCAAAAGGAGCCACATTACTATTTTTTGGCTCTCCGAAAAACAGTTATTCAATATTCCAGCACTGATCAACTTGTGTAGTTGATCAGGCAACAAATTAATGAATGTTCTACACTAAAATGTTACAAAAACAGATGATTTTTATGTGAAATTTTCTGCTAAGAAAATTCTATCAACAAACTTTATTTCCCTATGTTTATGCAATGGGGTCTGTACAAAAGGATTTTAAACAAGAATTTGAGACTTTGCTGCACCTGGAGAGCATTTTTTGCGGCTGGATTTGCTAAGAGCACAAACACAAATCTCTAGAAGTTCAGTCTTTCTCCTAAAATAAAAGAGAAGCCATCTTTGGATTTTCCTAAAGCATTTTTTTTTCTTTGATCGGCAAAGAAAATATTTATTGATGAAAACATACAAGGTATGATAGATTACATCAATAAAGAGGAGCTTGGAGCTTGGAGCTATTACAAAGCTCCAAGTGCCAATTGGTGAGGAACCAACAAACAGAGAAACAAAATATGCTGCCATATCAACAGACATAGAAGAAAAAAAATACACAAAAACTAGAGAGTAGCAGCAGAGACTAACAGATACTCAAACTTGAAGACCACCAGACATCAGCAAACATCAGCAGACCAGCATTCAGCCCATTCAAGCATCTAGCATCAAAGCCATACAGCCGTTCAACCACCAACACAGAACCAGTAAACAGAACCAGAAACACCAATCCACACAATAACCAAAAAGAAACAAAACAGAACCAGCATATCAGTAATCACACAAAACGCAGCACCAGAAAACAGGACTGCAAACAGAACTGATAAAAAACCAGACCAACCCAAATAGTATGAACCAAAAGGAGCAAAACCACTGCTGCTGCACACACAGGAAAAACAGATTCAAGCCCAGTACATTGACAAAAGAACTAAGCTGCTATTACACCTTAATCTGATTAGTGACATTGTAAACCACATCAAACCCTGCCTCTTAAACAAACTCTAATCTGCCAAATGTTATGTAGGAAATCATTAGTAGTAAACTAATAATGCTTCGAAGAGGCTTTCAACCAAATCGCTAGTCTGATAATAATTAACTCTTGCAGCTCCTCCATATCCGACTGAACATTTTTAAATAAGCAATCATTCCAATGTTTCCAGCTGGCCAAAGCGTAACCAAAGGTATAGCTTTCCAAATCCGCCTTTCAGCTTTCATGAAACAGGAACCATTCCACCAATGCAACAAGCACTCACACTACAACGTATAAGACTTTTGACGACCAATTATTTTGGTCCCTAAAACTACTATTTTGGTCTCTAAATGGTTTTTGTGACAAAATTAATTATGTCACTAAAACAGTCACTAAAAGTGCGTCTAGGAAAGTCTTTAGCGACAAATTTTTGAACATGTCACTAAAAATGACAATTAGCGACCAATTTTATATTGTCACAAAATGTTTAATTTTACAAGACTAAACATTTGGTCGCTAATACTTCGTCATAAAATGTCCCAATTTGGTCGCAAAAAACAAAATAATGATATTTTTCACGACAATGATATTTGGTCGCGAAAAGACATATAACTTTCTCTACAACACATTTTCGTCGCTAAAAATCAAAATTAAAATTTTGTAATCATTTAATCTCATAGCTTAAAATGCACAAAATTAAATGTCATCCAATCATATTAAAAAAAATTTGACATTCACATATCAAACACACTCTATTCCCAAACCATAATGAGTATATAGAAAGTAAAATTTTACAAAAATTAAAACTGAAAGTTTCCAAATTAAAATCAAAGTAGTAACAGTTTAAATGAAGAATAGCAATAGTTTCTTCAAAGAGAATCTCTAAAAAAACATTTTCTCAACATCAATATCAGGCTTTATATCAGACAGCCTTGGCACAAGAGGCTTCAAGCTGTACTTAGGTGTGACACCCTTTGGACATCCCTGCAACCCAAAATTCAAAAAGAAAAATCAAATAATAAGAATCAACACAACATAACCTCATTAAATAATCAATAGTCATTCATAATCAAATAAGTTACAAATAATGAAAAAACATCTCAGTGTACTTGGATTCAGTTCCTCATTGATTCTCCATTGCTCTTCAAGCTCCCTTCTAGTTTCCTCATTTTCTATCTCAAGAGCAGCATGAGTGCGTCAACCGGATGCTTTTATACTAGGTTTAGGACCACGTCCTAAACCACTTAAGTAGCCAGACTTACGCCCAAACACCTCAATGGAAAGCTGCCCATGAGATAGTGGGCCAGATCCATCTTCTATAGCTTCATTCTCCCACTCTTTAAGTTTTTTCTACAATTGTTCATGAAATTAAATATAGTCATTTTATATATACATTGTAACAGAGCAACTGAAGACATTGATTTTCCTATGTACTTATTCTAGAGAGAACATAATAACTGGTAGAATAGCAGGAAAAAAAAGTATTGCATGGTATAATTATTGGTAGACATTGATGAAAACATAATAACTGGTAAAATAGCAGAAAAAAAAGTATTGCATGGTATAATTACTGGTAGACATTGATTAATGGCTCTCTTATATCAGTATTGCATGGTATAATTACAAAATAGTCACAAATAACCCTTTCAGAGTTGATATTTTATAAACTTATCTCTCTATATAGCAGGTTTACAATAGCAGAAAAGTATATAAAAGAGAACCAAGATACAGAATGCACTTTTATCTCTCTATGTCCAGATGAGCAGGATGCATGTCCATGCATGTCAAACAATTGGCATTGTTTTGACACCCAGACAGACACTCTGTAGTAGTACCAGCACATATGCTACAGTAGCCACATCCAACCAAGAAGAGTAAACAACTAACAGAGAAGGCATTTTTGTCATGGTCCAAGAAACATAAAATTGTCTCTCCTGCAAGCTACCATTCTGACTGAAAGAAGGCTATTGCAAAATACGAACCCCACAGTACCCCGATCAACAAAACATACGCATACCTTTTTGTAATGATGCCAATATGATTAAGATCTTTGCCAATATTGTCAGCTATTTTGTCCGTCTGCTTCCTTGGAAGATCAGACAAAAGAAGAATTATTTGTTTCTTGCAAACATATACATGCAAGGAATTATTGAAAGCGATATCTCAAAAGCGAACTTAAGTAGTATCCATAGTACAAAAAAGAAACAATTACCTAGCAGTAGCGATTACCTAAGCGAGCAACAAACTCGTGATACTTATTTAAGCGCCTTGATATGAATGCTAGACGACTATTTACTCCACAAATAATGATATGATCGATCTCGAACTTGCATTTGTGCTCCTTCTCGAGTTTTTGCATATTATTCATCCAAAAGGTAGTCGGGGATCTTTGTTTAGATGTGAGGAACTTTAGCACATGAAATCACTCAAGAGCTTACCTGAGCTGATACGTCATTGTGCTCAACAGACGGGAGTATAATAGTATGCCCCATATAGCAAGAGAAAAGCCAAGAACATGTTCAACCCATGTCCGTTGCTGCAGCTCAATACCAAAGTATTTCGTAGCCATATTAGATACTACCCACATTCCTTTTAGCAATGTGAAAGTAGTGATATCTCGACCATATGAACAATATTGAATTTAAAAAATAGTATTGTACTTTTAAATGAGTAGATGATGAACACAGGCATGCCCAAGCGTCCCAGAAGCAGTCCTCCAGAAGTTGCTTACTACCCCTGCATTATTCCAAAATGGATGTAGCTGAATTAGCAAACATAAGAATTACATGTAGCAAGAGTCAATTAATACAAATACAAGCACCAACATATTGACTATTGTAAATAAATAAACGACTAATCAATTCTAGCAACATCAAGAACACCAACTACTTAAATGAGCTAAGTTGCTCTGTCATTATCACAGGAACAGAAGAAAATGTTGGAGTAAACAAGACAACTAACTAGAAACTCACCACTCAAAAACAATGTTTGAGTAAACAATGCCATTTCTGCTTTCAATGTTAGAGTGCAACTTTATGTTTTTCTCCTAGTTGTTATTGAAAGCAGATTTGAGAGGATTTAATTCATCAAGTTTCAGCTCTAATAGTGCATGTCTATGGTTAGAATCATATGAACCAAAATAAATATTAGTGAAATAAATCTAGGGTCTCTTAGAATTAGGAAAAATCACTATTTCCATTTGGATCATGTGTCAAGTGATGAAAGGTCCTTGTGATAAGAGAGAACTAACCTGTTCTGTAAGGGCCAAGTTGGCATCAAAGAAAGAGAGAGAACTAACCTCTGTCTTTGAATAAATATGCCTGAACAATTCAAATGCATTAAAAAAGAGAAATTTAATCGAAAAAGAAAATTGATATTATTAACATTAAACGCTCTATAGATCACCTAGACATTATGATCAGACACAGCGGAAGGAATGATTTCAGAGCCGAAGTCATTGCTTGTAGGGTACCTCCACCTCAAAAGCTTTAGTAAGACATCAGTTCTAAACACATAAACACCCATTGATGCAATGTAAGGGTAGTTTGCATCTTTCTCGAGAGTCCGAGGGCGAGGTGTCAACTTCTTTGGAGTGTAATTTCAAATGACAATATTAGATAATCAAGACCCATATATATGAGAATAATTACTTGGTGGTTGGTAGCAATTGGGATAAAAACAGAAGTAAAAAGATGGTGATTATCAAACTAATTTGGATGTAACGAGAAACCAATCCATTAGAAATTGTAGACTAAACCAATAGATTAACCTACCATTTGTTTTAGTGCAGGGCCTTTTGGTTTCTCAGCAAAGTTGATAATACGTCCCGTTTTGTCAATTTTCATCAGTCCATAATCGATGCTCATTTGCAAAACAAAATCAATATTGATATGAACTTCATAATCCATAAGAAGAAAATTTTCATTTCCCTACATTGAATTCAACAATTTTGCTTTCAAATTGAAGCTAGAGGCCTTCATTGATAAAGTATTGTGATTTGAATGACCTGAGATTGAAAAATGAAATCAAATTGAACCTAAAGTTGAATAACATACCTAGCATCCATGGGGACACATGAAACTGTGATATCAGCGTGTGTATCAATATGCTTCTGCAATCACATTGCTTGTTAAACCAAACCAAGCCAAGCGGTGTGTCCCAATCCACATCTCTCATTGATAAATGAAATAAATACATAAGAAAAGTACCTGCATGTACAACAATATATATATATATATATGAAATCAAGTACCTATATAGCTCTGTTCACTCTGGTTTCTTGATCAATCAGCATACGTGGAATACAGAGGAGTATATATATAGATATGTATATGATGTGTTTGTGCAGAGAGAAAGAGATTGAAAACATACCAAATCGCTATTTACCTTCGGATTGAAGCCAAAGAACTCAGATCGATTCAAAAATGAGGTGAAGATCGATTACGTCTGGCGGCACAAAGATTGATTCGGTTGAAGTGAAGATCGATTGAGTCCTCATTTGAGATCGTCGAAGCTAAAATTGATTGAGTCTGTTGTTTTGAGCACAAAGATCGATCGAAGAAGATCGATTGACTCCTAGGCAGAGAAATAATGAGATTGATTGAGCCCTAGCTGAAACCGATTGTAGTGAAGGAAGGAATCCAGCTTAAGAAGCACGTATTTGACAACTGAAGGAGGGATCGATCGAGTGAAGCGCGTATTTGACGACCTTTAGCAACCAAATTAATTCGTCTCTAGCATTTGCCTACCTCACACACATGGTCAAGTGCTCAAATCAACATAAACTTTCAACTTTTTTGGTCTCTAAAAGTTTTCAAATAATTTTTTTGGGCTATCATAAAAGAATATACGGTGTTTGTATAATTTTCTCTTAAAATTTATTTTGGTCTCTAAATGATGGTTTTTAGAGACTAAATTCAATTGGTTTCTAAATATTAGTCCCTAAATCACTAATTTCTTGTAGTGTCAACCGAACGGACAGCATAAATCGATCCCCACCACTGCAACAAGCCAATCCAAACCTTCCAAACCAGAGGACAAGAAATAAGTACATGTGCAACAAATTCAGCCTCAGATTTACAAAAAAACACACACAGTGGAGGTTTCCTCACCTAGAACTCTAATCATTTGAAGAAAGACGGACATTTTGACTTTATGTTTCTAAGCAAACCACCCAAAAAATTGAACTTTGGGTGGGAGATAATTAATCTACACCAGTCTACTAGACCTCACACTATCACCAAATCCCAATTCACTATGCCTATAAAGAGATGCAACAAAGGACTGACCTGTTTGGCATGCTAGTCGCCTTGCTTTATCTTTTTCACCCAAACGTAATGCAGAAGCTGCTCTAAACACAGTAGTGAGCCTAGATACCTCCTCACCCTCCCACTGAAACAGAGTTCGTCTAAAACTGAGATCCCACAACTCAGAGTAACCTTTTTTATCAACAAAAAACTTGAGAGAACCATTATTAACAGTGGAAAGGGAGTAAAGTCTAAGGAAAACCTCCTTAAGACAAATTCTACCACACCATTTATCATGCCAAAATCTCACTTTGTTCCCATTACCTACTTTAACTTGAAAATTGTTAACAAAAAATTGTAGAAGATTGTTTCTTTGCTTTGCCACTACTAAAATATCACCCCATAACTTAGACCATCTAATGCCATTAGTTTAATTTGGAAGCCAAGCTCCAACAACAATATTATATTTACTACAAACCACCTTTTTCCATAATGCCTCATCTTCATTGGCAAATCTCCACCACCACTTCAGTAATAAACAAGCATTAACCTCTCTGATTCGCCTAATTCCCTACCTACCTTGATCGATGCTCTTGGTCACCTCATTCCATTGCACTAAGTTGATTTTTCTCTTCAAGTTTGTGCCTCCCCACAAGAAGGCTACTTATACTTTATCTATTTCCTTAGCAACTCCTTCCGGTATCTTAAAGAGTGATAAATAATATACAGGAAAGCTAGAAAGCATTGATTTGATTAGAGTTAGTCTGCCAACAAAAGAGAGGAGCCTCCTTTTCCAACCTGTAAGCACGCGTTTGATCTTTCATCTATAATTGTAATAACCCAACCCTTGTATGTGTTTCTGGCATAATTTAGTTCCTTGTTCTGTGCATTTAAATGTTTAATGTGAAATCTCTCGAAAAATTTAGTTTAAGCACGTGGCTCTTATAAATTGAAACCTCTATCTGTTTGGTAAGGAAAGTACCTGTCACAATTATAATGATTGAATCAGAAATTGGAAGCCTTAGAGGCTTAATTACCTGAAATTGATTTTACATATGAGATCAGCATAATTTTTAAGTAATAATAAGCATTTTTGTAGAAATTTGATTAGGGATGATTAAACTGATTAAATTTTGTCTTTACTCACTTTTAGATATATATGTCTATATTCTTCATTTCTTTTGACTTAAGAGCCATACAAAAAAATCTCCTGAGAGAGAGAGGAAAGAAAAGAGTTGAGGGGAAGAGGAAGTTCCCCAAGGATGGAATTGAATAAACTTAGAGGGTTGGTAGAGAATTTAACTCAAGGTAAGTCTAATCCTTGTTGATTAATCCTCCTTTTTGAATTGAGAAAGAATCCCCTTATATTATTGTGTTAAATGGTTAATTGAATTGTTGTTTCTTGTGTTGAAATGAGTTGGAATTGTATTGAATGATCTAGTGAGGAATTTCATCTTATTCCTTCAATTATTAAGCTTGAGTTAGATGAATAAGGGTTGCATGTGTGTTTGTGTGTGTGGGTGTGTGTGAAAGATGGAAATATTTTGAAATTGAGTATGTTAATGACTTTAAGATTAATGATCTAACTCATACTTAGATCGAAGTATGTTTGCAATTCCTATTTATATGATTTTTGAACCACAATCTAGTAATCAAGAACCTATTTTGATCCTTGTACAAGCTTACTCAAAATGGGGTTCTGTTTGGAAAATTTCGGACTGTATTGCCAGAATCACGCCGCGTCACGGAGTTCAACGCCACGTCTTGAGGAAGCCTTGCTGCGTCGCGGGCTCACGACTGCGTGTGGCCCATGTTGCAAATTTTCATCTGCTCCCTTTTACGTGCTTAACCCTCCGGTATTTTTGAAATCTGTGTTTGATGTTCTGAAGATGCCTGTAAATTCATTCAAAGTAAAATGAAGCAAGAAATGAATTAAGAAAGAAAGGGAACTAATGTATAAGTTATGCATGTGTGTAGGTCATAACCCGGGAGGAACAAGCACTCCGTTACAGCACAGTGAGTAGTAGTACTGTAATCGAACATTTACTCACCGTTAATAATTCTTATTATTATTAACGTTCTGTTCCTTGCAAGTGATTATGTTAACATTTATGTTGATGGGAAATCGGTACAAACTTGTGTGAATATTGAAAGAGCTGGGTACATTGGTATGACTCTGGAACTACTCTTCATTCTGGTTACATTTAAAGATTATTTGTAATGTGCTATAATCTGTAAATTACTTGTGATTCTGCATAAAAATTGCGTACAAACTATTAATGCTGTGAAGTTGGTTAACAGGAAGAAATCGTGAATGTAAGCCCGTGTACTGGGAACATGATATTGAATGGGAACATGACTGTAACAACCCTCACTTTGTCTTAGTCATGCTCACATGCATTTATATAATTTTGTCTTGTTAAGTTGCATCCATAGACTTTGATTTATCTTGTCTGAGTGTTGCTTGCATGTTTTGTCCCTTGCTTGGAGTGTAGAGCCGAGGTCATCTTAAGCCTAGGTCGCACCCTTTGAACCTCTTACGCTTAGTACTAACTTGGAACCACTTTGGTTGACCTCCACCTTCACCCTGGCGTCTTGGCCGAGATGTCATCTAGGCCGAGATGTTACCACCTAGGCATTCTAGATCTTGATCCTTGCACCTGGTGGTCTTGTTCTGGACCGGTATAACCTAGGCCGAGGTGTGGCGCATCTAGGCTGAGGTGTGGCACATTTGGACCATGCATTATCCATCTTGGCCGAGATCATTGCCGGAGCCGATGTTTTAACCCGAGATCTTCTTCTTGCCAGAATGCCCATATCACCTTGCTTGTTGTGTACACTTTGTCATGCACTTGTCTTATCATTCTGTCACCTTTTGAGGAAGTGCCAACCAGCCGTTGCCACGTGCCCCAGCAGAGGGTTAAGTCAGCCGACAGTGAGAGGAAACCTATCATTTGTTATATCTTTGTTCTAGGAAGAAGCTCTAGGGAGAGAGGAAGAAGAGTTCTTGAGTGAGAATGGATTTCCTAGCTTGATCTTCACACCTTGAACCGTTAGATTCGTGTCTTGAGGTTAGAATCTTGATTTGCTCTTGTTATTCTTATTGTTCATCTAGCTGCATTGCATGATCGAGCATGATTCATAAGCCATGCATTGTTTTAAAGTTCGTTTTTAGAAAGAGAAAATGGTGTTCTTGAGTTCTTGAAGAAAAGTCTTGTTTTGATCCAAAAGTTTACATCAAGATCCATGTTTTTGTGTTTGTTTTCTTAAGATCATCGAGTATGGGTACCCAGGTCCATGTTTTTGAACTCATAGCATGAAATCTCAAATTTTGTAATAAGAAGTTATGATTTTGGCATTCATGTTCATGTTCTTCGTGAAGGGAAACCCAAATTTTCCCGACTTCACTTTCTTGAATGAGGTTAGTGGGAACACACCTCGGCCAAGAGATGTGGGACCTCGGCCAAGACCTGGTTGGTACCCAGCATGTTTTCCCAAGATGAGAAACAGTGTTTTAGCTCCCAGCACGTGTTTTGCCTTGTTTTGACGTAGTTTGAAAGAAACGCCGAGATCATTTATACCCATGCTAAGCTTGTTTTGAAAATGCATTTCATGTCCATCTTTGAGCATTCTTTCTTGTCTTCTTGAAGTGCATTCAGTAGACCTTGCCCTATGTTTGTAGGACTTGGACCCTTGCTCTAACCCCGACATCCGAAGAGCTATGTGAGTGGTATTTTTAATAAAGCTATGTTGTAACGTTTTGATAAAGCTTTGTTTTGCCTTGTTGGAAAAGTATCTATTAAGCATGAATGATTATCCCTATTTTGAGTATCAAGTATTAGCTTTGTTTTGGATGACATTCTTGGAAAGTCTGTACGTGCTAGGAGACTTTAAGCCTTTGTAGCACAAGTCCTTACGTGTTAGAGGACTTTAAGCTTTTGTAACACAAGTCCTTATGTGTTAGAGGACTTTAAGCTTTTGTAATACAAGTTCGTACGTGCTAGGGGACTTTAAGCCTTTGTAGCACAAGTCCTTACGTGTTAGAGGACTTTAAGCCTTTGTAACACAAGTCCTTACATGCTAGAGGACTCTAAGCTTTTATAGCACCTTTGTTAATGTCATCCCTTGTATTATTGATGCTAGTAAGCATCGTTTGAAGCTTTGAAAGATTTGATAGATAAACTTGGTTCATCCCTTGATTTGTATAAGTTATGATATGTATTGTTTTGGCAAAGATCTCGGATATCATTCATTCAAACCTTTATTTCTAATATCATTCACTGAGTATCCAAGCTCACCCTCTGTATATATATATATATATAGGTGATGAGCAAGAAGGCGGTGACGCCTAGATGTGTTTTGCGAGGATGTTTTGGATTCGTGTTTTGTATCATCTTGAAGATTATGCTTCTTGGCTTGTAGTTATTTCTTTTGTATATGTCGGCTTGAGAAGCCTTTTGATCAAGATATATTTTGTACTTGTTTTGTTGTACTTAATTTGTAAGACCATGTTAAAGTGTATGTTATTTCATTTGATCTCATACGACTCTCATGGACTATTTAGATTTGAATTTATTATACGTACATGTAAGCCCCAATACATATATACTCTGATTGTGTGTGTGATCTTTGCAAGCTGGCCTTCGGTAATCTCGGATTACTGGCCAGTATGGCACCATTCTTCTAGGGGCAGAATGGGGTCGTGACAATGACCTTATCGATACTTTATACATGTTGTTTTATATGTTAGTAACCGTTGAGAAATTAGGCTAAATATCATATTAACCTATGAATAACTCAATCCAAGGAAAGAATTGAATACCAATAACATTATTATGTGACCCACACTATGATGTGAATTATTACATTACATTTATCCGTTCCGTTATGCTATGATATGAGATGAGTTGTTGGTATAATCCGTTAGACCTATTAATTTACGGTATGGAACAAAGTGCTATACAAAACTAAGTCTGTCTGAGCCACCTTTTGAGTCCATACATATGTGGCGGGCTTAAAGCCGATGTGAAAGTTATGAGGCCTATGGCCGTTCTATGAAAGTTATGAGGCCTATGGCCGTTCTGTGAAAGTTATGAGGCCTATGGCCGTTCTGTGAAAGTTGTGAGGCTTATAACCGTTCTATAACATCTGTGAGGCCTATGGCCAATTTGTGACATCTGGGCCTATGGCCATTCTGTATGATCTGTTAGTATGAAACAAAGTGCTGCCATGCGAGTCACCTCTAGAATCCGTGCGAGCCACCTCTTGAGTTCATACATGCATGAAAATGACTTAATGCCGTCTGTTTAAGGGCTGAAAACCATTCTGTTTAAGTTTAGGCCTAAGGCCATTCTAAAAATAATTACAGGATAAAGCTAACTATATGTCCTCTGCCCTTATATATGTACATTGTAATTCAAGTTAATTGTGAAATTGTTACGTACTACTATTCACTGAGTTTGGTTTACTTTATGTTATGTCCATTTCTGTAGGCACTCCACCTGGAGGTTAGTCTCAACCCATGGCATCCGTTCTTCTTATGTCAACCTCAGGGTGTCCAGCCACTTAAATGAAGGCAGCTCATTTTATGGAGTTTTGCTAAACTTTTGATTTTTTACCCTGATTGTCTGTCTAAAGAGGAAGTGTATATAATCCCTTTACCTTTTAATACTTTTGTTATACGCCCAATCTTGAGGGCTGGGTCTATATATGTATGTGTATATGCATATAGCTAAATTCTCAGATGCACGTCACTGTATGTATATCTGCCTTATGTTCCGTTAATGATCCTGGCATGGTAGTTATAGCTCAATGGAGATGGTTTTTTGTCATTTTAAAATATTAATGCTTCCATTTAGGCCCCATATCTCATATATATATATATCAAGTTAGATGTCAGTTTCTGAAGTGGTCATGCCCAAACTTTTAGGGGCGGGTTTGGGATGTGACAATAACAGGTTTCCATGACTTCTTTCTACTTGGTGAAGCACCCAAAGGTAGACCAAGGAATTTGAAAGGTATACTTTGAATCTTACAATTAAGCAAAGTAGCAAAATCCTTGATCAAATTATCAGATAGTCCAACCCCATAAACCACACTCTTGTGGTAATTAATCTTGATCCCTGGGACCATTTCAAAGCACCTTAATATTCTTTTCAGATTCAGCACCTCCTGCACATCAGCTTCACAGAATAAAAGTGAGTCACCGACAAATTGTAGATGAGATACAACCACTTCGTTGCCTCCAACATGTACTCCTTTTACCAATCCCTTTTTCCTAGCTCTGAGCAGTAGAATATTGAGCCCTTCGGCTGCCAGATTAAAAAGAAAAGGAGATAGTGGATCACCATGCCTGAGGCCTTTCTGAGGACTAAACTCTTTAGTTAGACACCCATTCACAAGAACTGAGATTCTGGCAATGGAAATACACTCTACCATTCACGAAATCCATTTGGAACCAAAACCAAAGTTTGATAACATGGAAAACAAAAAGCCCCAGTTGATGGAGTCATAACCTTTCTCAAAATTGAGCTTGAGCAGCAGCCCTTTCTTCTTGGCTTTCTTCCACCCATCCACAATTTCATTAGCAATAATAACCCCATCCAAGATATTCCTTCCCTCCACAGAAGCTAATTGAGTTTCACTAATTACTTCTGACATAACTGGTTTAAGTCTACTTGCAAGAACTTTAGACAAAATCTTGTACATTGACCCAATCAGGCTTATAGGCCTATAGTCACTTAGCTTACCTGCGTTGACCTTCTTCGGGATTAATGTGATAAAAGAGCTATTCATCCCATGTGACAAACTACCCAAGCTGTGAAACTCCTTCATAAAAGACATCACCTCTTCTTTAAACACCTTTCAATTCTTTTGAAAGTACATTAAGTTAAACCCATCTGGACCTGGTGCTTTATTCCCATTACACTCTTTTACTGCTGCCCATATCTCCCCTCCGAAAACTCTACTTCCAATTGCTGAAAAAAATCAATGCATCTGACACTCTTGAAAGCACTAGTTATTATAGGTCTACTCCTCAATTCTTCTGAAAAATGCCTATTAAAGTGGGCCCATACCTCCTGCTTCATATGCTCTGGATCGTTAACCACTCGCTCATCAACTAAAATAGAATTTAGAGCATTTCTATTCTGCCTATTGTTAGCCATCACATGAAAAAATCTAGTGTTCCTGTCCCCTTTTAGGTTCCACTCTAATCTTGACTTTTGCAACCAGGACTATTCCAACATTCTGTTAAGCCTCCATATTTTACTTCTAATTTCTCTTTTTAACTGCAACTCTATTTCTACCAAAGGTCTATCTTCAGCCAATACATCCAAGGAGTGTAACTCACTCTCAGCTGCTTTCAGTTTTTCTAACACATTTCCATACACCTCTTTGCTCTACTGTTTTAGCTAACTTCAATACCTGTAGTTTCCTTTGCAATATTAACCCTGCTTTGCCCTTTGTTTGAGTCTCTTCCAAAATAATGCAAGATGGGAAGCAAAACTAGGATGTAACAACCAGGCATTTGTGAATTTAAAAGGTTTGGGTCCCCAGTCCCTTTCATCTTCCAATAAAAGTAGAGGACAATGATCAGACATGAGTCTAGGTAATCCCCAAAGATTGAGCTTGAATCTTTCAATCCACTAAGGACTAAGCAGAAATCTATCTATTTTACTCAATTTATTGCCATCAATTGCATTACACCAGGTAAATTTTCTCCCCAGCATTTGTAACTCAGTCAACTCACACCTATCTATGAATTCATTGAAGTCTTTCATACCCCTTTCCCTTCTTGAACATCCCACTCTATCACCCACAAATCTAATTTCATTAAAATTTCCACCTATACACCAAGGTGTATGGAAAATAGCTTTCAAGTTTACAAGACTCTCCTATAGTTTACATCTCCTCACAGTATCATTAGGAGCATACACATTAATAACAACACATGCAAAAGAGTTGAGAACAGTACCTGTGGGCAGAAGGTAACTTTTATCACTACAACAATTTGAAAGGTGAAACACATCAGGATCCCAGATGCAAAGCAGCCCTCCGGCCCTACCCTTAGCATCAATAGCCATGAACTCCAAGTTATCTCTAGGCCACAATCTTTTTACATCCACACTTGAGAGGCTTTCTTTTTTTGTTTCTTGAAATAAAGCCATGTCAATTTTCTATTTGCTAAAAGCTTCCTTATTTTCTTCAACTTCTCAGGCCTACCAAGCCCTCTAATATTCTAGCTTAACCACTTCATAAGAAGAGATTTATGCACTTCAACACCACCCAAAGAGAGTGATTATGCTGGCCCCTCAATCCCATCCCCAAGCCGTGCCGTATCCATCTTCTCCATTTGCACAAGTTTTTGAATCACTGCCTCATCTTAACCCTTGCAGTCAATCCCCAAACTTTTACCCAAGAGAAGTGTTTGTTGTGCCTCATGGAAGTTACCTTTGATACTACTATGAGCAGATATATCGGAAGCAGACTTGACATAGCGACAACTCTGATTTGACTCTGACTCTTTTGTATTTGCTTTTACTTGATCCAGCCCCCATGCCTAATCTTCTAGCAAACCCGGTGAATCCACTGTCATTGACTTTCTATCACCCACTTTACTTTTCCCTTTGTCTTTTCTTGACTTTATCTTAGTAGCAACAAAGTAACTAATGGATACGCTAATAGTATCACATTCATTAGACTTAGAGTCCAACACCATAGATCTATGATTTGCCCACACATTGGGTAGCCTAATACCAGGTCCATAATGTTGAAATGTACGAAGCCCATTGTTTGGAGTAAGTCTTTGCTTATGGCCCAAGAGAACTTCCAAATTGATACCTGGTCTGACCCTCGAAGGCCCACTCAAACTTCTCACAAAACCTGGTATAGGAGTTTGATCACCTACTTTTTGAACCTCGTCATTACACCCCTGCTGCAAGCCTTCTTTTTCCTTCATCATTACCTCTACCTCACGTGTGCCATCTTCAATTACTTTCCTCATGCTATCTGCAGCCTTGCTTATGTCAACTTCATTTGATTTCCCAATGTACTCTTTAGTCTCTTCAACTACTGAGATCTCCAGCAAGCTACCAGCTACATCCGCCTTACCTCATTCTTTCTGCCCTACTGGCAACACCCCTTCAGCCAACTCAATTTTATTTGCCACATCATCAACCTCTGCATCAGCCAAATCATCAGCATCTTCCTCTAATTTGGGACCAGTGAGCTGCACCCCACCATGAACATTGGAGCTAGCATACTCCTCATCATCTACAGAGATGTTGCATTTGCAAGAAGCTTTTACCTCATTCACAATCTGCCCTTTACAAACTCTGACAGGATATACTCTTCCCTTGCAATCCAGATCTAGGCTTGTGTTTATTGGCTCCATAACTCTTGTGGCAATCTTAATTTTTCCACAACGAAATAATCTTTGCCTCACAGGTGTCTCCATCAACATAAATCACCTCCCCCCATAGGCTGCCAATCTTTCTGAAGGTATTGACATTCCATAAATTTAGTGGTATTCCATAGCAACTCAGCCAGACATACCTTTCTTGCTCAAAGTGAAGATCAATTGACCATTCCTTTATGAAGACACACAATTCCTGAAACCAATAATCATGCTTCTATTGATCCTTATATCCTCATTGGATTTGAAAGTTATCACAACATCTGTTTCTCCACCCTCCCTTACTAGCACATCAATTAAGCCTTTTCTTTTGAATTTTTCTTTGATTGCCTAAACAGAGTATAGTTGTTTGAGCCGTAGAATAATGCTTTCATACAACCAGCCATTTCCTATCTCCTCCACATTAATAGTAATATGTTGGTTGCCAACTGGATTCACCCCATTTAAAACCTCTACAAAGGATCTGCTGGCTATACCCTGGTTCCAGTTTTTCTTTGTGATATTTTCTGTTGCAGATTTCCCCTCAAACTTCCTCCTTATTTTGTGTTTCACCATTTGCCTTTCCATACTCTACGTCTTTTAAAGCCAGTTTTCTATCATCTACCCATAGCCCCAATCAAAGCGCACAAAGCCAAATCTGGTATTTGATGATTTCCTCATCTTTTGTCGAATAAAAACATCCCTAACCACCCCAAACTTTGTGAACAGCTCATGCAAGCCTCTTGGAGTCATTGCTATAGGTATATTATCCAAAAACAACAATTGATCACGTTTGCTAAAGTCGAGCTTGCTTTCCTATAAATTTTCCATTTCTTTTGTGGAAAGAATAAGATGTCCATGGAAAGAATGCCATACCTTCAACAATATTTTGGATCGAAGGTTGAGTATGGTCTTCAATGGAGAAAAAATGTCTTACTGCAAACCAAAGTCTTCAACGGTGTTCATGTCGGTGGGTCTACGTGAGAACATAGGGTCAATGAACAAGTGTGTGGAAATGAGTGTTTGGTGTGTGTGCAATGGTCATGAGTGAATGGTATGATTGTAACTTCAGTATGTGGATTAAGAATATTAAGTAATAATCAAATTAATAGGTGTGTGCCTTGAGAAAATATGCCTTTGAGACAATTAAGTGTGTGGAAATAGAATTTTCCACAAAGCTTGCCTTTCATTCACATTCTTTGGAGGGTAACATGGTAATTAGACTACATCTGCCAAGAGTTCAAAACCTAAGCGTGAACTAATCTCTACATCTTTATTTAAGTTTCACTATGTCGTTTAGAATAAAAGTTTTAAAAATTTCATATTAATTCAAAACAAATACTAAAATTAAAAATATTTATCTGACAATATGCCTAAGTAAAGTTGTTATTTACACATTTCATAATTAAGAATAATTTATAATTTGATATAAATTTCATATAACTAGGTCACAAAAGATTAAAAATTATTGTCAAATGTACCATCTATGTCACCATTAAAATTAAAGTAAAGTACATAGAGATCAAAATTAATAAAGATGATATGAAAATATAAAATTAAATAATATGAAATATACATTTTAATATAGAAGGAATGACAATAGTATGTTTATTTTAATTTATTTATATAACTAATAAATTATTAATGAGAAGAGAGCTATGCAAATTACCTTTACTACTTCGTTTTGAGTATGGGTCAGTGCTAGTATGCTGTTGTTGTCGTCTTGGGGCTGGTGGGCTGGTGTCTTTGCTTGCTGATTTGTGGTACTTATGCTAGGTTAGATGCTGTTGGGTTAGGATTTAACTTTTTTTACTTGGTACTTTCAACTTAATTTTGGATCAGGGACAACAGGGGTTATGTTGCGTTTGTTGTTTCTAATTTTGTTGCGGTTGACTTCTTGCCAACCTTTGTTTGCAAGAGTGTGCACATGATTTGTTGTTATGCCAATTTAGTTGGGATGGATGGGATTTGTTATGATGCATTCTTTTTCACTCTTTCTTGTCCTTATTAATGTTTTTCTTTTATTATCATTAATATAGGGCTTTCTTTTTTGTTGATAAAAAAAATTATATTATGTAAATTAAAATTTTAAAGGAATCTAATGTAACTATTTCAAACTTGTGGGGTTATTGTATTTCCTTCAAAGCTTAGAACATGTTGTGCAATTTACACTTAAAATTATGGGATAATTATTAGTATGACCTATTGATTGAAATTATTTACTCGTAAGTTGTAAGTGAAATTTTTTATATATATCTACCCCTCGTTTTAATAATGGGAAAATTTTGATTCTTTTTAGTTGTGTTTTATGTTTGTGGAATAATTAATTGTTTTGATAATGATAAATTTATCAAAGTCATAAATGATTGCAATATTTTGACTTTTGTGAGTTTTGATTAATTTTTGGTTTATTTGTATTATTTTTATTAAAATATAATGTGAGAAGAATAAGTAGTTGAATTGTATTTTTGTTAAAAAAAAATTTCAATAATAAATTTATTATTGAAAGTCTTTTAGATCAGGAAGAAAATCTTTATTGCAAAACCTATAAAAGATCCGATCAATTAACAACCTCTATAGAAGGAATGATACAAGCCTCTATAGAGGAGAAGAAAAGGTTCCTACAAGGAAGGGAAACAAACCTTTATACATGAAGGATTATTACATCAACAAACTAAAAATTAAAACACCAAATAGAAAAAAATCAAATCCAAGTTGCCATTGAACTCATCCAAAACTCTGCTGGTTTGCAACCTTCAACTTGGAATTTGAAAACCCTATATCCTCTGATCAAGATACAATATTGGGATTGAAGTTGTCGCCTAGCGCGAAACAAACGCATTATCTAGCGTCAACCATCAGTCTTTAAGAAGATTTTAAACCAAATCTCAAAGTTTTGGGCTCGCGGTTAAAGAAGGTAAGATGGTGATGGTCGAACTAGTGAGCCAAATATCATATCTAGATTAAGGATCAGATCTGGAGAAGGATCGAAAGGAAGGGGAGGAAAAGAAGAGGGAGATTGGATAGGTGGGGAAACCACCATATATTATTGAAAGTTGAGATAAAAATTTTAATAAATAAAATTAATTCACAAGAGTTGCATGCATTTAGAAAAAATAATATACTCAAACTCTTCATTTAATTTTATTTTTTTTAAAAAACAATTGTACATCAAACATGTTTCTTTGCTAGTTTCATAGCGATGAAATGGAACCTTGGACCCATGGGATTTAATTTATTGATATTTGATAAGGTAGTGCCCATCATTTTTTATTTTTTATTTTTTTGAATTTGAATTTGAATTTGAATTTGTCAATAGAACATGAATGGTTTTTGAAAACACAAAAAAATAACTCATTTTATTTCAAAAATTCTTAACAATTTAAATTAGGAAAAAGATGTGGATCGATAAAAAGTTTTCTCTAATTTTCCTCATACTGATATGATGGTGTGGGTATTGATTTTTGACCTCACAACCAAAGTAGATCTCTTAGCTGAGATCTAATAAACTTAGCTGTAGAACACATGGAAGAATAGAGAAACCCAACACCTGCACACAAGAAGACAACAAATACCAGTGGCTTGTCCACCTGGGGACACTCCAATGATTAACTTAGTCAACTTATCTCACAGGATATCGACACAAGTAAACACCTCTCAATTAAAGCGTATCTCAGACTCACGTGAGTGCCTTACTTTATAGCCAGCAGTGCTCATGTCCCTAAAGTATCCTTCATAAGACTTTATCCCTTACATGAATAATATCTATCTTGAACTCCTAAAGTCTTATCTCTATCCAAACATATAGAGTCTCAAACCATTTAAGACTCTTATCCTCTATCCGAATATCTCGGATTTCAATATGATTGCACCATATCTCGGTAACTTGGTTCATCTACGTGGCATTTCAACTAACAACCTTAGCCATGTGGACAACCCTAAAAATATATTTCCACAGATAGGTTGTTTGTCCATTTTTTATTGTTACAAATTTAAGCAATCATTTCTCTTGTCATGCCATTATAGATGAGTTTTGAAGATTTAAATTGTTGTTCTCCAGATAAAATTAGGAGATAATTGTTGAAAAATCCAACCTAAGAAGTATATAAGGTATTAGATCTAGTGGATATTTTTATAGGTGAAAGATCCACCATTTGTGAAATAGTTTGGTAAGAAGTCATTTTCTTGGTTTTGGAGGATATTTTATTTCCAATTTTACCCTTTAATTTATCTATTGACTTTTTTTTATCTGTTGACTTTTGTTGACTATCTGTTCAAATTTTTTTCATATCTGTTCAAATTTTTTTCCTATCTGTTTAATTTTTTCTTCTTATCTATTTAAAATTTTGCTATATGTTGAAATTTATCCCATAATCTTTTGAATTTTCACACCTTTGTTTCTCTCTCTCTCTCTCTCTCTCTCTCTCTCTTTCTCTCTGTTGAAATTCTCATTTTTAACTTATCTATATATTGGAATATCTATTTGCTGAAATTACTTATTTGTTCAAATTTTTTGCTTATATGTTTAAGTCTATTTTTCCAAATTTTATTATTTGTTCAATTTTTTTCCCTGAATTCTATTTATTGATTTTTTATCTGTTCAATTTTTTTATTTGTTGCACCATAGATTCATATGTACCACACATACACACACACACACACACACACACACATACACACACATATATAATCTATGCAATATGTTTCTCAACAGCATCAACAATAATAAGAATCAACATGAACAAAAAAATAAAATACAAAAAAAGAAAGAAAGAAAAGTGCAGAGACTATTACACTAATCAATAACAAAAATAGATCTAAACTTACATAAAAATAATATTAAAAAAATCAGATCAAGAAAGAAAAGGATGAGATTTGTTCAACAAATAAAGAGTCAACAAATCTGTTCAATGGTGGATCTGGATCTGGATGATGAAGATGTTGCATCTCTTGTGTGATAACATAAATCAAATACATTCATATATTTAACAATTTGAATTTCATACTAGAAATTATACATAGATAGAACAGAAATTCATAAAAAATAAAATTATAGAAGAAAGCAAACCGAACCCTACACTAGACAGTGTCCTTAAAAGAGATTATTTGCCTCACCGGTTGGGTCTTTGGAGGTTTTAAATTCTGTCTCTCCTAAGTGCAGCGGTTGGACCGGCTATGCAATATATCATTGAATAAGCGTGAAACGAACTTTGACATTCTCTCACAGGAAGAATATAAAATAAATTAGAAAACTTAGGAAGACAAGAATAACAACAATTTCTGGTGTAGAAAGCTAAAGGAGAAGGCCTTCTTTTATACATATGGAAGGAGAGAAGAAAAGGCTCCTTTATAGCAAATGTAGGAATTAATTTTGCATTACCCATAATTAATTCTGAAAAAATGATGGGTTTAATTCCATCATAAATAGAGGAGACTAGGGTTTGTGTGCATATTCCGGCAGCCCACATATCTAACTTGGTCCAAAGAGATTAAGATGGGTGGGCCAAGCCCAACCCTCATACTCAATCCATTTTAGCAAACCCAAAACCCAAGCCCAAGTCCAAGTCCCAAGATCCAAGATCCACGATCCACTACCCACGACCCACAAATCACAGATCATGGACCCGGCCCTGGCCCGGTCCAGTCCAATCCAGGCAGGCAGGTAGTGCGTGCACGTATGCATGTGGCAATTTTTGCATAACCAACTTGGACCATAGTCTCGGCCCAAGTCCATCCTTGAAGTATTTATAACTCCTTTCCTTCGAAAAATTTGGATACAAAAAATGGATTTTAAATGCCCATCAATGCTCTCCTCTACAATCAATGTGGGATAGAGGTTTTACACCTTTCCCAGCACCTTTTTCATGAGGCCAACTTAATGAGTCAATTTCTCATTCAAACCTTAATGGTTTTTGGTCATTCTTTTTGTGGTGTAAAGATCTCACTATAAAGAATCTAAACCTACTTAACTCCACCTTAATTGAGGATTGGCACCCACCTTAATATTGCATTAAAGTCATCTAAAAACCATTATTTTTGCAATAGAAGAGTCAACAATTCTGGATCTGGATAGGCTCTGCACCGATTAAACAACCAAAACATTAAATATATATAGAAAGAGATGTACTGAACATTTCTAAATTAATCAGTAATGTATTCATGTTATGATTTAAATTTCTAAATTACAAAATCAATTAGGAACCCTAACCTGCTTTTTTGTTGTGAGCAGCGTCTTGAAAGAGTAGTACAAAATGTTACCACCGAAGAACCTATAACAAAAACACCCACGTCACTCAAATATAGAGATTACCTTTGGAAAAATCTCAATAATCAACACTATTTCACTCAACCAAACCACAAAGGCGAGAGAAAATGGAGTAAAAATCATAAAAATAAATGAATACACAAATACATACATATACATATATCTGAGAGAAAGCAGAGGCAAAGCTACAAAGTGAGAGCGTGTGCGAGAGAGAGAGAGAGAGAGAGAGAGAGAGAGAAGTGAGAGTGAAAATGAGAGATAAAAGTAATACGGCGATCAGAAGAAGAATCAACCGGAAATGAGAGAAGAAGATCAAAAAAAGGAGAGAGTCATGTCAGCGATGAGAGTCACGCGATAGAGGGAAACTAGGGGAGAAGGATCGTTCCTACTAAAGATGGACAATCATGAAGAATTATTTGGGCGGCACGATAGAGGACGGCGGAGGGGCAAGGGGCAGCGAAGGGCCAAAAGCACCGTCGATGGTGGATTCACCGATCTGATTTTAAAATCCTAGATCTAGAGAAGGAAGAAGAGAGAGAATCTAGAGAAAAAGGGAGAGGGAGAGCATGAGAGAGAATGGATGGAAGAGAATGGATTGTTTGGTTTTGGCAAACAATATATACGGGGTAATTTGGTCATTTTGTAGGAGCTTGTCCTTTTAGACAAAGTATTTGAGCGTCTGGACTTTTAGCCAAGAAAAATCTAAATTTGGATTTATCAATTGAGTACCTAAAATTAATGGGTACCAAATTTGGAAACCATCACTTCTTTTTTTTTTTTTCTTTAAAAATAAAAATTATTTACTTATTTATTTTTTTAGGGTTTGTTTTTTAAGATTGATTACTATCCGTTTTAGAGATTCGTTTGTTATGGCCTGAGCATATCCATCTAGATCACAAAATAAAGTTTTTGGGCTTTCAAACTTGATTGATTTGGTGGATTGATCATAGGTCCATTATCAAGGTCAAACATGTGTTTGGGTTGCATATAGACAAACATATGTCGACCCAACCTAAACTCCGCCCGAGACCAACTTTAAGGTGTTTACAACATTTGCATTGCATTCAACCTTAGCTGCTTTCTAACTTTATATTTACTCTTTCACACAACGAAACTAAATTTCACATGTAGCACCAATTGCACCACGTGATTAAGTTAATTTAAAAAGGTTATAATAGACGAATTTATAAGGTGTTAGTTTTGTTATGAACTATGTGGTGTAAATGTTATGAACTATTTGTGGTGACAAACATTACAAATTATTTCAGAGAAAAAAAATTACAAAATTGGGAGGGGTGGTTTTACAATACTCTTTCGTCCCAAACAGACCTTTTCTTTATCCTCGCTTCGGTGCCTGAAAAAGAAACACTCAGATCGGGGGGTGCTAGAATTAGCATTCCAATGGTCAAGTTAGCTATTGGTTGAGAGAAGATAGGTTAGATATTGAGAGATTAGAGTAAGTTTGGGTGATTGTGCATACCTTTCTTCTTCCATTTACCTTTTTTAATATAGAGGTTTGGTGTAGATATTTCCTACGTAATTTGATCTTTCTATCATAATCATTATGGGTGTTGATTTTTGACCTCACAACCAAATTGGATCTGCAAGCTGAGATCCAAGGAACTTAGCCGTAGAGCACACAGAAGAGTAAAATAGCCCAACACTTGCACACAAGAAGACAACAAAGACCACGGTGGCTCCTCCACCCAGGTGCACTTTTACGATTAAGTCAGTTAACTTATCTTTCAAAGGTATCGACACGAGTAAATCATTCACAAGAAAAAGCATTCCTTAGACCCACAGGGGTGTCTTACTTTTATAGCCAACAATGCCCTCGTCCCCTAGAAGGTTTACTTCATAGGACTTTATCCTTCACAAGGATCACATCTATCTCGGACTCCTCTTTTCAGATAAGAATAAACTTTCTTAAGAGTCTCATCTCTGTCCAAACAGATATTCTTAACTCATCTAGGACTCTTGTCCTCCATGCGAATATCTTAGATTCCGATATTGCTACATCATATCTCGGCCATAGGTTAATAACCTTAGTAACTTGGTTCCTTTGAGTGGAACCTCAGCCATGTGGACAACCCAAAAAAATGTCCCCACAATTGCCTCTAGGTTCTATTATCTCGACAAATTAAGGTGATGAAACATATATCATCTGTCCTCTCAACATATCGGCTAAACCACATGTTGAAGGATATTCATCCAACCAAGATCATGATTCCTCGTCGAGGAAACAAGAACTCAGTTGTCCACTCACCAAGAATCATGAACCAAGAACCAAGAACCAACATATTCTGTTTCACTTAAATCCATCATCTCGTCCAAGATCGCACCACTAGCCGAGGTCGTGACTCGCCAGTTCAAGAATCCAAGATCCCAAGTCTGTTTCTATAACAAACTTCAAAACTACCAATACACGTAGCATCACTCCATTGGGTCATGCGTGCCACGTTAATAGGTGTGTTCAATCAATGTTGTCACACGCCACCTAATGTTAGCTGACGTTAGCAAGGCATGTCTCCCTAAGAATTTGAAATGATTTCGGTTGCCAACCTTTCTCATTCCATAAAACTCTTTCCCTCTCACTCTGTCTCTTCACTTGCATATACTACTACTTTCTCTATCTATCCAGCTACTCTCTCTAGAACTCTCCTCCCAAACCACTATTGCTAGCCCTTCAAGCTCATCCTCAAGCACACCGGTTGTCCTTTTTTGGCAGTTGAACAACACAACCATTCCATTCCGATCAACTACTCTATTTCATCCCGGTGCCTGTTTCTTCAATTTCGATCTATAAGTCCTTCATCCTTGTCTTTTTAGTTTTACTTCGTTAAAGTGCTTCATGTTCTTAAGTTTCTACACTTAATTGTTTTATATATCTTTAATTTATTGCATATTACATTGCTTGTGTTGATTTCGTACATGTTTTATGCCTGTTACTTCTTGATTTCTCACACATCTCCAACTCATTCACATTACATACTCTATTCTTACTCATTCTGCACTGGCTCCTGCATATTTCCTCCTATTCTGCATATAATCCTCTTCTATAAACTCTAAATCGTGTTCATTGATTCTTCTTTACTAATTTCCCAAATTGATCTACTCAGTTCTTGCATATTTGTGGCACAGTTTCTTGCACAATCTAGACATAGGATTTGGGATTTGCTAGAACATTAGGAAAGCTGAAACCCAGAATGCCCTTAAGACTTCCAATATCTTAAAACTGATTCACCTAGAAATCACTCTAGGAAAATAATACCAAACACTTTTGAGATCATGGGTATGCATAGGTGGAGGTAGACACTAACCAAAATAAAGTACTCTATTTGAGAGTTAGATATCCCAATCAATGTCCACATCGGGCTCATTGGTGATGCCAACACTATCACTTCAAGAAAAAGACTACATGTCATTCCTATAGTGTCCATTCTAGAGGAAAAGTCAAGTTCCCCTAAACCTTTTGTTCAAGAGCTATTGCACTACTACAAACTCACTCCAATGCAATTAGCCATAAACACCTTTAGGATCATAAATTGTATAACCGATTTATGTCACCGACAAAAAAAAACTAACCCTTGCCACTACACAATGTGTATGCTCAAATCGAAGAACGACATCTCCTACTATCTGAAGCCGAAATCCATCGCTTATACAATGATTGCCAACCTCCTAGACTTCAACAAAGGTGCTGGAGAGGATTATCTTACTGTCTCGGGCAACTAGGAGTTTGCAAAAGACAATATCCGCCACCTCTTTCCTCTGCCCAGAGAGCCTTTAGGAAGTGACAAGGGTAAGCGCCCAAGCCTTAGATTCCCAGTGCTTTCTCACTTTAATCCTATATCTTATACTTGTAATTTTTTTTCCTAATCTTTTCCTTTTCATATTGCAGCACTTGAACAACCAAGCAACATTATCTGCAAAGCTTATATTAAGTGAGCCAACGTAGAAAGGCTCTTGGAATTTTCCATTGATCAGTGGAAAGTCCCCTCATTCTCAACTATATCACTACATACAAGTCACCTCTTCTCGATGTCTCATTAAGGAGTAGGACTCTTCCATCGTGATCACTCCAAGCGCATCATTTAAGCTTAGTCAAGGCTCGACTTTAGACCCAGTCGACTAGCCAACAACATTGGATCCATTGCAATATGTTCTACCATCCCAACGGCGCCGTTGTCGCCGACCTTCCAACATCCTCTGAAGAATCGGTAAAACACCAAGGTTACGAACTATGGGTGTCTGATCGAAAAATTTGTCCATCGCCCTTTGTGCGTTCAAGCTTGGGATCAATGTTACAATTGCCGCCACTTCAAAAGAGATGGGTTGCAAAGCTACATTGCTGAACATCTCTTCACTAGCATCCCCGACGTCATCACTATCTGATCAACCCCTTCTCCATGTCGGTCCAAAAGCCCAAAAGGGTTAAGAATGAGAAGGCTAAAGCCACGTGACCACCACCACTCCTAAATAGAAGAACCCAAAAGACATTATAACTATTTTGAAGATGGCAGAAGCTGAAAAGTGGCAGGCCATTGACTCAACCGAAGCCCCACCACCAAATCATGCAAAACCCTCATAACTGACAACACCTTGGATGCCTATTGTGGACTTGACTTTCTTCGCACGCCCCCCTTTTGGAGAGGTGCGAATTGGTCTCCTCGGTTTGGACTCTGTCACATTCTGAATCTAATCTCACAAAGTGCAATGTAAGACTGATAAACACCAAAGAGTCCAGTCTAACGAGTCATTTTGGAAAATCAGATTTTAAATCAAATATTGCCAAAACTGGACTCCTTCACCAGATTGCAGAGTCACCACCTAAATATTTTATTTTTGGAAAATTTAGGAAACCCTGACTTGTGCCTAAGGCCACGTGCCCGTCATCACCAAAGTTCTCTCGGCTCGGGAACTTGGGTACGAGAGGGGAAGGTCCTGAAATGAGCACCCCCACTCGGCCGATCAAAGATCGGCCTCTACTAAGCATGATATGATGTTTTATAAACACATGTGTTCTTATTCTGGTTATTCGCTAACTTACTATGTGATGCGCACAACATACAAGTATAGACTAAAATTGCAAGAATTAGAACAAAACAACTTATGTTTGTTTTTTAAAATGGTTTGAAAATGACACCCTTAAGTGGGCTAAAGCGGAGATTTTCCATCAAACATGATGGGTTTAAAACATGATGATTTGCCACTTCACAAAGTGGGATTAAAACTCACATTCGATGAATTGTCCTAATTCAAGTAATAAAGCCTTCATCCACAGGCATTCATGCAGTTTGAGCATTTAAGGACATAGCCTCATGGCAAGCATGCTATCATGGCAACACTCACACTTATGCAAGTATGCTAAAGCGTAAAACTTACAGTGTACTCCAAGCCAAAACAGAAAACTAGTTAGAAACAATGCATGATCCTAACTATGTTAAGTGGCTAATGCAACGCATGCAATAATGCAACTAAATAGGCTCGACTATCTAATATGACATATGAATGCAACACTTTGATAACATGCTTTGAAATACGTATTCAAGTAAGTATTGAAAAACGATACAGTTTGAATGATACGCCGAGCCTCGATGCATGCAAGACAAATGAATGATGCAAACATGCAAGCATAAGGTATGCTAATTGAAAATGATCCCTAATCTAACCATCGATAGCGGTTAAATAAAAGGGAGAAAGGCGTGGGGTTGGAAGACATGCACACACACACGCACACTTATTACAACATTGTGCCCTCGCGAAGGAGGGTCTAAATGAATAAGCAAAGCTATTCTAAGCTAAGCTATGCTAACTAATCTAATTAAACTAATTAGACTAATTATTACAAGCCAAGATAAAGAAATAGCTAAACTAAGCTACTTAATTATTACGACACTTAACAAATTAACAAAGTAATTAGGATGCCAAACTATACTACTACTACTCTGCTTCGGGAAGTAGAAGATGCATGCTCGATTTTTTCCCCGAAAAGCCCATCGGTTTGCTCTTGAGAGGCTCTATTTACAAGTTTGGTCAAGAACTTTCTACTCCACCTTACCAATTCAAAGCTGATGAATGCACCAGTGGCTTGCCGGCCATGGATGCTTCTTGACCAAAAAGTCTTCTTAGGCCAAGGAAGAAGCCTTCTTGGGACATCGGTGAGAACTTCTTGGCCTTTGGTGTCTTTGAGTCACCATTCTGTGAGCACAAACAAAGGAAAATGGAGCGTCTCGCGAGGATATGTTTGTACCGTGCCCCTCTTTATCATCTCAAAACATCAAAGGAGTGGCACTTCTTGGATCCAAAACCACCAATGAAGCATTTTCAATGCATGATGGCCAAAGATCCAAGTTGTGCACTTTCAATAAATGCACAAAAACAAGACTCTAAGGATGACCACCCTATCATGCATGATCAAGGGTGATGAAGATAAAGGAGATTGGCTCATTTCATCACTTTGAGTACGAAATGGACCAATCTACCTTGTGTTCAATATAATGTCGATTGAACACAATGCAATGCAAACATAACATGCTTATCTGGTCTAGTTTTACTTTGCTCAATTCTTGTTTACACATTTTACATTACCAATTAATCCTTTAAGCGATTAAGTCCAATGTGAAAGTCCTCTAATAGAGAGGGTCAACCAAAGGATGGTCTAAGATATTAGAGAGATCATGCCTTTGTCTAGGAGGAACCCTCAAAAGAGAGTTAAACCATTGAGCACAAGCCTTATCTCAAGCTTAAACACAACCTTAAGGCCAACCAACCCTCAAAGCAAATTAAAAAATGAACAAATGAGGGAGGTTGCGAGAATTTCGATCTTTGAAATGGCATGAAAAATAATACTACAACATCACGAGCAACACATGCACAACATGTTAGAAGCCAAAAAACATCAAAGCTAGTGAAGAGCATTACACAAGAGGCATGCAATATCAACCTTAAATGACCAAACCAGCTCTGAGCGAGCTTAAACATGCCAAATTAGTAGCGAAAACATGCTAGAATTGAAGCATAGAAGGCAAGAAAAACATGCTCACATGTTGGCTCACAAACAAAGCTCAAAGCACAACTCTCAAAAGCATTGAAAGAGTGAAATATGTGAGAGTGTGACAAAGATATGAAATCACATGTCAAATGATGCTATGGCATGCAAACAACTCATGCAAGACATGTTAGAGGCCTTAAAACACTAAGCCGGTAAAGGCCTTTGCACTATAGCTATGCAATACAAAGCTCACATGATCAAGACCACTCAAAACAGAGTTAAAGCATGTCAAAACATTAGCAAAAATGTGCAGGAGTCAAGCTAACACAAGCAAGAATGATAGGCTAACTCATATGTCATGCTAGGCTAGTAAGCATAATTACACTACAAGTGCAAGAAGCAAGCAACAAGTGCTCCAACCAACCAAAAATAGGGTTAAAACATGTCAAAATAGAGCCTAAAACATGCTTGAATAAAGCTAAAAAAAGGCTAGAATGAAAGGCTAACACATAGCACAAACTAGACTATTAAGCACCATTGCACTGCAAGTATACAAAGCAAGCCTCAAGTGGCCAAACCTACTCAAAAAAGAGCTAAAGCAGGTAAAAAAAGTAGCACAAACATGCTGAGATCAAGTCATAAAATGGTAGAAAAACATGCTCACATATTAGGCTATCTACTTATGCAAACAAGACACAAGGAGGGGAGGCAAATCCCTCATATTTTGGACCTCAAAACATGGTTTTTGTCACTAAAAAACCTCTGAGTTTTAGTGGTAAAAAGGCCCAAAAAGTTTGATTTGAAGATGATGAGAAATGGTGCAAAAGGCTTAACAAGCTAAAAGAGCAAAAAGGGGACAACCCCTAACTCAAAAGGGCTTAAACCATCATTTTAGGACTGAAAAACAGAGTTCTTTTCAGTTCAAAACCAAGCCAAAAATAGTTTGCAAAGGTGGCAAAACAAGTGTGCAAGACAAGCTTAAATGGGGTAAGTTCTATAACTTTGAAGCAAAGCACACAAACAGCCACTTTTCTGAGCTAAAACCAGCTTTGAGAGCTGAAACAAGACCTCTAAGAATCTTAGCTCCAAGATGAAGGTGTTTGGCTAAGGGTCTTAGTGCAAATGTGTAGAGAATTCTCACTTTCAAGCATATAATAGGAAGAGAGAAAGGATTCTAGAGAGAGAGGCAGAAATTTTTCTTTGAAAATTTTGTAGAGAGAGAGAGAGAGGGATTTTAGAGAGAGAGGCTCCCAAATTTCCTTCCAACCTTTAAAACCATAGAGAATAGCCTCTATATATAGAAAAACATGAGCTTTGGCCAAAAATATTAACCAATGGACAGCTGGAGCAGTGGGGAAACAGCTGGAGCTAAAAATCTGCAAAAAATCTAATTTTTGACACTAATGGCCGGTAGGGGATCATTGGTGGCCGGCACTGCATCATCCA
The DNA here is from genome assembly GCA_025200525.1 of Camellia lanceoleosa. NCBI lineage: Eukaryota > Viridiplantae > Streptophyta > Magnoliopsida > Ericales > Theaceae > Camellia > Camellia lanceoleosa. The sequence continues at coordinate 105,142,862 of CM045762.1, read as the reverse complement.
TGGCTAGCACTCTTCACCAGTGGCAGGCAGAAAAATCTGCTCTCCAGGTCCAACTTCAAATGGACATAACTCCTTCATATAGAGTCATTTGTATGTAATTCTTGTGTCTAAATTGAAGCCCCAGAAGTAAGATTTCTAATGGTGGTAGCCTCACATAAAAATTTCAAGTGTGCTAAGAGATATCCCTCTTTTAGTGAAGACTGCTCATTTCCAGCTCAATCAAATTGATGCCTAACTGCAACCAGCCATATCTCTCCCACCCGGACTCGGCTTTAGGAGATTCTTGAGTGTAAAATGAATCCCTGGAAGTCCCCTTTCCAACGGTGGTGGCCTCACAACTTAAGTCCAAGTGTACAAAAGGATAGGCCTGATTTGGTGAAGGCTGCTCAACTCTCTCTGAACGGTTCATGCCCATCTTCTTTCCCAACTTGGTTTCTTCCATCTCCTCTAATTTTCTTCAACTCCAAACCTCTAAACAAGGTATTTTGAAAGATTTTTGAAAAAGTTAACCTCTCTTCCATTCATTTCCACTTTGTCCTTTGCTTGGTTTACCGAAAAGCGCAACATTTACAAAAATACGAGCCTCAGAACATCGTAGGAATTTTTTTTTCAAACTATTTTGAAAGAGGGGATTGTAAGGTCTAAAATCATTTTGGTCAACAGGCTTTGGTCCAAAAATGGGGTGTGAGGTTTGGATTTGACGCTCCTCTTATTGAAAAATCGAACCTTTGCACTGCACAACTCATCATCAAGTAAACAATCAGTGGCGCCTGAGTCTTAAGGGAGGTCAAAAATGGGGTGTCTCTGATTTGCCCTCTTTGTGAAATGGAAGTCATGAAATGATGTGAATGAATGTCAAAGCCTAGAGACGACCCATTTTTGACAAGGCTGAAGACTTGGACAAATAAACAAAATGTAAATGCAGAAACAAATGGTTAAGCTTTTGCAAGGCCCTCGTATCCCTTTGCAAGAATCAAACGGCGTAATTGAGGCGAGAATGCAAAATGGTACACAACAAAAGCGAAAGCAGATTGCAAATGATATGCAATTCAATGAAATAATCAAACCACAAGAAGTGCAAAACCACACAAATATCATAAAGGGATGGAGATGCAAAATCAAACTACGTTTAACACAGAAAAGGTGTCGGAAACCTTAAACCACAATTCTCTTAGTGGAATAGGTGTATGCACATGCAGAACTATGTGTTTCGCAGAAAGATTACAAGTAATTGGGTGGGATGATATCAATGAGGAATGATCTGCTAAGGAAAGATTGTGATCCTAAATGCTGAATGCAATAAAACAAAAATGCGATGCAATAGATGCAATGGATGTAGTGAATAAGGCACGCGGCCAAACTACGTTTTGCCTAGAAAAGGCATGGACACAAAATAGACCACGTCTAACATAGAAAAGGTGCCGAAACCCTTAGACCACAATTCTCTTAGTGGAATAGGCATGTATACATTATCACAGAACCATGCTTCAACGAAGAAAATGTATGAGCACATGCCAGACTAGGCTTAACATGGAAATGATCACGGTGATAAAATGGATATGATCGATAGATGTAGCGGTAGTCTGATGGATGCAAAAGGGTGACATACTTCAATCATCTTTGGAATCATGAGAGAAGGAAGAACAAATCCCAAACATTTGAAATCGTGTGAGGAGAGAATACTCTAACCATTTGAAAGCGTGAGATGAGGTCCTCGGATAACCAATCAGAGCGCTCCACACATCCAAGATAAATTCCAAACCTGCGAAATTGTGTGAGGAAAGAGACACTCTAATCATGTTGAAATCATGAGAAGAGGTTCGAAGAAAAGCAATCAAGAGCGCGCTCCACGCGTCCTGAGATAAATTCCAATCACGTTGAAATCGTGTGAGGAAAGAGACACTCTAACCACGCCGAAATCGTGAGAAAAAGGTTCGAAGAAAAGCAATCAGGAGCGCGCTCCACGCTTCATGAGATAAATTCCAAAAATTTTGAAATCGTGTGAAGAAAGACACTAAACACGCCGAAATCGTGAGAAGAGGTTTGAAGAAAAGCAATGAAGAGCATGCTCCACTCGTCCTGAGATAAATTCCAAACACGTTGAAATCGTGTGAGGAAAGAGACACTCTAACCACGCCGAAATTGTGAGAACAAGTTCAAAGAAAAGCAATCAGGAGCGCGCTCCACGCGTCTTGAGATAAATTCCAAACACACTGAAATCGTGTGAGGAAAGAGACACTCTAACCACGCCGAAATCATGAGAAGAGATTCGAAGAAAAGCAATCAGGAGCGCACTCCATGCGTTTTGAGATAAATTCCAAACATGCTAAAATCGTGTGAGAAAGGACACTCTAATCATGCTGAAATCGTGAGAAGAGGTTCGAAGAAAAATAATCAGGAGCGCACTCCACGCGTCATGAGATAAATTCCAAACATGCTGAAATCATGTGAGGAAAAAGGCACTCTAACCACGCTGAAATCGTGAGAAGAGGTTCGAAGAAAAGCAATCAGGAGTGCACTCCACACGTCCTGAGATAAATTCCAAAAACGCTAAAATCGTGTGAGGAAAGAGACACTCTAATCCCGCTGAAACCGTGAGAAGAGGTTCAAAGAAAAATGTCGGGAAGCGCGCGCACCAGCGTCTGAGATAAATTACGAACATTTGAAATCCTATAAGGAAAGAGACACTCTAACCACGCCAAAATCATGAGAAGAGGTTCGAAGAAAAGCAATCGGGAAGGCGCCCAGCGTCTGAGATAAATTCAAACAACTGAAATCGTGTGAGGAAAGAGACACTCTAATCACGCTAAAATCGTGAGAAGAGGTTTGAAGAAAAGCAATCAGGAGCGCGCTCCACCCATCCTGAGATAAATTTCAGTCATTTGAAGCGTGTAAGGAGAAGAAACTCTAACCACAAAATCGTGAGAAGAGGTTTGAAGAAAAGCAATCAGGAGTGCGCTCCACGCGTCATGAGACAAATTCCAAAAATGCTGAAATCATGTGAGGAAAGACACTAAACACGCTAAAATCATGAGAAGAGGTTTGAAGAAAAGTAATCGAGGCGCCTCCGCCTCTGAGATAAATTCAAACACGTTGAAATCATGTGAGGAAAGAACACTCTAACCACGCCAAATCGTGAAGAGGTTCAAAAAAGCAATCGGGAAGCGCTCCACCGTCTGAGATAAATTCCAAACACGCTAAAATCGTGTGAGGAAAGAGACACTCTAACCGCGCCGAAATCATGAGAAGAGGTTCGAAGAAAAGCAATCAGGAGCGCGTTTCACGCGTCCTAAGATAAATTCCAAACATGCTGAAATCGTGTGAGGAAAGACACTCTAATCACGCTGAAATAGTGAGAAGAGGTTCGAAGAAAAGCAATCAAGAGCGCGCTCCACGCATCCTGAGATAAATTCCAAACACACTAAAATTGTGTGAGGAAAGAGACACTCTAACCACGCCGAAATCGTGAGAAGAGGTTCGAAGAAAAGCAATTAGGAGCGCGCTCCACACGTCCTGAGATAAATTCCAAACACACTGAAATCGTGTGAGGAAAGAGACACTCTAATCACGCTGAAATCGTGAGAAGAGGTTCAAAGAAAAGCAATCAGGAGCGCGCTCCACGCGTCCTAAGATAAATTCTGAACACACTAAAATCCTGTGAGGAAAGAGACACTGTAACCATGCAAAAATCGTGAGGAGAGGTTCGAAGAAAAGCAATCAGGAGCGCGCTCCATGCGTCCTGAGATAAATTCCAAACACGCTGAAATCGTGTGAGGAAAGAGACACTCTAATCACGCTAAAATTGTGAGAAGTGGTTCGAAGAAAAGCAATCAGGAGTGCGCTCCACGCGTCCTAAGATAAATTCCAAACACGCTGAAATTGTGTGAGGAAAGAGACACTTTAACCACGCCGAAATCACGAGAAGAGGTTCGAAGAAAAGCAATCAATCAAGAATGATCCTAAACACTGCACAGCGTGAAAGGATCAATAATATAAGATAGCACAAGATACAAATAAATGCAATAAGTGCAATGATACGATACATGTTACAAGCAATGCAATGCATGATGCTTAGGGAATGCAATAAACAAACAAAGCGGCGCTTTAGAAAGCAACTCATGGGGTGAGTGGCGATGAACTGCTCTACTCTGACGGGGATCTCCCCTTGTATTCTTCGAACTCTTACCTTCAACTCACAGTACAAAGGTCCTGAAGTGTTGACAAGGGGTAACTTCTGCATGTAGAAGCCACAGATGCCGTTTTTTTTTCCCGATCATATCCACAACTTTTCTTATTCTCCAACGGGGTGACAGACTAGGTTGGTTCAGTATCCAGAATTGAGGCGCATACACGCTACCTCAACCTATGGGGTTGCCATACAGATTTCAAGCCGAGGATACACCCCTGGGTATTTAGACCAGACTTTAGTCTCAGAAATTCCAAACCTTTGTGTTCTACGCATTGCCGTTCAAACTCTAGTTTCCACCGTTTCAGTTAATCTCCTAGGAACTCACCGCAAACACGGCCAAGATGCCTCTGGCAGGGAAAGGGTGCTCGGGGAAACGCCGATTGCCATTCGGCAAGTAGGCTTGAGCTTGAGGTAGAGGCACACTTATACTTGAACATTGATAAGGCCTGAGGAAGTGCATATGGAATGCAATCTCGGAACTTTCTGAAGTTGAAACAAACTCAGATGCCCCACATTTTCCCTCTTTTCTTTTGCTTTGCAGTCTGTAACCCATATAGTTTTAGATAGGTCCTTGTTCTATTGTTTTCTCTCTCAGCTTGGGTTGAACCCTGTAATTTTATGAAAGAACAAATCCTGTTTTGCACAAATGTAGAGAATGGCACAGCACTCTGAGCACAAAATGATTTATTTTGAAATTAAGAGTAAGAATGAATTCTTGACCAGGTATTGAGCCTACGACTAACCACAGTCAAAATGACTGAACAAAGAGAAAACGAAGGTAAACAACCTAAACACAAACATTGACACTCAAAATGACTCAAAACATGAATCGAGACAAACAAAAATACACACACAACACTCAGATGTGTTATAAAGGCGAGAGACCTCTCGGTTCACGAGGAGCCTATTTCTTCGGGTCTTGTTTCCCATGCTTTCTTATTTGTGATTCTCATATCACTCTGGCATTCAATCTCTTTTTCTGAAAAAGCCATTTTCTTACCTTTTCTCTTAGCGCACATCTCTCTATTCTTCAATCTCTCTGATTTTTTTATCCCTCCCTTGGGTGGTTGATGGATAAACAGGAAGTTGTGGGATCTTGCCCTAGCATTCTGCTAGATTCTCTTTTTTACTCACAACTTGTGAGCTTCTCCCTGAGAGGGGTTCACGGTGCGACGGATCGCCTTGATCTGATTGACATCGGTTGATGATGCCCTTGGCAGCTTAACTAAGATGAGCTACAACAATGTCCCACCAACTAGGTGTACAATCGTCGATGCGATACATTGTATTTTCTCGTCCCCATTTGGTCAAACGCTAGTTTGGGTGTGATCGTCTGGATGAAGGAACCAAATATCGCTCCATTTCGGTTAAATGCTTCATACTTAGCTTGGTACCTCGCTGCTTGGAGGATGTGAGAGCTTTCGGCCCTCTGCTGCTAGCTTCAGTTGTGCCTACTCTGGCGAATATGGTGCCTTTTAAAACCAAAAAGGAAAAAAAGACAAAAACGACTCAAGCTGCCCTAGTTCATCATTTTGACCATTTTTGTTTTTTGGCTTATGCTAAATTTTTTTAAATCAATATAAGAGTTAGATTAACATACTTGTTCGATTTTCTAATTTGAAATCATGAAAGTCAGGTTGTGAGCACTGAAAATTCTCCTTTTTTGGGTCCAAGAAATGGTCCAGTTTTGGAAAAATGGAATAATTTTCGAGAAAATTAGTCAACCTCATTAAAAATTCTTAAAAACTGTTTTTTTTTTTTTTTTTTTGTGCAAATGGCCACTGCTCGACAAATATAGAATTTACTCTTGAGATGCACAACCTTAGATCTGAACTTGAATTATCTTGCAACTGAATCTTCTAACGGAATAGTACAACCGAATTTGAACGAAGACAAGCCAATTTACACATGGACAAGATGGCCGAGTTGATCAAGGATAAACCAATCAACACGGATGAGCCAAGCAAGCTGAAAATGATTGGAGCCAGACTTCAGGATAAAGTTTCCTACGTATCCCAAACATGGTAATCAGGCCGCACGTAGTTCCGGGTTAACGTGCACTCGGGTATTAACACTCTCCTTTTGCGCTCTAACTTTTGCCAAAGCCGCTCTTTCGGGATTTCAACCCTGCGAGCTCTGTTTTTCTTTTCTTTTCATTCTTTTCTTTTTTCTTTTATTTTCTTCTTTTCTTCTTTTGCATTTCTTCTTTATTTTCATTTTTTTCACTTTTGTTCTTTTTTTTTTCTTTTCTGCTCTAACTTTTGCAGGTGCATACGGGTTTTCGGCCTAGCGAGTCTCTCAAGGATAAAAAGGTTTAGGTTTGTCCATGTTGATTGGTCATAGGATCTCTAAGCCATCTGAATTTGAGAGAATAGGCTGTCATTGATGATGTAAGAGTCCATCCAAGGGTTTGAATTACCTAGTGTTGTGGATAGGAACTTCGATTGTCCTTTTGATAAATTTTCTTCTTCGGATGCTCAAATTTGGCTTTCTTGCGGTCTTCATTGGTTTGAAATGACTCATTTTTGACTCTTGAGCACATTTGACATTTTTGGCCCTAGTTGAGGATGCTTACGATCTAGCAGCATAAGCTACCTTTGACGAAATTTGAACTTCTTGATCGGACTTTCTTGCCCTAGTCAGAAGTACTTCAAATCTGGCCTGGCAGGCCTCCTTTAATGTCATACGACCTTATTGCCCCTAGTTCATAGGTTGCTTCAAATCTGGCCATACAAGCCTCAAATTGTGGTTGACCATTGAACATTCTGAATCCAAGTTCAAGGTTTGAAAGCAAAAAGGGTTGAGTCTCGAGGCTGAGAACGATCCTATGTTGCACAATCTCAAGATCAATTCCACGCATGTCTTCGCAGGACCACACAAAACATTTTTTGAAATCTTTTAAGAAAGCGACTAGTCGCTCGCGTTGAAGACAATGTAGAACCAATCTGGATCAAGCTAGGATCCTTCACAGTACTCACATTAGCAAACATGATCTCATTGATTTAGGGCTTGGCATGTCTCTCTTCCTTTCAATTGATCAAATTTTTGCAAATCCCGAGGAATTCCTCCCTCTTTGTTTTTATCACAGTGTTCAAAAAGTTTTAAAAAACTTTGGTCAATGCAATGATTTCAAGGCACAGAAAAGTAGATGAAAAGCATTCAGATTTGTTGGCACAACTGGTTTCATGGTAGAAATAGACACAAAAACAAAAGTGTAAAAGACAAACACAAAACAAAAAAGTGATGCCCGAGGTAACACCCCCAAAATCACCCGACTCAGAGCACAACAAGAGACTCGATACAACAAAATGACTCAAAATAACACCATGAAGCGACTCAATACCCAAGTCGAGAAAGTAAAGTAAATAACTTTTCATAAAATGCTCAAAAGCAGTCGTGCCATCCCCATATGGAGTAAATTGGCGCTATCGGCGGTGGTTCATCTCCGATCACATAGTCACATTATCCCCCAAGTTCATCGATCCGATGTCGATAGACTTTGCGAGGACCTAGTCTTGACGATGACCTCGTTGTCAATCGGATCTTGTATTTCATGGCGAAAACGAAACAAAGGTCGATGTCATGCCCATCTTGTTAATGGAAGGCCGATGCTTGGCAGTTATGCTTAATTTGGAAGGGGATCAGGAGAATTCGAGGCTCAAGGGGTTTGAGATGGCCTTGTCAATGAAGATTTGGAGAGCTTTGGGCAAAGTCATGTAGAGGATTGAAGACCCTCGGCCTCGGGGTTGGTACTTCAAGGTTTGTGGAGTGTTGGATGTACCGACAAAGGGTTGGCAGTCTTGTTGGGTTTGATGATCCTTCGAGTGTAGGATTGGAGTGAAAGGAATGTTTACGATGCGACATCCCTTTTTACGGCTTGCCCTTGATTTAGAATGCTCTCACCATGAGTAGCAAAAGTGTCATCCATATATTTTGCAACAACTTCGAGCACTTGGCCTTCTTCTAATGCACCAGATCCCAAGATTGGGAGCCTTTTGACATAAAATCCTGGTATGTGATGTGGTTGATGGAGCCAATATCCCAAAGGCGGATCTTTCATAGTTCTCACGAAGATATTCAATCATTCTCATCATTTCGAAGCAGTGGGTTCATGGGTTTGAGATGATTAGGGCTCGAGTGCATCCATCATACACAAGTCCAGGCTCTCTGGAATGAACACCTCATGCTTGGGTAAATGAGCTGGGGTGATGTATATGCTGGGGTTGTAGGTGGATGAGAGTGTATGGATTAGATTGAGATGTAGAGGTGGCCGGGTCGATTAGCCGAGGTCCTTCTGGTGGACCTATAGTCTCTTCGTCAATAAGATCCTGAATCTTATGACGGAGGTGGATGCAACAGTTCATATCATGACCGTGTTGTCGATGATGGGCATAGTATTTAGCTGGGTCATATCTTGGTAGAAGAGGATTTGGAATGGGTTGAGGTTCTAGGAGCTCTAGGTACCCTCCTTCTTGCAGCATTTTCAAAGCTTGAGAGAGACTCACGTAAAGAGGATAGAAATTTCGAGCTTGGGGCTGATTTGAAATAGTTGGCTTTTGGTCATTGAGGGAAGTGGTGATAGTGTCTACTTTTTAGCATTTAAAGCGTGCTACCATCAATAGTAGCATTGAAGCTGCGAACAACATTCTTCTTCAAAGGCTCATTATCTCCCAAGATCCCTTGTCTAATGGCATCCTCGATTTGAACCCCATTTCATGAAGGTTTGGAAAGGTAAATAGAGTAGAAACGATCATCCTCTGCGGCAACTTGCCATGCAATTTGAACAATCATCTGATCGATCTTTGTCGGAAGGCCTTGTAGTCACCATGAGGCCTTTGCTCTCTATCTCATCCACGAACTTTGAGAAACCCTCATTTGGCTCTTGGCGGGTGACTTTGAGATCACGAGTTGTGACCTCGATCTGTGTATTGTAGGAGTATTGAGCAATAAAGGCCTCACCAGCTCTTCTAGTTACATTTCATAGAGTCCTCTAATTTAGCATGCAGTTATAGCTATCCGGACATGGTTCGGCGAATAGTGACAACAAATTTGAGGTCAAACCATTGGCTTGGTATATCGGAAAACAAGCGGAGATGCACCATTGGGTCTCGAGCCATCGAAGCGATCGATATCTTGACATTTTAAACCGTTTTGGTAAGGTAATTACAGATTGATATGCGTCTTCTAAATCGAGATGGAGTTCACTCCTTGTGCTCGTTTGAATAACTTCTCCAGTTTATTGACCTTAAGTGCAGTTGGGTCAACCTCAAATTCAAACAAAGATTGGGCTTGATAGGCAGGAGCTTTAGAGGCTTGTTCTGGAATTGGCTCAGCTAGATTGCCCTGAGTCACTTGGACATTAGTAGTATGGGTAGTGGCTCCGGGTGTCGGGTTACCCGTGGGAGATGCATGAGATCTGGCAGGCATGGTATCATTTGTTGTTGTTGTAAGCTTGGTTATCACTTGATTTGGATGAGCCGTGACTTGACTGACAGGCGCATCTGTTGTAGTACCTCGATTATCTGTTGTAGGTGTTGTATCTGTTCTTCCACACTGGCTGGGAGATACTGAGCCATGGGAATGGGTGATTGATCTCGTGTTGAAATTTGAATCTTTGACAATTGTTCCTAGACCGGACGGACTAGACCCAAGTGGCCGAGGGTGGCTGCGTGAACCTTGAACTAGTGAATTCTGCCTGAACCTCCTTCGTCTTGTAACCAATGGAGGTGAGGTAAACACAAGTTGATTCTGAACCAATTCCGACCTGACAAAGTCTATCGATACAAGTCCAGAGTACCCGGGGGATATTGGAATATACGAAGCTATGGTTTGAGACTACCTTGCAAAAGAAAACAAAGCGACATCTCGGCTGGTTCCACTAGAACGAGATATGAGCATAGGTGAATGACTATTCTCACACTAAATTACGCTAAGCAGATACCAACTTCGTAACTAATATGCACATCCTTGTGCAGTTTCACTGTAAAGTACATACCAATTAAAGAGAGCCAAAACACCACTATGATGGGATAGGTTTTCCCTGTCCTAATTTCATTAGGAGCTAGGGGTTCACTACGCATGCATGCAGTTTCAAACAATCCTACATTCGGGTGAACAACCTGTCCTAGTTTGGAACAGTCTCTAAGGCTTCCGATATGCAACTAGGTCAATTGGTCAAAAAGGGTGCCTCAGCAAGACCACCTAATATACCTCTCGCTCCTAACACTGAGAAGTGAAAGGAGGATCAAATAGTGCAATGATAGTCCGGATCCAAGGTTTGTGTTTCTATAAATGGCGAATCGGCAAGTAGGAATTGACCTTATGGTATGCTTTTTCCAAGCAAGCCTCTGAAAACCGTTAGGGAATAGCGAGATGGCAAACAACGTGACTTAGGTGCACCAATGCAAATTCAATGTAAAGAATCACATAAATGTAGATAAAACAACATATCATGATGTTAGTCAAATTCTCTAAATCGGCGAGTCACCGGCGTGGCGCTCAACTTTCTTGTAGCGCCCCGGAGAGGAAGCGAATTGGTCTCCTCTGATTTGGACTCTTGTCACGGTTCTAAATCTAATCTCACAAAGTGCAATGTGAGATTGATCAACATCAAAGAGTCCAATCCGGCAAGTCATTTTTGGAAAATTAGATTTTAAATCAAATATTGCCAAAGCTGGGCTACTTTGCGATTATAGAGTGCATACCTAAATATTTTATTTTGAAAAATTTAGGAAACCGACTCATGCCTAAGGCCATGTGTTAAATCATCACCAAAGATTATCTCGGCTCGAGGAACTTGGGTACAAAGAGGGAAGATCTGAAATGAGCATCTCTGCTGCGATCGAAAATTGGCCTCTACTAAGCATGATATGATGTTTATAAACACACGTGTTCTTATTAGGCTATTAGCTAACTTACTATGTAATGCACACATACAAGTATAGACCAAAATTGCAGAAGCTGGAACAAAACAACATGTTTCTTTTTTAAAATGGTTTGAAAATACCACCCTCAAGTGGGCTAAGCGCCCGATTTGCCATCAAACATGATGGGCTTAAAACATGATGATTGCCACTTCACAAAAGTGGGATTAAAACTCATTCGATGAATTGTCCCAATTCAAGTAATAAAGCCTTCATCCTGAGGCATTCATAGTTTAAGCATTTAAGCACATAGCCTCATGGCAAGCATGCTATCATGGCAACACTCACACTTATGCAAGTATGCTAAAAAGCGTAAAACTTACGATGTACTCCAAGCAAAAAACAAAACTAGTTAGAAACAATGCATGATCCTAACTATGTTAAGTGTCTAATACAGCATATGCAATAATGCAACTAAATAGGCTCGGCTATCTAATAAGGCATATGAATGCAACACATTGATAACATGTTTTTGAAACAAGTATTCAAGTAAGTATTGAAATACGATGCGGTTTGAATGATGCGTCGAACCTCGATTGCATGTAAGACAAATGAATGATGCAAATATGCAAGCATAAGGTATGCTAATTGAAAATGATCCTAATCTAACCATCAGCGGTTAAATAAAAAGGAGAAAGTGGGGTTAAAGACATGCACACACACATACACACACTTATTACAACATTATGCCTCGAAGGAGGTCCGAATGAATAAGTGAAACTATTCTAAGCTAAGCTAAGCTAACTAATCTAATTAAACTAATTAGACTAATTATTACAAGCCAAGATAAAGAAATAAGCTAAACTAAACTACTTAATTATTAGAACACTAACTAATTAACAAAGTAATTAGGATGCCAAACTATCTTGCTACTACTATGCTTTGGGAAGTAAAAAAGATGCATGCTTTCGATTTTCACCGAAAAAGCCCATTGTTTATCTTGAGAGGCTCTATTTATAGGTTTGGTTAAGAACTTTCTGCTCCACCTTACCAATTCAAAGGTGAGGAATGCACCGGGTGACGCCAACCATCGTCTGCTTCCTTGCCAACCAAAGGGAAGATACACCCGGCCAGGATGAAGCCATATGCCGGCCATCGGTGAATACTTCTTAGCGCCCACTGGTGTGCTTTGTGTCACCGATGCAATAACGAGCACAAACTATTGAGAGGCAAAATAGAGGGTCTCCCAAGGGTATGTTTGTCTTGTGCCTTTTCCTCATATCATCTCAAAACATCAAAGGAGTGGCACTTCTTGGATCCAAAATCGACAGCATTTTCAATGCAGGTGGCCCAAAGATCCAAGTTGTACACTTTCAATAAATGCACAAAAACAAAGACTCTAAGGACCACCACCCTATCATGCCATGATCAAGGGTGATGAAGACAAAGGAAGATTGGCTCATTTCATCACTTTGGTGCTGAAATGGACTAATCTACCTTGTCGTTCAATATAAATAGATTAACGAACACAATGTAATGCAAACATAACAATAACTTATCTTGGTCCAAATTTTACTTTGCACTCAATTCTTGTTTTACACATTTTATATTCTGGAATTAAGTCTAATGTGAAAGAGTCCTCCTAATGGGGGTCAGCAAGAGGATGGTCTAAGACACTAGAGAATCCTTTTAACTGGCTAAGAACATTCCCTCAAAAGGTTAAACCATTGAAGCTGATAAGCTCTATCTCACGCTTAAACACAACACTAAGGCCAAATACCAACCCTCCAACAAATAAAAAAAATAGAAGAAATGAAGGAAGTTAAATTTAGAAGTCTTTGAAATGGCATGAAAAATAATACTACAACGCCGTCAAGCAACACTTTTATACCACCCAACATGTTGAAGCCAAAAACATCAAAAGCTAGTGAAAGAGCATTTACACAAGGGCGTGCAATATCGAAGCAAATAGTTCCAAACCAGCTCTGCATATGGAAGCTTAAACATGTAAACGTCGTTAATCAGCCAAAACATGCTAGAATTCTAAAGCATAGAAGCCAAAGAAAGAACATATACACATGTTGGCTTTAAACAAGGCTCAAAGCACAACTCTCAAAAGCAATGAAAAGGTAAATATGTGAGAGTGTGGCTTGACAGATATATCTTTTAATCACATAGTCAAAAATGATGCTATGGCATACCAAACAACTCATACCAAGACATGTTAGAGCCTTAAAACACTAAGGTGAGTGAAGGCCTTTGCACTATAGCTATGCAATACAAAGCTCACATGATCAAGACCACTTTCAAAAATAGATTCGCTTAAAGCCTGTCAAAAATGCATTTAGCAAAAATGTGTTGGAGTCAAGCTAACACAAGCTAGAATGATAGAGGCTAACTTTCCATTATGGCATGCTAGGCTAGTAAGCACTAATTAAACTACAAGTTAAAAGAAGCAAGCAAGCAACAAGCTGCTCAACCAACCAACTGCATCGAGGTTGAAACATGTCAAAATGGGGCCTAAAACAAGCAATGGCAGGTAAAGCTAAAAAAGGTTGGAATGAGGCTGTACACTTAAGCACAAACTAGACTATTAAGCACCATTTACTTTCTAGAGTACAAAACAAGCCTCAAGTGGCCAAACTTATGTGTGAAACTAAAAGCAGTAAAAAAAGTAGCAAAAAACATCAAGGATCAAGTCTCTTTGCAAATGTAGGTGAAAAAACATGCTCACATGATAGGCTATCCTACTCATGCAAACACAGACACAAGGAGAATGGCCCTCTCCTATTTGGACCTCAAAACATGGCTTTTGTCATCTTTGAAAAACCTCTGAGTTTGAGTGGTAAAAAGGCCCAAAAGTTTGATTTGAAGGTGATGAGAAATGGTGC